>OX451737.1:1156194382-1156649351 GCA_948472305.1 Vicia faba | reverse complement strand
CCTATTACATGCAAAACAATGTTCCACAATTCAAACCCTCTTTCTTGTGTTTCATTAAATCTTCAATTGGTATCAGAGCTCATGTTCTAATATTAACTGTATTATATCAAACACTTAATTGTATCAGATAAAGGTCAAAATTTTCTCTAAAACACAATAATTGCGTCTACAAGAAACAATGGTAAATATCATTATTATGCCAAACCTCTAACCTTTGATGGAGAGAAGTGTGATTACTAAAAGGATAAAATCTAACATTTCTTCCTTGGATATGATGCAAATCTATGGGATATGGTAATATAAGGTTACACACATCCTACAAAATTTGAAGGTGCAAAACAAGACGGATAAGCAACAAAAGAAAGATAACAATAACCATCACAGATCCATAACCCATCTAACTGAATTTTATTTTCTTATACTGAGTATGAGGATATTACAAATAGAAACTTAGCTAAGTCTATATTTGATTCTTTGATTCTTTGAGGTTTTGAGGATGACTCATGAAAGAAATAATAAAGTGAATGAAACCAAGGCTCTGACCTTGATTTAGAAATATGAATCTTTCAAAATGGAAGAGGATGAGACTATTGAGGATATGTTCCCAAGGTTTTAAACCCTTGTCTCTATATTGAAAGTATTAACCAAGGGCTACTCCACCGCTGATCAAGTAAAGAAAATCATTAAAAGCCTGCCAAAGAAATGAAGGCCAATGGCGACAACACTTAAGGTGTATAAGGAACTGAATAACACCAATATGAAGGAGCTTGTAAGCTCTCTAAGGAGTCATGATATCAAGCTAGAAGAGGATGATACCCAAATGAAATCAAAGTCTGTGGCTCTGAAGTCTAAAGGTAATCTAAAAAGACTAAAACTCTTCAAGCTGAAGAAGAAGAGTTTGAAGGAAGTTCTAATAAAGAGGACGAGCTGTCTCTATTATCTAGAAAGGTCAAATGACTCTGGAAGCATAGACAAACCAAGTCTAGAGGCTACGAAAGGACAAATGGACACTTTGAGTCAACATCTGGGCCGAAGAAGTATGGAGCTGACATATAGGCCATCAACCATGAGTGCAAAGAGTTTGGCCATTACAAGAATGAGTGCCCCAAACTCATCAAAGAAAAGGCAAAGAAGAAATTCTTCAAGGAGAAGAAGAAGGCTCTAATGGAAACATGAGACGATTCTGAATCTTCTGAAGATAACTCTGAAGAAGAACAAGCTAACACGACTCTTATGGCTAGCACTAACACCTCTGAATCGAAATCAAAATTAGATTCAGACAATGAAGAGGTATTTTCTTGTCTAACTCACTATGAACTTGAATTATCTTTAGTTGAAATTCTTAAAAAGAGTCAGAGACTTCATAAAAGATATAAGAATCTGAAACAGATTCACGTAATCAATTCTGAAGCTCATAGTGAACTGATAAAGAAAATTCCTTTTTAAAAGAAAAATTAATAGTTTTGAAAAGGAAAATTCTTCTCTCAGAAGCAAGAGTGAAAACTAAGTTTGGAATAATAAGAAGGGTTAAATATGTTTTTGGTACCTATAAATATCTCAAATTTCATTTTTAGTCCTTATTAAAATAATGACAAATTTTAGTCCCTACAAAATTATTATGCACATAGTTTTAGTCCCTATTGTTAAACCAATGTGTATTTTTGAACGATTATTTTGTAGACATGTTTAGAACCTTATAAAAAGTTTCTTGAAAAAAAAGAAATTTAAAATTTGATTTATAAGTCGAGATTTTCATTATTTTTATCAATATCTTTTGAAATTTAAAAAAATCATATTTAATTCTTCTCATTTAAAAATATTCTAAAATTTGATAACGAAACATTTATAGTATTCTAAACACGTATAGAAAATATTATTCAAAATTTAAAAGTTTAAGGGTAATTAAACAGTTTTTAAAATTTTAGAAAATAGCAGGGACTAAAACTAGATCAACAGGGACTAAAATTAGATCAACAGGGACTAAAATTAGATCAACAAAAATTTTTTAGGAACCAAAATTTATCATTTTTTTAATAGAAATTAAAAATAAAATTTAAAATATTTATAAGGATAAAAAACATATTTAACTTTAATAAGAAATATGCGCATCTATTAAAGTTTACTGAGATGAAAAATGAAAAATAACACATCAACACATTTCCTTTCTTTTGAATTAATAATACGTGTAATATATTTTTTAATTTAATCTCCACATCAACGTTAAGTAGACATCACGTGACAACTATTTTTAACTTTAACTAATAGAGATAACTGAAAAAATAAATGTGACATTATTTAAAAAATTAAAAGTTTAAATTAATCTTTTTAAAAGTTAAAGGATGAAAATAAAACCCAAAATAAAAAAATAATTTTTTTTTAATCTTTTATCTAATATACTTATAGAAAAATATATGTTTATCAATTTTAAAAGACATCTAACTTAAATCTTAAATAGGTTAAGATATAGACACTCGATTATTTGGACATATTTTCAGTCCAAAGTGTATTATAACTTATTAGATTTTCTTGCCAAGAAAAAACCAAATCGGTGGAAGTGATAAACCTTGTCTTTGATCATCAATGAATTTTGTGAACCTATGCTTCATTTGTTATTACCTTTTAAAGAACCTTGTTATATTTTTTCTTCTTTCCATGTAACCAAACAAGAAAAACAGTCCTAACGATAATTACTCATACACACTCATCCGCAGTGAAAGAAATGGACCAGCAAAACAAAATGGGCTAACCTAATAATTCCAACACAAGATCAATTAGGCAAGAGATAAAACTGTCAATATCACCAATCTGATTGTAAATATCGTGTGAATCAACCCGATGCGACCCACCCTATACCCGAAAATCAATGTTTTGATAACAACGTGCACTCACGACAACCCCAACTAATCTTATCCAATCACATACGTCCAAACAATCCAACGGTCATAAACAGTCTATATTAAGTAACACGCATACTCCAGGAAAAGAAAAAAAAAACGCGCATTGTTTACTATCATACGCTAAAGATCACGAAGCAAAAGAAGAAAAAAAAAGGCGCAAGGTATTATCGTGCGCCGTATTGTCCAAACCTGCGTGTTGTGTGTATTGTGTGTGTGCTTCTCTTTCTCTCTCTGCCTCCTTCGTTTTTCTCTGTATTTTTCTTCTTCACAAAACGTTTCAATCAAGAACAATAACTAAAACGAACACGAAAAAAGAAAAAAGAAAGGAGAAGAAAAATTAACAGAATAAAATCACTCATAACAGAATGAAACACACTTCATCCGAAGCAGTTCCTTCTCTATCATCCGCACCTTCCTTCACGGACCAATCACAGCCCGCCACGTCATCATCCTCTTCCGCGGCGGCGGCGGAGGACCTCACAATAGCCTCTCGCGACGGGGGAAGCGCTCAGGAGGTGGTGGTTGTGGATCGGAAAAACGAGTACTCCGCCGTATGTAGATGGACGGTGAACAATTTCCCCAAAGTGAAAGCTAGGGCACTGTGGAGCAAGTACTTTGAGGTAGGTGGTTACGATTGCCGTCTGTTGATATACCCTAAGGGTGATTCACAGGCTTTGCCTGGTTATATTTCCGTTTATCTTCAAATCATGGACCCTCGCGGAACTTCTTCTTCCAAATGGGACTGTTTCGCGAGCTATCGTTTGGCATTTGTGAATGTTGTTGATGATTCGAAAACCGTTCATCGTGATTCTTGGCATAGGTTTACTGCTAAGAAGAAATCGCATGGTTGGTGTGATTTTACGCCTGCTTCTACTATTTTTGATCCGAAATTGGGGTATATGTTTAGTAATGATTCTGTGTTGATAACTGCTGATATTCTTATTCTTAATGAGTCGGTTAGTTTTAGCCGTGATAATAATGAGGTGCAGTCTTCGGCTCTGTCTTCGTCCTCGTTGGTGTCTTCGTCGGTAGTTGCTGGTCCTGTTTCTGATGTTTTGAGTGGGAAGTTCACGTGGAAGGTTCATAATTTTAGTTTGTTTAAGGATATGATTAAGACACAGAAGATAATGAGTCCGGTTTTCCCTGCTGGGGAGTGTAATTTGAGGATTAGTGTGTATCAGAGTTCGGTTAATGGTGTTGATTATCTTTCGATGTGTTTGGAGAGTAAGGATACAGATAAGAATGTTGTGTTGTCTGATAGGAGTTGCTGGTGTTTGTTTAGAATGTCGGTTTTGAATCAGAAGCCTGCTACGAATCACATGCATAGGGATTCTTATGGTCGCTTTGCGGCTGATAATAAGAGTGGTGACAATACTAGCTTGGGTTGGAATGATTATATGAAGATGTCTGATTTCGTTGGGACGGATTCAGGGTTTGTGGTGGATGACACTGCAGTTTTTAGTACCTCGTTTCATGTGATCAAGGAGTTTAGCAGCTTCTCCAAGAATGGGGCTGTCATTGGTGGGAGAAGTGGAGGTGGTGCCAGGAAGTCAGATGGTCACATTGGAAAGTTCACTTGGAGGATTGAGAATTTCACAAGGTTGAAGGATTTACTGAAAAAGAGGAAAATTACGGGTCTTTGCATTAAGAGTAGGAGGTTTCAGATTGGTAATAGGGACTGTCGTCTTATTGTTTATCCCCGAGGTG
Organism: Vicia faba; assembly: GCA_948472305.1. Classification (NCBI taxonomy): domain Eukaryota; kingdom Viridiplantae; phylum Streptophyta; class Magnoliopsida; order Fabales; family Fabaceae; genus Vicia; species Vicia faba. The sequence goes on along the minus strand of OX451737.1, from coordinate 1,156,644,747 downwards.
TGTATCTTTTCTTTTTCTGTATACGTCTTTTTAGTAAATTCTAACTCCATTAGTAGATATGATATGATGTTTTTTGTGTGTGTTTTTGGCACAATTCTTGTTTACGCCGACAGATGTTTAGGAGAGCATACTTGGTAATTTTATAAGTTTTTCTTTTGATTATTTCATTCCGTTTGGTATTTCATGCTTGTAGTTTATATCTACCAATATTAAGTACAACTGCCATTGCAAGTAGGGATGATAATGAGATATTATTTCTTAGTGCATGAGTCTAGGTCCTTGCACTTAGATTATTCCAATGCATTGCAATTATGTTTAGGTTGTGATGAATTTTTATATGGTTTTGATGCTATCAGGGCAGTCTCAGCCACCGTGCCACCTTTCAGTGTTTCTTGAAGTTACGGATTCAAGAAATTCTTCAAGTGATTGGAGTTGTTTTGTTAATCACCGGTTGTCAGTTGTAAACCAGAAAATGGAGGACAAATCTGTCACCAAGGAATCTCAGAACCGCTACTCTAAAGCTGCAAAGGATTGGGGTTGGCGTGAATTTGTGACGCTTACTAGTCTATTTGATCAAGATTCAGGTTTTCTTGTCCAAGACACTGTCATTTTCTCAGCTGAAGTTCTTATATTGAAAGAGACATCAATAATGCAGGATTTTACTGAGCATGATTCTGAGTTAAACAGCAGTAGTTCCCTTCTTGATAGTACTGGGAAAAGAAGTTCATTTTCATGGAAAGTGGAGAATTTCCTTTCTTTTAAGGAAATAATGGAGACTCGAAAAATCTATAGTAAATTCTTTCAGGCTGGTGGATGTGAACTTCGAATTGGTATGTGTTTTATTGCACATAAATTATCTCCTGCATTGTATCCACTGGCAGTAATGATTGCAAATTTTTGAATTGTTGTTCTTTCAGTAAAAGCTTATATTTCAATGCTCTCCAGGTGTGTATGAGTCATTTGATACCATATGTATTTATTTGGAGAGTGATCAGGCTGTTGGTAGTGATCCTGATAAAAACTTCTGGGTCAGATACAGAATGGCTGTTGTGAATCAAAAAAATCCAGCCAAGACTGTATGGAAAGAATCTTCTATCTGCACAAAAACTTGGAATAATTCTGTATTGCAATTCATGAAGGTGTCTGATATGTTAGAAGCAGATGCAGGATTTCTTGTCCGTGACACCGTTGTTTTTGTGTGTGAAATATTGGATTGCTGCCCTTGGTTTGACTTTTCAGACTTAGAGGTGAGTCCTTTCAGGAATGCCTTGTACTTGTAAATGCTATTATTAATTGATATACTCATACAGACACACCCACATACCAAATGTTCTCTGTCTAGCCCTAGGTAACTATTTGTTGACCCTGGCTCTTCTGCTTCTGACATATAACAAATTTAACATATACTATCTGGTTTTGCGTCTGACTTATATTCTGTCTGGTAAGATTGTAACAAGCAAGTTAGAAACTATGGCCCCTTCCTTGGAATTGCTTGTTATAGCTGATAAGATGCATGGGACAAGCTGATAAGTGACTCACGAGTTACAGAAGTTGATTAAAATTTTGCATCTCTTGAACTTCTTGATGTGCAATAAAACTTGTACGCATGTTTCTATCCCATAACCAAGGCAAAAGATACATAATTATATGCCTTTTATGAAAAGAAAAGAACGGCTATATGTTTACCTCTTATCTTACATGTTGTGAAGTTGGAGGTTTTTGTTCTGAACTTCATTACAACTGTTGGTCGTGTTTAGTGTTTATCACTCTTATTGTTAGGTTGCACGCACTTTTAGTAATTTGATCTTTAATGTACAGGTTTTTGCTTCGGAGGATGATCAGGATGCATTGACAACTGATCCCGATGAACTGATAGACTCTGAAGACAGTGAAGGGATAAGTGGAGATGAGGAAGATATTTTTAGAAATCTTCTTTCCAGAGCTGGATTTCATTTAACTTATGGAGATAATCCTTCACAGCCGCAGGTTACTTTAAGAGAGAAACTTTTAATGGATGCTGGTGCAATTGCTGGGTTTCTGACTGGACTTCGGGTTTATCTTGATGATCCTGCAAAAGTAAAGCGTTTGCTTCTGCCTACGAAGCTCACTGGTAGTTATGATGGGAAGAAGGCCACCAAGGCTGATGAGTCTTCCCCAAGTTTGATGAATTTGCTGATGGGAGTTAAAGTCTTACAGCAAGCAATCATTGATTTACTATTGGATATAATGGTTGAGTGCTGCCAGCCTTCTGAAGTGGGCCCTGCTGCTGATTCTGTTGATGAATGCTCGAAGCCTTTTCCAGACAGCAGTGGAACTGCTAGTCCTCCTGAACGTGATAATGAAGAACGAGTAGTGGAGTCTGCACAAGTTCTTGTTAATGAGAGATTGAATTCTGCCATCGAAGAAAGCAGTAGTACGTCTTCTGTACATAGCTTTGATTTAAATGGAAATGGTATTCAGGGAAAAACTCTTCCTGGACAGCCTACTTGTCCACCAGAAACGTGTGCCACTGTTTCAGAAAATGCGTCATTTCGGTCAAAGGTACAACTTTGCATTCATGAGATTAATCTTTTGTTAAATATACTCATGGTTTTTTTTTGGGTCTGTATATACCATTGGATTTGATTGTGTGAATTTGAACTTCAGACCAAATGGCCAGAGCAGTCTGAGGAGCTCTTAGGTTTGATTGTAAACTCACTAAGAGCTTTGGATGGGGCCGTTCCACAAGGTTGTCCAGAGCCAAGACGGCGACCTCAGTCTGCGCAGAAAATTGCTCTTGTATTGGACAAGGCTCCCAAGCATTTGCAAGCAGATCTTGTTGCTTTGGTACCCAAATTGGTAGAGCAGTCAGAACACCCATTGGCTGCACATGCACTTCTTGAGCGCCTGCAACAGCCAGATGCAGAACCTTCTTTGCGAATGCCTGTGAGAGAAACTGTTATTCTTTACCCAAATGTCTTATTCAAATTGTTTTATGTGTGCATTTTATGTTAGGGTAACAGTCTTCAATTTTAGATTTACTTTGGCTGCATTTCCACTTCTACCAACTTGGTTATGATTGCATTGTTTTTCTACTATTGATGGATATTTTATTTCTTAGGTTTTTGGGGCTCTTAGTCAATTGGAATGTGGTAGTGAAGTGTGGGAGCGCATTCTATTTCAGTCATTTGAGCTTTTGACGGATTCAAATGACGAAGCCCTGGTTGCAACAATAGATTTTGTATTCAAAGCAGCATCTCAATGTCAACACCTCCCCGAAGCAGTAAGCTCAAAGATAAATGGAAATTGCTCCGTGCCTCTTTAATTACTTAGAAGTTAGAACTTAATTTAGTCGCATTGTCAATGAAATAGAGTTTTATACGATTTTCTGATAATGTTTTACCATGTCATTTAATGAGTTTGTCAATTTGCATCTCCTGTTAGTAATGTATTCAAACAAGCTCATTGAATGCAATGTTAACACAAGATTGGATGTTAGTGTAAAAAAGTTTACATTCACAATGCAGCAAAAGCGAAGTATTATACTTATGTACTGTTTCCAATTCCAAGATGATTTATGAAGTATTTGTAATTGTAGCATTATTTTTTCCCATGTATGCAGGTTAGGTCTGTTCGTGTCAGGCTGAAAAGTTTAGGTCTTCATGTGTCGCCTTGTGTCCTTGACTTTTTGAGCAAGACTATAAATAGTTGGGGAGATGTAGCTGAAACCATACTGAGGGATATTGATTGTGACGAGGATTATGGTGAAAGTTGCACTGCTCTACCCTGTGGGATTTTCTTATTTGGTGAGCACAGCGCTGCTGCTACTGGACTGCACATGATTGATGAGCAGGCTTTTCGTGCTAGTCGTCATTTTTCTGATATTTATATACTGTTAGAAATGTTATCAATACCTTGTCTTGCTGTTGAAGCTTCTCAAACATTTGAGAGAGCTGTAGCTCGAGGTGCAATAGGTGCTCAGTCTGTAGCCCTGGTATTGGAAAGTCTACTTTCCCAAAGATTGAACAATAGTGCCAGAACCGAAAATTTTCAACATTCAGATGGTGCAACGGAGGAGGATGCCTGTGAGCAATTGGGAGTTCAAAGGGATGATATTACATTAGTTCTTGGTCTTGCTGAAACTTTGGCACTCTCCAGGGACCTATGCGTGCAAGAATTTGTGAAACTGCTCTACGTGATAATCTTTAAATGGTATGCTAATGAATCTTACCGGGGGAAGATGCTGAAGACGCTTGTTGACCGTGTCACCAGCACTACTGATAATGGTCGCGAAGTAGATTTTGATTTGGATATCTTGGTTACTTTGGTCTGTGAGGAACAGGAGTATATTAGGCCTGTTTTGAGTATGATGCGTGGAGTTGCCGAACTTTCAAATATTGATCGAGCTGCTCTGTGGCACCAGTTATGTGCTAGTGAAGATGAAATTATCCGCGTTTGTGAAGAAAACAAAACTGAGATTTCTAATATGGCCAAGGAAAAAGCTATTCTATCACAAAAGCTGAGTGAATCCGAGGCCACAAACAGTCGTCTCAAGGTATTTCGAATGTCTTGATTAATAATTTATTGTGGGTTAATGGAGAATTTACTTCTGATACATTTTATGATTCAACAGTCCGAAATGAAGGCCGAGGTAGATCGGTTTTCTCGGGAAAAGAAGGAACTAGGAGAACAAATTCACGAAGTTGAGAGTCAGCTGGAATGGCATCGCTCAGAGCGGGATGATGAAATATTAAAGCTCTCTGCAGAGAATAAAGTTCTTCATGATCGTTTGCATGATGCAGAGACACAACTTTCTCAGTTGAAGTCTCGGAAACGTGATGAACTAAAGGTATTGGTTTTTTAAACAAAATGAGCATCTGTTCCTTAACAATTGAAAAATAAGCATTCATTATGCTGATCTTGAACACTGCTCCCTATGCGACTGTGCCACCTACAATGTTTATGCTTGCAGACCTCCTATTTTTGACATTAGGCGAGCTGGGAGGGATGGTTATGCATAACTGGCTAACTGATTTTATTACATACTTTCATTACACAGGGTACACAATAGTAATAGTAGATTAAACAAGCAAAAATTAGGGCGGGGAATTGTTTTGCTTGTTGGACACAAGGTTATTGTTTTGGTAGTGTGGGAAAAAGAATGCTCTTTATTCTTCATTATGATTTCCGTTCTGGTTCCTTCATTCTGTCTACATCGTGCAGATTAGTATTAAATCTTTTATGAGCTTGCATCTCAAATAAGGAACAGTTTAACTGAAGTTAATTTTTACTGCGGCAGGGGTTTATGCATGTAGGCTAAGGTTTCAAAAACCAAAGCATCTCTATACTCTGTTATGGAGGAGCCACAACTTTTATAATGATGCTTCAGCATCCAATTACTATTTCTGCCATTCCCTTATCTGACTGCACCATTTCCGTCTTTTCCACTTCATTTCATCCTTCACTTAAACTCTGATATGGCCAACTTAATATTCATGCATTGTTTTTGCCAATTCAGAAAGATATTTTGCAGCCGTTTGTTTCTACTTAGTTTTTTAGCTGATGGGTTACTCTTCTGTTAGGAAGAATCAGCACAAAGCCCGAGTGTGTGCTTTTATGCCTTGTCCACTCTTCGAGGCCAAAATGCTCTTGCATATGATTTCTGAGCTGCCACACAACACTTAAGAGTTTAAGATTTTTAGAGAGTTGGTCCTTGACTTAAATATTTTTGCAAATATGCTCTACAATTTTCTGAGCCATCCTTTAAATCATTATTAAATTATCAAAATGAGAATTGGACAAAGTTGTATCATTGCTGTTGTTGTTGTCTAATGCAACTCTTTTTTTCTTCTATGGGCTCTGGACTGGCAATATATTAATCAGAGTTTTTTCATTAACAGATTACTTTGAGGGTCTGCTTGGATCAAATAAGGGGAGGGATTTTAACGAGATATCATACTTGGTCAAGAGGGGGGAAGGGGAGACACTTTAATGAAGAGAAATTTTTAACTTACATTTTAAACCCTTAATACATTATAATGTTTCATCTGACATTTAATGCAATAACTTTTTAGTTTTAAATCAGTACCTTCTAAGATTTTACTTGTCTTTCCTTCAAATTCCTCTATTTTATAGCAGAAGATAAAAGTTTCTCGTGAGGAAAAAGGCCCTTCATTTGTGGTTCTGAATTGATAAGTAGTCTTCTGTTATTTCTGGAATGGGGAAAGTTCCATATTGATGTGATCCGTATTTTTTACAGAAAATAGTAAAGGAGAAAAATACACTTGCCGAAAGATTGAAGAATGCTGAAGCTGCACGCAAGCATTTTGATGAAGAATTGAAAAGATTAGCAACAGAAAACGTGACTCGGGAAGAAATCCGCCAATCGCTGGAGGACGAAGTTCGTAGATTGACTCAAACAGTTGGACAAACCGAGGGAGAAAAACGGGAAAAAGAAGAGCAGGTTGCTAGGTGTGAAGCATATATTGATGACATGCAATCAAAGTTGCAGGCCTACCAGGTTAGCCTTGACATATATAGATTGTAATTTTTCTGTTTATTGCTATTTATATATACTTTTTTGCTTCTGTCTGCAATTTCAATGCTGTCTGCTATTCTCAAATGCTTAGTTGGATGATGAATGAGTTTTGATTGGGTGACCTTAAAATCATTGTAAGATATGTCTGCACGAGTTCAACCAGGTATCCTTAATATTAGGCAGGTTTTTACTATCAGTGCTGGACTGTTCATTCTTTTTCCTAAAGTTCTCTAGCTCAAAAATTGTGTCTTGGAAATTTTCTTTATAAGTATTTTGATGGATGGGCTAGAATGAGATACAATGTATTTTTATCTTTGTACTGATGCCATTATATGTTATTTATTGTACGTGCAAAATGTTCTTTATGATCATACTCCGGAGATTCATTTGGTAGGTTAATACCTTGTTTTTCTCTTGCAGCAATATATCCTCAGCGCTGAGGCCTCACTCAAGGAGGAAATGTCGCGACATGCCCCATTATATGGTGCTGGTCTGGAGGCTCTATCAATGAAAGAGTTGGAAACAATATCACGTATTCATGAAGAGGGTCTGAGGCAGATCCACGCCCTTCAACAGCGTAAAGGGAGTCCGGCTGGGAGTCCGCATTTGAGTCCCCATACTCTCCCTCACAGCCATGGATTATATCCTTCTGCAACCGTAGGCCTTCCTCCATCAATCATCCCAAATGGAGTAGGGATCCATAGCAACGGGCATGTGAATGGTGCAGTAGGACCCTGGTTTAACCACCCTTGAATTATTAGGTCATAGGATGTTATTATTTTTGAGTTATTTCTTTGGCATTTTGGCTGGTAAAACTGTTGGAGCAAGCAAGAATGTTGGGTAAAAAAGAGTGCTGAAGAGGGTTGGGGTGAAATTTTTCCTTGAAAATGTGAAGGGAATCCAGTGTAACTATCATTTGCAAATGCCATACTCATTTGCGCCTACTTTTTGAGGGAAAAAGAGAAGAGAAAAAAAATAGTTATAGGCAATTTTTAGTTTCCACAGTTATATCTTATTTTATCCTGGGCCAGATGTGAAGCAGTGTAAGAAATCTCTATTGATAGCTTCTTTTAATACGTAATCAACAAAGAAAATCCTTACCCCCTTTGATTACATAATGTCTCAGTTTCTCAGATCATGCATTTCATGCAAGGTGATTAATGTGGTAAATGGTGGCTGCCCGGGTATTCATCACTGAATTTATCTGTTACTAAAAGTTTTCGAGGTTGTTATTTGCATTTTTCAAACGAGTATTTTTTTCCTGTATAGTTATTACTTCTCTACCTCTACCCCTACTTGTAGGTCCATTTAGAATATTTTTTAACCCTTAGATGTTTTTTGTAAAAATTATTAGATGTATTTATTATTTATTATTATTTTAAGTATATCCCATTAATATTACTTATTTGTCTGCTAGATGAAAAATCAATATTAGATACTCTTTGTTTTAAAACAATTGTTATTTTTTGGTTTAGTTAGAGATTTGGTATTTTTATGTTTATGAAATTGGCCTCATTAAAATTCATCAGTTTTGATTTATTTTCTCAGATTCTTATTATAAAAAAATTAATTAAATGATTTGATATGTTTTGAATATGTGATATACAATCAGGTGATATATAATCGTTTAAAAATATTGGGGTGGAGATTATTGTGTACAAGGAGTGAAAGAAAGATATTGTGGACGTAAAAAGAGTAGGAGATAGAATTATAATCTTGAAATTTGTGAAATTTGTATTGAAACAAGACACTTTTAATGTCTGCACCTTAGGTTAAGTTAAGAGAACATAAAGTAAAATTTGGGGAGAATTTATAAGATTTACTGTGATACGGTGGGAGAACTGACTTGATGTTTTGCGTTTTGATCGCATTTGTGCGGATAGTCAGAGTCGCCACCGACTTTTCTTTTATCCAAAAGAAAAGGTAAAAAAGCACAGGAAAGACCTTTTGAGATGTTTTCTTGAGTTCGGGGGTAGATTATGAAAAGGAAAGGTATTAACACCCTTTTCATCCATGGTTTTCCATGGACTCTTAGTTACTCGTTTTGTTTTGAAAAATCTCTTTGTAATGGTTCTCGTTTCTATAAAACACATACAAAGTTTTGCTTCGAAAAGTGGTTCAAAGATGTGTTTGTGGATTGTGTTTCAGAAAGTGTTTTGAAAAGATGTTTTGCAATGGTTCTCGTCTCTATAAGAACGTATACAAAACATTTTGTCTTTTGAAAATGTTTTGAGATGAAAGTGTAGGTGTAAAAATATTTTTGTCGTGAGCAAGCGAGTAACTAGGAGCGAATCTATCTACTTGAAAAGTTTTCAATTGTTCTTTTCTTCCTCCTTTTAATGTTGTTTTCTTACCATTAATTTGGTAAGAAGCTCCATTGTTGGATGTGAAGGGACATGCGCGGGTCAATTTTACAGTCATCGAAAGTAATTTATGAGGCGCTTTAGCAATTTCCGTAAGGGACGAGATCGTTTTATCGAAGGCAACATCGAGGGTCATCGAGGGACTACGATCTTTTTTATCGAAGGGTCGTTGCTAAAATGTCCCATATTCGAGGGACATGACTGTGTTTCCGAGGCAACAAGCGAGGTTACCCTAGAGGTGCGCGTGTGAAAAAGTGTGTTCGATTCAAGTTAATTTTGTTGAAATTAGGTTATCTAGCGATTGATTTTTGAATCTTGTCATGCACGCCTAATTACTATACAGTATAAGGAAAACAATAAATTGCGAAAATTGAAATTTTACGCTATTACAGAACTTTCGGGAATGGGGTACAAATTTACGAATAGGGATGAATCAATGCGATTAAAAGTCAATCAATACAACCAAATCAAACAAATTAAATAAGACTACAACAATTTACGAAGTAAAAATTAACAAAGTACAGAAATAAAACTCTTGGTATTTTGTTTGTGAGGAAAGAATGAAAATAAAATAAAATAATAAAAAAAATCTATTCTATTATTGTTATTAGAATTTTATTATGTATAAACTAAATATTTTAAAAAAGAAAGTTTATTAAACCATAAAAAAAATGTTGACAAAATTAACTACAAAGTCCTAAATTAACTAATTTTGAAATTATATATCTTTTATTTAATTGAATTTTAAAGTCAAAACTAAAGATTAAACTAATTTTATTACCTAAAAGAAATCAAGAAAAAATAGGAAAAACAAAGCCTCAGCAGGGGTTGAATCCGGTTCCTCTAGGATAGAGCCAATGATGCCTTGCCAACTGAGCCAATGTCGCTAACACTACCTGAGATTTGCGGTGCCATAAGAATGCCCATTTCAAGGCAAGATGACCTGATAACTTGCTAAGGAATGGAGAAAAGAAAGGAGGACAAGCCCCGCGAGCCTCGAGAATACAAAGGACCCACTTGCCGCTTCTCCGATACATTCCGCTGATCTCCTCTCACGAGCGCATTTTGTCAAAGTGCACAAACTCATAATTTCGCCAGGATAGAGTCATCTACCCAAAACAAACGCCCCCGAATCCCAATGTGGACAAGACCAAATACTGCTGTTTCTAAAAAAGCCACAGGCACGTTACCGGGGACTGCATCAACCTCAAGGATGCAATTGAGATCCTCACATGAGACGAGCATTTGAAGTAGTACCAGAAAAGGGAAGCTCCTCGGCAAGAGGTCCGAGAAGCAAAGAGGGTTGAGGAGGAAATTCTATCCTCTGATGACGCCAATCTCCAGATCTCCATGTGCGTCTCTCGACCAGAGGACTTCTTCGTCCCTGAGGGGTACAACTTCCCCTTTACACTACCACACATAGCCCATGGGAGTTTTCCCCCTCCGACACGGGATTGAACAACCTCACCGTAGGTTGATGAAACAGAAGTTTGAGGAACTTATCAATGCGAGCTCGAGCCAAAATGCTACCCTCGAGAAGTGATGGGAAAGCTCAAAGATCATCACATTCTACCTAGAGGAGCTTCCCAATGGCTCCCCCAACTCCAGTATCCCTCTACTCGTGAGAGCATAAGTGGCTAACTTCGACGTGTGATGCATTTTTGTCGATCAGGGAAGCTCGATCGACATAATGTACTCTCACCAATTCAAAACTCTGCAGCTGGGAGAAACTTACTTGACACCCTACGTGGGATCTGATCTACAGGGCTTCAATGGAGCAAACAGAAGACCATAGGGTCATGTCAAACTGATCGTCACCTTCGGAGTAGCTGAAACTGCCAAAATAGTCAAAATCCAATTTCTGGTGATAGACTGCCCATCACTGTACTAGTGCATCCTGGGAAGATCAACTTTGGTCTAACTGATCGTTATCCCTTCCATGGTCCACTTGAAGATGAAGTACTACACCCCTAAGGGCCTCGTTGCTACTCTTTACGGGGACATTGAAGCTACAATGAGATGTTTTGAAATGGTCGCGAAGGGGAAGAACTCCATCAATCTATCATCTAAGGTCCTCGACAAGTATGCTCTCGCCAACAACTTAGAGGAATCAAAACCAATTCCTAGTGTCGACTCTATCGATCTCGACAACCACTTCACCAAAGACGATCTGAAGGTGTAGAATAAGAAAGAACGGGAAGCATGTCTGACAGAACTAGGAGATGGCGATGATCCTCCTCATCCTATGCGCCCCATCCCATACGTTGAGTTTGAAGTCATCCTTCTCGACAATGACCCATACAAAGGAGTGAATATTGGCACTGGCCTCCCCGACCTAGCAAGGAAGTAGTTGAAATCCTTCCTGAGAGAAAATACAGATCTATTCGTGTGGAGCACAATTGAGATGCTCGGACTAGACCTCGAGGTTGCATGCCACCATCTGACCATAGACCCCACCGCTATCGTTGTAGTATAAAATAGGCGTAAGTAGTCTCCCGAGAAAGCGGAGGATTCTGAAAAACATGTAAAAGACCTCTTAGAGGAAAATTTTATTTCTGAAGCTCAGTACACAACCTGACTGTCAAATGTTGTACTCATTAAAAAATATAATGGAAAGTGGAGGATGTGTGTTGATTATACTAATCTTAACAGGAATTTCCCTAAAGATGCTTACCTACCACTGAACATAGATAGATCAGTCGATAACTCTTCTGGATTTAAATTATTATCATTTATGGACGCATACTCAGGGTACAACTAGATCTTCATGGCGAGGACAGACAAAAAATACACGACCTTCATGACTGAATCAGGAAATTACTACTACAATGTTATGCCCTTCGGACTGAAGAACGCCAGCGCCATATACCAGTTAGGGGTGGAAATAGGCAAGGCCGATAACAGGGATCTATGGCCTAGCCTACATAGGCTCAGGCCAGACCTAGCTTTATTTTTTAATAGAAAAGGCCTAGGATTTTTTATAAGCCTATTTAGTTAAAAAGGATAGGTCTTAGGCCATGAAAAAAAGCCTTTTAGACCTAATAGGCTTGCCTACATAATTAAATATGAATAACATTTTTATTATCATTATGTTATGTTTTGTACTTTGAATAAAAAATACATAAATAAAACTTAGTTATCTTTGAGAACTTATGAAAATAAGATGAAAACAACTTATGAACAATATTATAAGTTGTTTTCACAAGTCCTTTTAAATAAATAGTCTCACAAAACTAATGCTAATAGGTAAGTTAAAATAAATCAATGCAAACAAACTTTTTATCTCATTGGTTTTTTAGTTTGTTAGAATATTTAAACAATATTTGAATTTCTTATTCACACATGTATAAAATAATAGGCTTTTAGGTAGGCTAACATGCTAAACATGCCTTAGAAAAGGCTAGACTTAGGCCTAAAAATAAGCCTATGACAGGCTACATGACAGGCTTAGGCTTCTGTTTTTTTGTCAGGCCAGGCTTAGGCTTGGCAAAGCCTAACTCGGCCCAGCCTATTTCCACCTCTAGTACCAGTAGATGATGAATAAAGTATTCTGAGGAGAGATTGAAGACATGCTCGAAGTATACATGGACGACATGGTCGTGAAATCCCAAGAGGAGCCCGACCATACACTCCACTTGAAAAGAGTCTTCGACCAAGCAAGGTAATGCACAATGAGATTCAATCTGGAGAAGTGCACCTTTGACGTTCGAGCAGGTAAGTTCCTCAGCTTCTACCTAACAAAACGAGGAATTGAAGTGAACCCCGAAAAATTCATGCCCTTCTCTGAATTCCAAACACCCAACTCGAAGAAATCGATCTAATCTCTAAACAAGTTGTTCACCTTGTTATCTCGATTCATCGTGAAATCGACCCAACACGCATTCCCCATTTTCAAGATCCTCCGCAAGGAAGCATCGTTCGAGTGGACTGAGGAGTGAGAACAAGCCCTCGTCCACCTCAAACAAGCTCTCTCGCAGCCGTAGGTCCTCTCATGACCAGACCACGGGGAGTATCGATATCTTTACCTCGCCGTAGTAGCAAAGGCACTCAGTACGGTTCTCATCTACGAAACCCTCGAAAGGCAGAAGCCCATATATTTCACTAACAAGGCTTTACAAGGCCCAAAACTTAGGTACCATCAAATCGAGAAAGTAGCTCTGGCCCTCGTCAACATGGTGATAAGATTTAGACACTACTTCCTAGCTCAGACAATCATAGTGCAAACAGACCAGCCCGTGAAGTAGCTGCTCGACCGTCGCGACATGGATGGAAGAATGCTCAAATGGTCGCTAGAACTCTCCAAATTCGACATCAAATACGAGAACATAAAGACCCTCAAATCCCAGGTACTAGCCAACTTCGTAGCGGAAATGACCACCATGGCCTCCCTGACAAACGAAGCCCATAAGTGGACCATCTTCGTAGATGGAGAATCCAGCTCGACAGGAAGCGAAGCCAACATCATTCTTGAGAACGAGGAATGAATCTCGATCTAGGTTTCCCTCGCCCTTTCCTTCCCAACCTCGAACAACCAAGCGAAATACGAAGCTTTCCTTGCAGGACTGAGCCTGATCGAGGATTTGGGAGCTATAGAGGTGAAAATATTCACCGATTTCCAGCTTGCTGCCTCCCAAGTATCGAGAAAATTTCAGGCCAAGAACGATAACCTCGCCGAATACTTATCCCTAGTTCGATAAAGGATAGCAAAATTCACATCAACTGAAGTAGAGCATGTCCCTCGCGAGCATAACACCCACGCAGACATCCTGCTAAAACTCACAAGCACAAAGAAAAAAAGGCAGGAGTAATTCCATCATCCAAGAAATACTTCCTCGCCCGAGCATCGAAAAACCCTCTATAACTCTCGACGTAAATTTCATCGGCGACACTGATTGCTGGATGACTCCGGTTTACAACTACCTCACAACAGGGGAACTTCCCTGACCAGAAAGAGGCTAACATAGTCAAGTGCCGAGCCCGCGCCTACGTCTTGATCAAGGGTAAGTTATAAAGACGAGGATTATTCACCCCCTCCTAAAATGTATTGAAGAATCCAAGGTCCCCCATATCCTCCTAGAAATCCATGAAGGAATTAATGTCTAACATCTGGGAGGTAGATCCCTCACCCAGAAGGTCCTACAAGCAAGATACTATTGGCCCACCATGCAATACGATACAAAGGAACACGTCAAGAGAGGAGATAAGTGTTATTAAGGTAAAGCAGCAAGCAAAAGTAATTATTTTTGTTTTAACATCTCCACGAGGATTAGTGGGAGGGAAAGAATACCGTTCAACAGACTCTACGTTTATGAGCTTGGTTTATAATGGGGTGAACGCATGAGGTGCGGAAACGTAAGTTATGAACATAAAATAAATACCTTATTTTTGAGAGGATAGAACTATTTCGAGTTTGAATTTCATCTACCCTATCAAATACTTAAACATATTACTTAGTTGTACACAACTTAAATCACTAGTCAAAATTATCAGTATCTCCCACATAGAGGTTATTTCTAACGCAGAGTGAGATATCAACCGTATTGCTCTCAGAAGCAATGTCGTGCACAACTCAAACAACACGAAGGCATTAAGAACCAATACCCACGTGAATTCGGATTCGAACCGTACATGTCTATAGAAAATCAAACTCAAATAAAGCAAGAAATCATCAATATTGCTTTATAAAAGAGGTTTTATACAACACCATGAGCAATAAATGTACATATAATCAATTGATACATTAATTACACAAAAACACAAATGTACATAATATGTACACATTCATACAAAAGTTGAGGTTTATTCAAGGATTTTAACAAACAAGAGTCGATAAGTGCCATAAAACTTTATACAAAAATAACTACAAAATTTGGCACTTATCAAACTCTCCCTAACTTAGACTTGTTTGTCCTAAAACAAGAATCAATTAACTCAAAGAACAAAATTAATAACCAAAGAATCATGAATCAAAAAGTTTCAAAAAACAAAAACAAATGTATGGTTCAAAACAAAAACATACAAGAAAAGTAATACTTACCACAATCCTACAACGACAACATGAAAATGAAATGAATCCTCAGTAAAAAAATCATATCAAATAATCTAAAACAAAACAAGCTCAATCACGAGTCACACCTAGGAAATATTCATCAATGGATACACCTAAGGGAGTGATCAACTCACAAATTTTCAAACACAAAATCTCAATCAAACTTATTCTACATTCCCAAATTGTCACACCAATTACATAACTTATTAAAACAATATTATTTGCTACTTTTTTTTTGTTTTTCTTTTTCAAAACTTCTCTCTTTTTTCTTTCTTTTTCTTTTCTTTTTTTCTATTTCTTTTCTTTTCCTTTTCACTTTCAATTTCTCAACTTCGTAGCAATCAAACAAATAAGTAAGAAATCATTATTATCTCCAACTTAAATTAACCAACATCATAGTGTGAATACTCCCTACTTTCAAAGGCAATATAAAAATTCAAACCATAAATCATGGTTTAGGGTTCAAGAAAAAACAATCAAAATCCATTCAAAAAAGGTGAACTAAATACTCATAGACAAGCATCAAGTTCAAATGAAATATGGATATTGACAAAAAGGCTCAAAGGGGTTAACAAATGCTCATACACTCATAAGATGGATTGACTATTCAGTCAGGTGGTTGTGCTCAAAATGAAACAAAACTGCCTCGATCCTTTTCACGCATTCATACAATCAATACAAATAAAATATCAAACATAATAAAATATAGTTAAAACAAAAAATATTGGTCTCCAGTATATATGAACAATGGAAAGCTTCCTCATATTTGGGGATAAAAAAGGAACTAAAGTGAATCAAAAAACAAGTAATACAAAAGAATGAATGGTATGGTAATTATACAAATTATAAGTTTTCTAAACATGTCATGCTATAGAAAATGATAAACGAGTACCTTGCATGATACCAACTTTTAGACTTTTATCATTACCACTCAATTGCATGTTGATACAATCAAACTTGGAAAATCACTAGTTGCATCCTCAAGACAATCAAAATAAGCTTTTGGACAAACAACAAAGAATGACAAAAATTGAATAATTACTACTAATATACAAAATTTACACATGTTGAGGTGCCTTCTGTTGTACCCCAAAATTTCCCCTCCCATTTTTCACTCAAGATGCTATCCCAGGGTTTCCCAAACACTCAATTTGGCTCAAAAGATGATCAAGCAGATTCTCTTCCTAGGAAATCAGTCAGCAATTAGGGTTTTGCACTTCTCAAAGGAAATTGAGTCATCAACGTTTCAAATAAATTACCATGTCTTCTCAAAGTTGTTTAAGTCAATTTTCAAACCTCACATTGCAAGTTTTCCAAATCCATGGCCCAGATAACTGCAAAGGCATTTGTGTGATTTTTAAATTTTCTTAACCACAATTTTCCAAGGGTTGATGTTATTCTTGGGAGCATGTTCTGTTTGGATAAGGTATAAAGTTTAAGGCTATCATTTTAAATAATCATGATTGTGGGTTCAATTAATCAATTGGGTTGGAGCTCTTAAACATTTATTTTGTTTAAGAGTGCAAAATACATGATTTATCCTATCATATTGTGTTTGCTTAAAATGCAAGTTACCAAGCCAAGATGTTTTATTCAAAACGTTCAATTGAGAATTGCAAAGTTTAAAATGGAACTCAAAGTTTGGTACAACAAATTCATCATTCATACATTTCATTCAAATGTTATGTTTATGATTACATCCTTTGACAAGTTGTAAGAAAGGGGTTTACAATGCAAAATATAAATTGCAAATTGTTTGTCTTGTTTACAAAAAAAATCACAAGTTACATTTACAAGGAAAGAAATGTTCTTTGCTTCATCTTCAAGAAGTTCCTCATTGCTAGCCATGGTCTTCTCTTCCTCTTGTCTTAATTTCCATTCAATTGTTTGTACATGTAACAAAAGAAAGAAAAAAAAACATTAGCAAACAATCAGCATTGAAAAAGTCCAAGCAAAATTGATTTTTCATCACTAGGGTTTGCTTTTAGGAATCATAATTTTGTTTTGTTTTAATCACCATCCACTTCTCCCTATTTTACAAATCTCAAAACCTAGATTTTGGTTCACAAAAAAGGGGGAAAAAGATAAAATATACAAACTGGACAGGCAAGGTAGCAAAGCAACAGGCTGTAAATGCACAGCAGGCCAAACAAGCCCAATGATACTGCAACAATCAAACAGCAGCACAAGATGCAAGGCAACAACATCAAATAAAAGCAAAACAACAGCACAAGATGCAGGGCAACAGGCTGCAAACAGTAGCAGTCACATCCAAGGCAGAACCAAACCTGCTGCAAACTAACGAGCAAATACAACAAAGGCTACAACAGAACAAAACAAACAGTATGCAAGCAATAAGCCAAAGGGTCAAAGGCATCAAATATTGCAATACAAGTCAACATATCATCACTTTCCTAAAATCAAGCAAACCCTTCAGAAAATATATCAAAAGCAAAAGTGCTTTATTTCATAAAAAGAGGAAAGAGGAAAGATATCACCTAGCCAACAAATAATCTAAAGCCATGCCCAAACAAACAGGCTACTATTGCTACAAAGGCATGCTACAAAAACAGTCCAAGAAGACTTGCTCTCAAAGCATCCTTATGCTTCCCATAGCAGTACAAGACCTGTCCAAATTCTGCATAAAAGCATGTCAAAATAAACCACAACAAACCAGCCTGCATTACAGTCCAAAAACCTGCCCAAACTTGCACCAAAATAGACATAGTTCAATCTGTACTCTAAAGCCCAAAGCTAGAAAAACAAAAACTATCAAAATTCACAAAGTTTTTCCCTCCTGTTTTCACCCTAATCTGATAACAAGGATACCACTGTTTTATAAAAGAGAAGAGATTTCTTGAACAAAAGAGAGGCAACACAATAGAGCCGGCAAGTATCAAAAAACCAGAACCAACAAATATCAGATATCACAAAAAACAGAATCATCAAACATCAAAGATCCAGAAATCAAAATCCACAGATCATCAAACATCACAAAAGCCAGAAACCATCAAGCCATCACTATAAAACCAGAAGCCATAAAACTAGAACCAACGAAAACCAACAAAATTTGGCAACACCAAAAATTCCATCACCAAGTTCCATCACCAAAGTCCATCACCCAAACATTATCATCAAATATCACTACTCAAAAACCCACAGCAAATCAGTAACTCAAACAAACAGCAAAAAAGCCAGATATTTTGTTCATCATTTTTCCCTTTTCAAAATCCATTCAGAACATACAAAGCTACACACAGATCTCAAAAATTGCAAAAAACCAAATCACAGCAAGCTACCAAGTAAGCCAAACCCTAATCATCATCATCATTTTCATTTGTTCAAAAAACCCTTTCTAGAAAAAATCTAAGACCATAAGTTCAGAAGAAGAGAGAAAGCAATTTACAAGCACATGGTCAGAATAGTCTTACCGAAGAGAGCTTTAGGAGGTTAGTAAGGTCACAGATCCGGACCTCACAGACGATCTCCTTCTTCTTTTTACCTTTATTTTCATTGATATATCATTGCATGCATCATTACTTTGACCGATCCCATCAAACTAAGAACTAGGGTTTTGGTTTCCCCCTTTTTAGATTTAGGGTTATTGAATGAGAATCTGCAAAAATCAATCTTAAATTAGTAATTAGGGAAAGGATACGATTAGAGTGATGTAAACAAAATAGTATTTGGAGTCACGCCGCCGCCGTAAGGCGATTTCCGGTGCGGCCAGGTGGTCTTCTCCGGTGAAGACTCAAAACAAGAGAGAAGAGAGAGCAGCGCATTATGAGAGAGAAAAAGATATGAATTATGAGGGTTCTGTGCTTCTAGCTTAGTTAATTTTGTTTTATGAGTTAATTACACTTTGGCCCAATTCGATGGTGACACTTGTCACCACCTCTTTAATCATCCTGAATAATCACACACATGCACCCCTATGTTAGTCATTCGTGTACCCTCATCATCCTACCATCTGTTTCTATATCATCATCTATCATAACCCTTTAATGCACCATAGATGCACGCCCATGGTGCACCCCCAGAGGGCTGTTGCACCTGATCATCCAGAGGCATTGGGCCTTTTGATTCCTACACCCCCAGTTTTGCTCTATTTGCAGGCCCATTTCTAGCTTTGCCTTTATATTTTTTGTTGTTAATATTTTTTTATTATTTGATTTTTATTTTGTATTTTAGCATACATTTAAAAATTGAAAATAGGTTAATATTTGTTTTAAATAATTATTAACTTTAAAATAATTTTTGTTTGACATTATTAATTAAGTCCTTAATTAATTTTATCAAATGAAAAGAGTTTTAACTTAAATACTTATTTAACGGTTTGGACTTGTATTGTGTGATTTAAATATCTATTTCTTACTATCACCCCCATTCATTAATTTGTACCCCCCCATTCCCGAAGCTCTGTAATAGCGTAGAATTTCAATTTCCGCATTTTATTGTTTTACTTATTACTGTATAGTCATTAGGCGTGTATAGCAAGATTTAAAATCAATCGCTAGATAAACCTAATTTCAAAGATAAAATTAACTCGAATCAAAAAAACTTTTCACACGCGCACCTCTAGGGTAACCTCGTTCGTTGCCTCGGAAATACAGTCATGTCCCTCGAATGTGGGACGCTTTAGCAATGAACCTTCGATAGAAAAAGATCGTGGTCCCTCAATGACCCTCGACGTTGCCTTCGATAAAACAATCTCGTCCCTTACGAAAATTGCTAAAGCGTCACATAAGTTGCTTTCGATGACTGTAAAATTGACCCGCGCCTGTCCCTTTACATCCAACGATGGGGCTTCTTACCAAATCAATGGTAAGATAGCAACATCTAAAGGAGGAAGAAAAGAACATTTGAGACCTTTCGAGTAGGTAGATTCGCTCCTAATTGCTCGCTTGCTCACGACAAAAACATTTTTACACCAACACTTTCATCTCAAAACATTTTCAAAAGACAAGACCTTTTGTATACGTTCTTATAAAGACGAGAAACATTGCAAAATATCTTTCCAAAAACCACTTTCCAAGACACAATCCACAAACACATCTTTGAACTATCTTTCGAAACAAAACTTTGTACGCGTTCTTATAGAAACGAGAACCATTACAAAGAGATTTTTCAAAACACTTTCAAAGCCCACACCACAAGCCCACTGTCAAAACAAAAGCAAGTGATCTAAGCGAGTAACTAAGAGCCCATGGAAAACCATGGATGAAAAGGGTGCTAATACCTTCCCTTTTCATAATCTACCCCCCGAACCCAAGAAATAATCTCGAAAGGTCTTACCTGTGCTTTTTTACCTTTCCTTTTGGATAAAAGAAAAGTCAGTGGCGACTCTTTCTATCCGCACAAATGCGATCAAAATACAAAACACCAAGTCAGTTCTCCCACGGTATCACAGAATTGGCGACTCTGCTGGGGACAATTCTAAAAGTGGGGTTACCTTAGGGTTAGATCACCTTTACTTGCTTTCATTATTTGATTTGTGTGCTTTATATTTAGTTCTTTGTATTGGGCTTGCTTTGATCCTTCACCCGGATCTGGGACACCTTTTTTAGGTAAATAACAATAGATTGTGGAAACTGTACGACGTAGACCGATACGGTTGAAACAATGGCTATGTTAGTGTGACACATTTGTGGGTACCGGTATCCCTCATGGTGAATCGAGGAGAATACGGGGCCGCTGAGTGGCATCATGAAACACTAACTGACTTTAGAACCCTAATTGAACAAACTTGGCCATTAGGACGTAGTGAGATAGCCGGTTTTGGTGTAGAGCTGAAAATTGGTTGATACTCGATACTACACTCTTTGAGGCTAGACTTTTGGGATATCTCGGCCGTAAGAAAATATTTTTATGCTAAGACAATGCCTAAAAGAAAGGCCGGTGATATTGAGATCCTTTAGAACCCGATCACTATTACTAGGACAGGTTAAGCCAACTAAAATTCAAGAGGGTACTTACCTATAAAACCCCATGCAAGCCTAAAACATAGGGACTTGTTTGCTGTGTGTGTATATATTTACTTGTACATAACATAATAAACATCATAAACATCATACGCATTCTCACTAACCATTTCAAGGATTTAGAAATTTATCTTTGTTTTTGTTTTGTAGGTCATGAATTCCATCCGAAGAAACACCATCTGAATCAGCTTTGTAAAAGCACACCCTCAACTTCAAGAGTTAGCCTCAAGAGTGCCCGTGGATTCTCCTTTTACCAAGAAATATGGTCGACTCCTCAGTTTGGCTACATCCAGTTTCCAAGAAGAGATGATGTGTGTACTATTCCAATTCTTTGATCCCGTACATCATTGTTTCACTTTCTCGGACTATCAGTTGGTACCTACACTGGAAGAGTTCTCTCTACTCTTAGGGGTGCCCGTGCTTGATTAGATATCATTCACCAGTCTAGAAGGGATTCCAAAACCTGAAGTCATCGCCAAAGCTTTGCATATGAATAGGGCCGACATCATAGCCAATTGGGAGACAAGAAG
The DNA here is from genome assembly GCA_948472305.1 of Vicia faba. Classification (NCBI taxonomy): domain Eukaryota; kingdom Viridiplantae; phylum Streptophyta; class Magnoliopsida; order Fabales; family Fabaceae; genus Vicia; species Vicia faba. The sequence continues at coordinate 1,156,623,307 of OX451737.1, read as the reverse complement.
CGGGGTTAAAGGCTTTCTAGCTAAGTTTCTATTGGAAAAGGCTCGTTCATTCTGGGACGACATGGATTTCCAAGCTTTCGAAGACGTCCTGGCTCTTATTATTTATGGTTTGGTTCTGTTTCCTAATTCGGATCAATTCATAGACGTTAATGCCATCAAAGTCTTTCTCTCTCGCAATCCCGTACCTACCATACTAGGAGACATCTTGCATTGGCTTCATACCTGCACCATGAAGAAAAGAGGTACTCTTTTGTGTTGTATCCCCATACTTGCTAAGTGGTTCACTTCACACCTACCTCAATCAACATTGAAGAACGAGCAAAGACTGACTTGGTCTCAAAGGATGATGTCTCTCACCTACTCTGATATCCGTTGGTGTTCGAGATACTTGGAAGATGTCTCTATCATTGACTACTGTGGGGAGTTCCCTAACGTACCTCTGCTTGGTATTAGGGGGGGTATCACCTACAACCCCTTCTTAGCTCTTTGACAGTTTGGGTATGCCCGAAGAGACGACCCTCATGATATGCTCATCCAAGGTCTGGTGTTCGACTACAGCAAAGAAGACCAAGGTTACCGCCAGAGGTTTACTCGTGCTTGGGGAATGGTGAACAAGGTGGATAGTAGGACTTTGGGACACAAAAACTCTATACCTCTCGAGCCTTATCTTAGGTGGGTACGGGCTCGTGCTCAGAGTCTGTTGATGCCTTACCCTTCCATCCTTCCTGTCATCATAGAGCCTGTTGTTGAAGGAGACGTCCCATACACCGTTCTTCATCCTGACATGCCTAACTCTCTCGAAGACTTGCAGAAAGCTTGGGTTCAGTTAAAGGAAAAGCGAGACACCTTTGAAGCCCAACTTTACGCCAGTGAGAAGAAGGTTCTGGAGCTCACCAAACTGCTTCATGAAGAGAAAAACCTGAATACCTACATTGCTCCAAAGAGGATGCGTTTAGTCTTCTTGTCTTAGGAGCTTTGTTGTATTTTGTTTCTTTCATTGTAAGCCCAAGGAGGCATGATGTTTTTAAACTTGGATTTTAATATAACATGTGTTCTTTTTTGGTTTGAACAAATTTAAATCTCTAATTTCCTTGAAATCACTTGCATATTGCATCTTCATTCATCATAACATCATACAAGTTTCTCATAACAGGTCTCCTTATCCTTCTACTGTTTATTTCAGTGAGATGGATGTTGAACAGACTGTGAAAGATCTTCAGGCGCAGAATGCCAAGTTTTAACAAATGCTCTTGACTCTAACAAAAGGGCAATAGGAGTTGAAGACTCTATTGGCCAAAGAAAAGAAGAAGAAAGCGAAGAAATCAACCGGTGTTGTGATCATGGGAAGAAGGTTTAAAGGACAAGCCAGCCGAACTTTGGACTTTGCAACATCATCGGGTGAAGGAGATAATCAAACCCAGGAAGTGAACAACGACTTAGCATCCACGGAAGAGGAAGAACCTGATTACTCTGAGGAGAAATATCCTCCTACTGATGATAAATACAAACAGCTAGAGGATCGTTTGAATGCCATGGAGATTTAGAGGGTAATCGGATTGGATTTGGAAGAATTAGGACTTATCTCAGGGGTTGTCATCCCACAGAAATTCAAGGTCCCCACTTTCACCAAATACGATGGTGTCTCTTGCCCAAAGCTACATCTAAGGTCATACGTCAGAAAGATTCAACCCCATACGGATGACAAGAATCTGTGGGTGCATTTCTTCCAAGAGAGCTTGTCTGGGACGCAGTTGGATTGGTTCTATCAATTGGAAGGGACCAATGTTCTCAATTGGGAAGATTTGGCCGCCGCTTTCTACAAACAATATCAGTACAATGCTAATTTAGCTCCAACTAGGACGCAATTGCAAGGCATGTCTATGGGAACAGGTGAAGGTTTCAAAACCTATGCTTAAAAATGGGGGGATCTCGCAGGCAGAGTCCATCCCCCTCTATCTGGCAGAGAATTAGTGGATATGTTCCTAGGCACCTTGTCAGGACCATTATTCAACCACCTGATCGGGAGTTCCTCAGCAGGATTTTATGAATTAATCATGACTGATGAGCGGGTCAAAGCCGATATAAAAAGCGGTAGAATTCAAAGATATGCATCCTCGAGCATGATGAAGAAGCCCTTTGTTGGAAAGAAGGAGGTCACTGCTGCATATGACTATAGGAATTAAAACAAAATTGACCGTCGGCCGGCGGTAGGGGCTGTTATGATTCCTAATCATGTGCCAGATTAGCAACGAAATTATCAGTGCAAGCCAGAAGCGCCCATGAGACGATTTACCCGGATCAACATGACCATGTCTCAAGTTTTGCCACACCTTTTGAAGACCAATTTGGAAACTTTAAAAGAAGCTCCTAAGAACCCCTATACTGCTTCTCCTTGCTACAACCCAAACGCTCGATATGCCGATCATTCTGAAAGCCCAGGGCACAATATAAATGACTGTTGGGCCTTAAAGAATAAGGTGGAAGACCTTATCAATGCGAAAGAGATTGAGTTTGATCCCCCAGAAACGCCTAATGTAACAATGGCGCCAATGCCCAGACATGGCCAAGGTATCAACGCCATTGATGATGATCGTTTTGTTTCCTCCGTGAATGACTTAATCACTCCTCTATTAACCATTAAACAGAATTTACTGCAAGCCGGTCTGTTCCCGGGCTGCGATGAAGATTGTCACTTATGCAAGTCTCTACCAAACGGAATGTTTATTACTGAAGATAGGCATCCAGCGCCTGATGACTAGTAAAGAAATCTTATTTGAAAATCTTCCTCTTACCAGAAGTTCTTATCAAGATGTTTCAATAATCACCATTTCCGACAATCCTCCCGGGGTCTCCACCAAAAGACCCATCAGGATTACATCTGTTCCAAGGTCTGCACCTTTAATCATCACTATGCCAAGACCAATATCTTACTCTTCAGATAAAGCTGTTCCCTGGAGTTATGGGGCTGACATTTATTATTATGGCGTCAAGCAAGATCAATTGGTTGTCAAAGACAAAGTTGCGAGAGATATTGATCCCGACATCGGTAATATCACTGGGACTAGCAAAATAACAAGAAGTGGAAGAGTCTTCTCACCCTAGATTTCTCCAAAGACCGCTGCTACTCCTGTGATCATTCCTACTGCCACTCCTACCGACACTCCCAATGATACTCCTACTGTTATCCCTGCTACCGAGACAAGGGGAAAAGAGGTCATGAATGAGCCTGTCCAAGCAAGAGAGCGTCCCGAGATCATCCTTGAAGCTTCTAGAAAGGAGATAGAAGAAATACTGAAGATAATCAAGAAAAGTGACTACAACATTGTAGAACAGTTGGGGCAGACCCCCTCGAAGATATCATTGTTGTCCTTACTTTTGTGTTCTGAGGCCCACGCCAAAGCCTTGGTAAAGTTTCTCAAGACCGCCCACGTGCCCCAAGAGACCTCCATCGACCAATTTGAGAATTGTGTGGCCAGTCTAACTGCTGATAACGGATAGGGATTTTCCAACGCTGATTTAACTTCTAAGGGAAGGAAGCACAACGATGCCTTGCATGTTTCCATTGAATGCAGTGGCACCATACTTGCCCACGTTCTGGTGGATACCGGCTCATCATTGAATGTCTTGCCCAAAAATTCTCTCGACCGACTGGACTGCGAGGGGCTCACCTTAAAGCCTAGCAACATCATAGTAAGGGCCTTTGATGGTTCCAAGAGGAAAGTGCACGGGGAAGTTAGTATCCCCATAAAAGTTGGAACTCAGACTTTTGACTCAAATTTCTATGTGATGGACATCCTCCCTTCATACTCTTGTCTATTAGGTCGACCCTAGATCCATGGTTCTGGTGCCGTCACTTTTACCCTACACCAAATGCTAAAATACCCGATCAAAGGAAAGATTATCACAGTTCATGGAGAGGAGGAGTACATGGTTAGCCATCTGAACTCTTTCAGGTATGTTGAAATGGATGGTGAATTCATCGAGACTCCCTGTCAGAACTTTGAGGAGGTCCCAGCAACAGTCGCAGCAAACAAGTCTACTCTTAAGGTCCCGAAGATTACCAGACCTCCACTGAAGATGGCATATTTGAAAGATGCTCGAGCGGTAGTTGAAGAAGAAGGGTGTACCATCTGGGGCAGCTTCCAGATATTCCCTACATGTCCGACAAATTTGGTTTGGGATTTACTATAGAGGCCCAAAGAGTTGTTCGACGTTCTCGCACCGGGGGACCAACTGTGCGCATCAGCAATCAGGGAGTCAATGCAGTGGAAGACAGTGATGGCAGTTGTGATATGGACGAATGGATTTTCCCAACCATCAGCGGAGGGCTCAACAATTGGGAGGCCAAAGATTTTATTCCTATTACTTTTATTCAAGAGTAATTGTCTTTTAATATTTTCAGGCTTGTAATATTTAAACAATTTAGACTTTTAAGACCTTGTGTCTTACTCGAGGCACAACGGTCCATTTGTGAGGGTTGTCACTTCATTCTCATATGTCATTAATGAATCATGGACGTTTTTGCATCAAATTCTGTGTTCTTTGTCTTTCTTTCTTACATTTTATTTCTTTCAAAAGTAGCTATACTCTTACACACACTCACATATTAAAATGCAGATCTACATCCACTCAGGATCCCATGGGTAACGGTTCTGCTATGGCCAATTGTGACTTTGAAAATCCAATCTACCAAGCCGACGACGAAAGTGAGGAAGATTGTGAGGTGCCAGGGGAGTTGGCCAGGTTGTTGCAACAGGAATAAAGGACCATTCAGCCTCACGAAGAGCCAGTTGAAACAGTTAACTTAGGTATTAAGGAGGACAAAAAGGAGGTCAAGGTGGGTGCCAATTTGGAACCCTGTGTCAAGGAGCGACTGATTCAGTTGTTACACGATTATGTTGAAGTCTTTGCCTGGTCGTATGAAGACATGACGGGACTTGATACAGACATTGTGGTACATCGTCTGCCTACAAGAGAAGATTGTCCTTCAGTAAAGCAAAAGGTTCGCCGCATGAGGCCTGATATGTCAGAAAAAATTAAAGCAGAAGTCATGAAGCAATTCAATGCTGGATTTTTGGGTGTCACCTCTTATCCCCAATGGGTGGCCAATGTTGTTCTTGTGCCCAAGAAAGACATCAAAGTGCAAATGTGTGTGGACTACAGAGATTTGAATAGGGAAAACCCCAAGGATGATTTCCCACTCCCCCACATCGACATTTTAGTTGATAATACGGCATAAAATAAAGTGTTTTCCTTCATGGACGGTTTCTCAGGCTACAACCAAATCAAAATGGTGCCTGAGGATATGGAGAAAACAACCTTCGTTACACAGTGGGGCACATTCTGCTATAAGGTCATGCCATTCGGACTGAAGAATGCTGGGGCAACCTATCAACGCGCCATGGTAGCTTTGTTTTATGACATGATACATCATGAGATAGAGGTCTACGTAGACGATATGATAGCCAGGTCTCAAACAGAAGAAGAGCATCTTGATCACTTACAAAAGCTGTTTGAGAGGTTGAAGAAATACAAGTTGAGGTTGAATCCAAACAAATGCATGTTTGGAGTACGGTCTGGTAAAATCCTAGGCTTTGTCGTCAGCAACAAAGGTATTGAGGTTGATCCTACCAAGGTTAAAGCGATACAAGAGATGCCTTCTCCTCGTACTGAGAAGGAAGTCAGAGGATTCTTGGGACGTTTGAATTACATCGCCAGGTTCATTTCTCACCTGACAGCTACTTGTGAGCCAATCTTCAAGCTCTTGAAGAAAGATCAAGTAGTCAAATGGAATGACGAATGCCAAATTGCTTTTGACAAAATTAAAGAATACTTACAAGAGCCTCCTGTGTTGTTACCACCCATTGAGGGAAGGCCTTTAATCCTGTATTTGACTGTTTTAGAAAACTCAATGGGGTGTGTGTTGGGGCAGCATGACGAGTCTGGCCGAAAAGAGCATGCTATTTATTACCTGAGCAAAAAGTTTACCGACTGTGAAACAAGATATTCACTGCTCGAGAAAAATTGATGCACTCTGGCATGGGCTGCTCGCCGGCTGAGACAGTATATGCTGACCCATACTACCTTGTTGATATCTAAAATGGATCCGATAAAATACATCTTCGAGAAGCCTGCTCTTTCTGGGAGAATAAAGAGATGGAAGATGATCATGACATAATATGACATACAATATACTACTCAGAAAGCTATAAAGGGTAGTGTATTAGCTAATCACCTTGCTAACCAAGCTGTGGAAGACTACCAGTCCATGAAGTTTGAATTCCCGGATGAAGATATCATGACATTAGACAACTGTGAAGAAATCAGGCCATGTGACGGACCTGAACAAGGATCCTGATGGACCCTGTTCTTTGATGGAGCATCCAATGCACTTGGCAATGGTATCGATGGTGCGCTCATATCTCTGGAAGGATGTCATACTCCTTTTACTGCCAGACTTTGCTTCAACTGTACAAACAACATGGCGGAATACGAAGCATGCATCTTCGGTCTCAAAGCTGCCATAGACTTGGGGATCAAATCCTTCGATGTATTTGGAGATTCAACTTTGATCATCAGTCAGATCAAAGGGGAATGGGACACCAAACACCCCAACCTTATCCCTTACAAAGAACATGTGTTAACATTATTGTCGCATTTTTAGAAAATTACCTTCAAGCATTTCCCGCGAGAAGAAAATCAGCTAGCAGACGCACTAGCTACAATGTCATCTATGTTTAAACTTAATTGGGATAATGAGGCTCCTCAAATCACCATTGAGCGGATGGATGAACTAGCCTATTGTCACGAGATCGGTACCGAGGAAGTAATGGATCAACCTTGGTTCCATAAAGTTAAAAGGGATCTTGAGTCTCAGGATTATCCAGAAGGAGCTTTAGTGAATGACAAGAAGTTTCTAAGAAGATTCTCGGCTAAGTTCTTCCTTAGTAACAAAATTTTGTACAAACGCAATCATGACTTTGTATTACTTCAGTGCGTAGACAAGGTTGAAGCTGAAAGGATCATGGTTGAATTACACAAAGGCACTTTTGGTACCTATTCCAGTGGACATACGATGGCAAAGAAAATCCTACGGGCAGGCTATTATTGGTCTACCATGGAGGCAGATTGCTATCAACACTCTCGGACTTGCCATAAGTGTCAGATTTATGCTGATAAAGTGCACGTACCTCCGGTTCCTCTGAATGTCTTGACGGCTCCTTGGCCCTTTGCTATATGGGAAATAGATATGATTGGGGAAACCAAGCCAACGGCCTCCAATAGACACACCGCTTCATCTTAGTGGCCATCGACTATTTTACAAAGTGGGTTGAGGTAGCTTCCTTCGCTTCCGTTACTAAGAATGTGGTCGCCCGATTCATCAAACAGAACCTCATCTGTCGGTACGGTATCCCAGAGAGAATCCTCACCGACAATGGTATGAATCTAAACAACACTATGATCACCGCCTTGTGCGAGCAATTCAAGATCCAGCATCACAATTCTTCCCCTTACCGGCCAAAGATGAATGGTGTTGTAGAAGCTACTAACAAAAACATTAAGAAGATCATACAGAAAATGACAGTCACATACAAAGACTGGCATGAGATGCTACCGTTCTCTTTCCACGGGTATCGTACTACAGCTCGCACATCAACTGAGGCAACACCCTATTCTCTGGTATACGGCATGGAGGCTGTCTTACCTATTGAGGTCCAGATACCCTCTCTGAGGATCATGAAGGATGCTGGTTTGAATGAAGAAGATTGGATCCAGACTCGATTTGACCAATTGAACTTGATTGATGAGAAGAGGCTTGCAGCCACCTGTCATGGTCAGATATACCAAAAACGCATGATAAAAGCTTTTAACAAAAAGGTCAAACGTCAGGTATATCGGGTCGGTGACTTGGTAATCAAGCGTATCATTTTGCCACAAGGTGATCCCAGGGGAAAATGGACTCCTACTTATGAAGGACCGTTTGTAATCAAAAGCATATTCTCTGGTGGAGCAATGATCTTGACCACTATGGATGGCAATGACCTCCCGCACCCTGTAAATATAGACATAGTTAAAAGATACTATGCATGAACAAGGACCTGCTAGGTCGAATGACCTAGGCAAAAATTAGGGCATCCCGGCGAACCAAAAGGTTCGGGCAAAAATTAGGGATAAAATATATAAAAAAATCTGTACACCCGGCAAGCTAAAAACCCAAAAGGGCGGCTTGGGCAAAAAAGGGTATCCCGGTGGATCAAAAACCCGAAAGGGCGGTCCAGGAAAAAGTTAGGGATTTAAAGCGTATGACTGTGTCCCGTTGGATCATCTTGCATACAATATTCAGCGTTGACCAACCAACTCAAACGGTTCTAATCAATCCAACCAGCTTCGCCGAGGCGACAAGTGGACAAGACACTCAGAGACACGAAGACTATCGCAGAATGGGAACCCCATGGGATTATTGCACATAGCTATCTTTTCTTTGTATCAATTTTTATTTTTTTTACGACGACATTCTCTTACTAGAATGCTCGTCTCATTGTACAAAAAGACTTATTCAAGTTAATACAAATATATCCCTTTTGGAAGTGCAAAACTATCTATTTTTATTTATTTTTGTGTTTTGTTTACAAAAATGTATGATGATTTATTTTTGAACATATGCATTTGAACGTCATTACTATTTACAAATGAATAGAAAACAGAAAGAAAATTACTAATGGATTTAAGAAATAGGATAACATCTATAGGCCATTCCATAAGATCCTCGCAGGTACCTTCTCCAGCAAGAGCGGAAGCAAATACATCCTACTACAGAATCGCTAACGTATCCCCAATATACAGCCTGTTGGTATCAAGTGCTCTCATACCCCTGACAGAGCAAAACTTCCAACTACTGCTCCAGAGGTTCCCCAGTAAGTTGCCCAACTTCTCAGGTTTCCCCAACAGGATTTCATGAAGTCCACAAGCAATGTCCAGCGTTTCCCTTCTACAACAAAGTTTATTTCTATAATATTTGGAAACTCACTCATCAGTACTTCAAAAGGGATTTATTTTCCCCGCTTCCAACAACACTACGGCTCGAACAATCTTTAAGTCCATACATTTGCATTCATACATCATAACATTGACAACACAAGTACATACAGTGCAATCTCCTTTATTTTGAGAAACAATATCATACCATGCATTTCATACATCATAACATTGCATACAATTAACTCTTCACCTTTTGCAGGAAAGAATCAATCGACATGAAATTATTATCAACAAATTTCCGACAGACAAATATTTTCAAAAAATCTATTACAGATCAATTCCCGAGAAAAGACTGGTCGACCATCTACATAGGAAAATATTTCCCTCAGATTCTTACTGGTTCAGATGAATCTCTCAACGGTTTATTCTAATTCGTTTCCAGATTCTTACTGGTTCAGATAAATCTCTCAATGGTTTATTCTGATTCTTTTCTAGATTCTTACTGGTTCAGATAAATCTCTCAACGGTTTATTCTGATTCGTTTCCAGATTCTTACTGGTTCAGATAAATCTCTCAATGGTTTATTCTGATTCTTTTCCAGATTCATACTGGTTCAAATAAATCTCTCAACGGTTTATTCTGATTCGTTTCCAGATTCTTACTGTTTAGATAAATCTCTCAACGGTTTATTCTGATTTGTTTCCAGATTCTTACTGGTTCAGATAAATCTCTCAACAATTTATTTTGATTTGTTTCCAGATTCTTAATGATTCAGATAAATCTTTCAACGATTTGTTTTGATTCGTTTCCAGATTTTTACTGGTTCGGATAAATCTCTCAATGGTCTATTCTAATTCTTTTCCAGATTCTTACTGGTTCAGATAAATCTCTCAACGGTTTATTCTGATTCGTTTCCAGATTCTTATTGGTTCAGATAAATCTCTCAACGATTTATTCTGATTCGTTTTCTGTTAAAGTCGAGTTCAGACTTTCCGTTAACAATCACCTTTGGATGGCATCTATAAGCCTATCTCCGACAACTCTCCATCATTTCTCTAAATGGAATATTTAATCCCATTCCCTACACAATCAACCAACGCATCATCAAGTGCAAATTTCTGGGCACTCTAGTGTTCAATCATCTTCTACTTTCAAGCCATGAACGACAAACACATCGATCTCACTTTTCAAGTTTAAGAAGATTGAACAGGGGCAGCTGTTGTACCCCAAAATTTGCCCTCCCATTTTTCACTCAAGATGCTATCCCAGGGTTTCCCAAACACTCAATTTGGCTCAAAAGATGATCAAGCAGATTCTCTCCCTAGGCAATCAGTCAGCAATTAGGGTTTTGCACTTCTCAAAGGAAATTGAGTCATCAAGGTTTCAAATAAATCACCATGTCTTCTCAAATTTGTTAAAGTCAATTTTCAAACCTCACATTGCAAGTTTTCCCAATCCATGGCCCAGATAATTGCAAAGGCATTTGTGTGATTTTTAAATTTTCTTAACCACAATTTTCTGAGGGTTGATGTTATTCTTGGGAGCATGTTCTGTTTGGATAAGGTATAAAGTTTAAGGCTATCATTTTAAATAATCATGATTGTGGGTGTAATTAATCAATTGGGTTGGAGCTCTTAAACATTTATTTTGTTTAAGAGTGCAAAATACATGATTTATCCTATCATATTGTGTTCGCTTAAAATGCAAGTTACCAAGCCAAGATGTTTTTTTTCAAAACGTTCAATCGAGAATTGCAAAATTTAAAATGGAACTCAAAGTTTGGTACAACAAATTCATCATTCATACATTTCATTCAAATGTTATGTTTATGATTACATCCTTTGACAAGTTGTAAGAAAGGGGTTTACAATGCAAAATATAAATTGCAAATTGTTTGTCTTGTTTACAAAAAAAATCACAAGTTATATTTACAAGGAAATAAATGTTCGTTGCTTCATCTTCAAGAAGTTCCTCATTGCTAGCCATGGTCTTCTCTTCCTCTTGTCTTGATTGACATTCAATTGTTTGTACATGTAACAAAAGAAAGAAAAAAAACATTAGCAAACAATTAGCATTGAAAAAGTCCAAGCAAAATTGATTTTTCATCACTAGAGTTTACTTTTAGGAATCATAATTTTGTTTTGTTTTAATCACCATCCACTTCTCCCTATTTTGCAAATCTCAAAACCTAGATTTTGGTTCACAAAAAAGGGGGAACAAGAGAAAATATAAAAACTGGATAGGCAAGGCAGCAAAGCAACAGGCTGCAAACAGTAGCAGACAAATGCACAGCAGGCCAAACAAGCCCAATGATACTGCAACAATCAAACAATAGCACAAGATGCAAGGCAACAACATCAAATAAAATCAAAACAGCAGCACAAGATACAAGGCAACAGGCTGCAAATAGCAGCAGTCACATCCAAGGCAGAACCAAACCTGCTGCAAACCAACGAGCAAATACAACAAAGGCTACAACAGAATAAAACAAACAATATGCAAGCAACAAGCCAAAGGGTCAAAGGCATCAATTATTGCAATACAAGTCAACATATCATCACTTTCCTAAAACCAAGCAAACCCTTCAGAAAATATATCAAAAGCAAAAGTGCTTTATTTCATAAAAAGAGCAAAGAGGAAAGATATCACCTAGCGAGAAAATAATCTAAAGCCATGCCAAGACAAACAGGCTGCTATTGCTACAAAGGCATGTGTGATCGGTGGGAATGAGAACTGACTGTTTTGGAATGCTGGTTCACGTTTGCGTTTGTTTTCACAAAATGTTGCGGTAAGTAAGAGTCGCCACCGTCTTTTATTTTATCCAACAAGGAAAGGACAAAAGCACAGAAAAATTCCTTTTTGAGATATTTCTCGGGTTCGGGAGGTAGATTATAGAAAGGGAAGGTGTTAGCACCCTTTCTATCCGTGGTTATCCACGGGCTCTTAGGTACTTGCTCATTATGTTTTCAAAAGTTCGCTTTTCTTTGTGATTGTGGGTTTGAAAAGAGTTTTTTGTTTGAAAGGGGTGTAAGTGCGAAAAGTTTTGTTTTGTTTTTTAAAAGGAGCAAGTACTTAAGAACATCTACCTACTCAAAAAGGAATTATATTGTGCAAATGTCCTTTAGACAATGCTATCCCACTATTGATGAGTAGGTAGCATCGTCGTTGGAGTTTTCGGGTCAATTCGATTAAGGGACATGTGGTCACTAAAGCAACGTTAGGACGTCTTAGTGGTAACCCTAATGTCTTAGATCATTTTTATCCGAGGCAACCGTTTCGAGGCAACTTATGATCTTTGGACAAGAGGGCGACCTCTAAAACTTCCTATACTCAATGACCACATTCGAGGCAACCAAGTGAGGTGTACCCTAGGAGTGGCATGTGCGAGTGTATTTTTTCAGTTATATTATCTTTGTACATGTCATGGTGAGCTACTGTTGATTTTAAATTAAAATTGATCTTGTCATGCATTGCCTATTATTCAAACATCTAACAGTTAATGGTTGCGGAAATTAAATTGCGGAAAATAAATCTAAGCTATTACAAGGCGTCGTCAGGTATTTACATCGCCAAAAACAAACCCTTTAAAATTAAATTGCGAAAAGTAAATAAAAGCGATAAATAAATAAATAAATTCCTAAGTTAAAAACTATTACATTCCCGAAGCAGTTACAATATTGAAATATGGATCAAAAATAATTCGCGCGCGAGAAAATTCAATCAAAGTGTCTCAGGGTTCTGACCCTTTTTTTTATTAAAGAAAGCATATTTTTTTGTTATTTTTGAATTAAAAAATTAGCCTAAATTAATAATTGAATTAATTAAGGAAAATAAAATATTTTTGGTTTTTTATTATTTAAGGAAATAAAATAAGAATGATTAAAAGATATTAAAACCCTAATTCTATGTTAATTTTAATTTATTGCAAAAGATATTAAAGTTGTACCTAATTAAAAAAACTAAATTAATTGACTAAAATTTATTTACAAAAATAATAAAATAGTGAAATTAATAAAAAAAAATTTTTTTTTGGGTTTTCTGATTTTATATAAAAAAATAATTTTAATTAGTCAGTGGTTTAAATAATAAAAATAACAATATAAAACAAATAATTTAAATAAAAGAAAGAAAAGAAATAAACCAAATGGGGGGTTTGGGCCCCAAATCCAGAGTGTGAAGAGCAATTGTTTGGCCCATTTTCATTCAAGCCTGTATGACTTTTCCTGCCTCCATGTGACACGTTGACTGGTGTGTATGGTGGACGTCATCTTGCGACCATCAGATTTGGCCTGAAGCCACTTGGCACGTTGAGATCTGAGGACATATGGTAGTCCACGCTTGGAATGCTGCGCCTAAGTACCTGAAGAAAAAAATATAACAAAGTTTTGGGGGACCTGGGATTCGAACCCAGGTCCCAAAGGGTTTTGCCACGCCTCTCTCACCAACTCAACTAGCTTGCACATTCGTTAGTGGAATAGAAGATAAATATTATATACAAAATAGTTAAATATGCCTGGCCAAAAAATAAAAACGCGTAATTGATTCAAATGAACCAATCATGCCTAGCCACGTCTCCGTCTTCTTCAAACGCCTTGGTTCATTTACCTGCGGATTTTTATCCGCAGGAAGATTCGTAGCATCTCTCAAAAATCCTTCCTAGGCCATGTAAATGCAAGCTAAGGGTGCCAATGCACTCGTCTCTCTCCCCTGAACTCATCCATGGCCATTATTGGCCTTGATTTTGCCTGTACGCAAAATGCCTAAAAAACAAGAACAAGAACCCTAGAATCGGGCATCACAGTATGGTCCATAAAAATCAAATTGAATGATGCAGAATTGATGGAAATTGAATGGCAAGCACGATAGTGTAATCAAATTGGCAAAAAGATGCAAGGAGAATGATTTACGATTTAATGTGCAGAGGCATATTCGTGGAGACTTACAGTGAGTTTTAGAGGGTCTCAAGGCTTGATTTTGATTGGTATAGCTCCACTGGATGTCAAGGAAGAGGGCTGCATTGTGATTTTGCTTTGTATCGAGCTCCAAGATGGATTTCAGAATTCAAGTTTCCAAGATTTTTTTCCAAAGTTGTGTGGCCGTTTCTGCAGCTCCTTGCGCGTGTTCAAGGTTTGTGTGACTTGTGTGCATATAATGGAATGAATTTAGGTCAAAACATGGGCTATAATCCAAGTGCATTGAAGATGGAAGATTGGATTTTGATCACCATTGACAAGTTTCCAAAAATAGGCCAAATCTGATTTTTTTGTGCATAAAAAGCCATGATACGAGTTTGATTTGATTCATGATGGTAATTGAAAGTTGTACCAATCACAAAGATATGATTTCATCAATTTTTAGATTTTATTTGATTTAATATTGATTAAAAATGAATTAAATCAATAACAAAAAATAAAAAATAAAAAATAATAAATGAATGGCCATGAAATCAAGTATGGGACACGTGTGTGGCATGACAAGACCATATCAAGTGGAAAAAAGTGGGCCCTTTTGTCAAAAATTGGAGTTTTGAGGATAGTTGACTTTTGGCAATTTTGGAAAAATGCCCAACTTCAACAATGCATAACTTCTTCAATTTTTAACTTTTGGAGGTGTTCTTAGACTTTTTAGAAACCTTGAGATGTCCTCTAAACAACCCTTTTGGTATAATCTCATTTTGATGTTCCATGCTCAAGTTATAAGCTTTAAAAAAAAAGGTGTTTTTGTTGACTTTCAAAAATGACCTATAATGTCCAAATTTGTAACTTTTTGTAAGTGCATTTATTGATCTTGGGGTGTGAAGATGGATTGTAGGAAATTGCATCCTATTCAAAATGAGATTTATATGGGTCATTTATCATAAATTATGAGAAAGTTATGCTTGGTCAAAGTTGAGTTGACTTTTCCTACAAAACCCTAATTTAGCAACTTTTGAATTTTGATGAATCTTGAGCAATCCTTGATGAATCATGATCAACCCTTGATCAAATTATGAATTATCCTTCAAAATGTGAATGTTGACAAAAAAATCTTGAGGTTTGACTGTATTTGGGACACAGTTGACTTTTGCCCTAGCACAGTCGACTTTTTTGGGTCTCTTGAGCAATTGACTGACCAAACTTCCTCTGCAAGGCTTGAAATTTGACATGGATGAACTTAAGAACATATTAGGACATTGGGGAACACTTGAGGTCATTTGGATGTGAGTACCTTGATGCAACAAAAAACCCTAATTTTGACTTGACTGCCTTAAGAGGTGACTTAACTGTCCAACCCTTGAGCCAACTTGAGCAACTTGAAGATTACTCTTGACAAATCTTGAGGAATATGCGAGGGAAAATTTTGGGGTACAACAGTTTCCCCTGTTCAATTTTCTTAAACCTGAGGATATAGATTGGCTTTCGAGCCTTTCGTGATCCGAAGGTGGAAGATAATTGAACACTAGAGTGCCCAAAAATTTGCACTCGCAGGGTGTATCAGCATTGTGATGTCGGGAATGGGCTTACAGATGCCATCTGTAGGGGTGTCGATCGCATAAGAGATTCCTTAGCGAGAACTTACATACCTGTTGTTGTAAAAGATTCCGCTGGGGAAGTCTAACCTTTGTTGAGATTTAGGAACCTGGCCTGTACTTCAACTGAGAGAATGCCTCGGCTGAGTCTTAAGAGCTTGTCCATAATTCAACTGGGGGGAAACATTTTCATTAAGATCTAGGAACTGTCTCGTGCTCAATGGAGTATACCGCTGAGGCTATAGAACTTGTCCATACTATGACGAAGGAAAACATCAAGATCTAGGAACTGACTCGTGCTCAATGGAGTATACCGTTGAGGTTATAGTACTCGTCCACACTGTGACGTAGGGAAACATCTTCATCAAGATCTAGGAACTGTATCGTTCTCAATGGAGTATACCGTTGAGGTTATATAACTTGTCCACACTATGACGGAGGAAAACATCAAGATCTAGGAACTGACTCGTGCTCAATGGAGTATACCGTTGAGGTTATAGTACTCGTCCACACTATAACATAGGGAAACATCTTCATCAAGATCTAGGAACTGTCTCGTGCTCAATGGAGTATACCGTTGAGGTTATAGAACTTGTCCATACTATGACGTAGGGAAACATCTTCATTAAGATCTAGGAACTGTCTCGTGCTCAATGGAGTATACCGTTGAGGTTATAGAACTTGTCCACACTATGACGGAGGAAAACATCAAGATCTAGGAACTGAATCGTGCTCAATGGAGTATACCGTTGAGGTTATAGTACTCGTCCACACTATGACGTAGGGAAACATCTTCATCAAGATCTAGGAACTGTCTCATGCTCAATGGAGTATACCGTTAAGGTTATAGAACTTGTCCACACTATGACGGAGGAAAACATCAAGATCTAGGAACTGACTCGTGCTCAATGGAGTAGACCGTTGAGGTTATAGTACTCGTCCATACTATGACATAGGGAAACATCTTCATCAAGATCTAGGAACTGTCTCGTGCTCAATGGAGTATACCGTTGAGGTTATAGAACTTGTCCACACTATGACGGAGGAAAACATCAAGATCTAGGAACTGACTCGTGCTCAATGGAGTATACCGTTGAGGTTATAGTACTCGTCCATACTATGACGTAGGGAAACATCTTCATCAAGATCTAGGAACTGTCTCGTGCTCAATGGAGTATACCGCTGAGGTTATAGATCTTGTCCACACTATGACGGAGGAAAATTGTCGAGATTGAGAACTTTATATGAAATTCAACCGAGGATAACTCAATTGAGATTTAAGAACTGGTCGGGTCTTCGACTAGGCTGGGGACTTAACTGCATCTTTCCTGAAAGGTAAAAGGTCAGTCATATGCAATGCATGATATGGATCAGGCAATGATGTTCTCAAAATAAATGAGATTGTATTTGTATGATGCGTATATGCATGTATCATGATGTATGGAAATGTGATGTTTTAGCTGGGGAAAATAAATCCCGGAGCTGCTGGAGAATAGAGTTGAGTTCTTCGTTTCCGCTGGGGATGATGAACGAAGATGGTTGTGAGAATAAACCTGCAGGAGAAAAGAACTCCGTTGGGGAATAAACTTGATGAAGAGATTACTCCGAGGGGAGTTACTCTGTGGGGAAGAGATGTTCTGCTAAAGATTTTAACGATAACTCCACTGGGGATTCTGTTGATAAGCTCCGTTGGGAATTTTAATGATGAACTCCGCTGGGGATAGAAAGAACTTCGCTGGGGATGATCTTTCAGTTGCAATTTGCTGAGGATAACCCAGTTAGACTCTTGTGAAGATAACCTTCTGAATTTGGCTGGGGAGATTTATTTGCGCTCTGCAGGGGATAAGCTTCCAGAATCTACTGGGTAAGATGATTCAACTCTGGCGGGGAAGCCTTTTTTTTAGACTACGCTGGGGAAATGACTCCACTGGGGTATCTTGTATTCCGCCAAAGAACATTCTTATACTTCGTTGAGGAATGTTAAGACTGCCAGGGGTATTCTTAAACTTGCTGAGGAATGTCTTTATACTCCGCTGAGGGATATTAAGACCTTCTGAGGATACCCAACCTTTTCAGGGCTGATGGTAGATTAACTCTTCTTGGGGAGAGTATTACTGATTAGTACATAGCTGGAAGTCTCAGTAGGGAGAGCTACCATTACTGTTTTACTCTGCGGGGAGTGACGGTATCTTGGTCATATTCTTCAGCTGAACCTACCTTGGTACCTTGGTGGACAGAGCAACTAGATGGCTCAGACAATTCTTATTGCCCCTGTTTCTGATATTACCCGTAATTCGTCCTTTGTTTCGCATGTAAGTATTTATGAGCAGCAATTAATGTCAAATGCATATATCAAAAATTAACATTGGACGTTCTTTGCAAAACAAAACAGATAAAGGAAAAACAATTTGAAACTTGTCTGAAAATGAATTTGTATTGATTTTGAAGTTTGCCTGTAAATAGGCGTTTTTGTACAAGAGGCTGACGTCCTAGTAAGAGGGCGCCACCGAACAAATAAAATTTATACAATTTGTGAAAAGGAAATAAAACAGCTATGTGAATAATCTCACTGGGTTCCAACTCTGCTATTGCCTTTATATCTTCAAGCGTCTCATCACTTTGCTGCTTAGTTGAAGATGAATCTGATTGATTGGTGTCGTCCGAGCTTGATAGTTGATACCGAAGTCTAGATGCGAGGTGATCCAATGAGACATAGTATTACGCTTTGATCCCTAACTTTTTCCTGGACCTCCCTTTTGGATTTTCAGTCCACCGGGATACCCATTTTTGCCCAAGCCGCCTTTTCAGGTTTTCGACTTGCCGGGTGTACAGATTTTTCATTTTCATCCCTTATTTTTGCGCGAACCCTTTTGGTTCGCCGGGAAGCCCTTATTTTTTCCTAGGCCAGTTAACCTAGAGGGTCTTTGATTATGCGTAGTATCTTTTTACTATGTCTGCATTGACGGGGTGAGGAAGGTCGTCACCATCCATAGTGGTTAGAATCATCGCTCCTCCTGAGAAAATGTTCTTAACCACAAATGGCCCTTCGTAAATAGGGGTCCATTTGCCCCTGGGATCACCTTGAGGTAAGATAATGCGCATGATTACCAGGTCCCCAACTTGATACTCTTGTCGTCTGACTTTCTTGTTAAATGCCTTGATCATCCGTTTTTGGTACGTCTGACCATGACAAATAGCAGTAAGTCTCTTTTCGTCGATTAGATTCAGTTGATCAAGTCGGGTCTGGATCCAGTCATCTTCACTCAAACTTGCATCCTTCATGATCCGAAGAGAGGGTATCTGAACTTCAATGGGCAAGACTGCCTCCATGACATAAACCAAGGAATAAGGTGTTGCCTCTGTTGACGTTCGTGTTGAGGTACGGTACCCATGAAGAGAAAATGGTAACATCTCGTGCCAGTCTTTGTATGTCACTGTCATCTTTTGCACAATCTTCTTAATGTTCTTATTTGCCGCTTCGACAGCCCCATTAATCTTCGGTCGGTAGGGAGAAGAGTTGTGATGCTGTATCTTGAATTTCTCGCAGAGCTCAGTGATCATCTTGTTGTTAAGATTGGTACCATTGTCCGTAATGATCCTCTCAGGTACACCGTATTGACAGATCAGGTTGTGCCGAATGAACCGTGCCACGACGTTCTTGGTTACCATGGCAAAGGAAGCTGCTTCAACCTACTTGGTAAAGTAATCAATATCTACAAGGATGAAACGATGCCCGTTGGATGCCGTAGGTCTGATCTCACCGATCATATCAATGCCCCACATTGCAAAAGGCCAAGGTGCTGTCAAAACATTCAGAGGAACTGGAGGTATGTGCACCTTATCAGCATAGACCTGACACTTGTGACATGTCCGAGAATGTTGATAACAGTCAGCTTCCATTGTGGACCAATAATATCCTGCCCGAAGGATCTTCTTTGCCATGGTATGTCCACTGGAATGAGTTCCGAAGGTACCTTCATGCAGCTCTATCATGATCCTTTCTGCTTCAATCTTATCCACACAACGCAGTAAGGTCAAATCATAGTTACGCTTGTAAAGAATGCCATTGCTGATGAAGAACTTTGCCGCGAACCTCCTCAGAAACTTCTTGTCATTAACAGATGCACCCTCGGGGTATTCTTCAGCTTCAAGGTACCTCTTCACCTCATGATACCAGGGCTTTTCTGTTACCTCTTCAGTCTCAAGATCACAACAATGTGAAGGGTCGTCCAATCTTTCAATAATGATCTGGGGAGCCTCGTTGTCCCATTTGACTTTGAACATAGAAGACATCGTGGCTAGTGCGTCCGCCAAATAATTCTCCTCTCTTGGGAAGTGTTCAAAGGTTATCTCCTCGAAATGGGGAAGCAACGTCAGTACATACTCTTTGTAAGGAATAAGATTTGGGTGTTTCGTATCCCACTCGCCTTTGATCTAACTGATCACGAGAGCGGAATCTCCGAAGACACTTAGAAACTTAATCCTTAGGTCAATTGCAGCTCGAAGACCCATGATGCACGCTTCATACTCTGCCATATTGTTGGTGCAGTTGAAACATAGTCGGGCGGTGTTGTACCCCAAAATTTGCCCTCGCATTTTTCCCCAAGCAATCTCAGCTTCAGACATTTCCTGACTTTTCAAACTGGCTCAAGAATCGGACAAACGGACTTTTCTTGTCAGTCAAGCGAAATTAGGGTTTTCACTGATTTTCAGGACTCTGGATTGTTTCACAGTTGGCTTAGGATTTTGGTTGATTTTTGGTTCAATTTTGATCAGGCGAGCGTTATTTGGCATTTAATCAGGAGTTAAGGTTTTATGGGCATATTCTCAGAAGAATTTAAATTCCACAGCACTTTGCGGTTTATTCCGAGATTCGGGTTAAAATTCGCGTTATCTTGATTTAATCAGCGAAAGAGACAGTGGTTTGAATTCATGTTGTTTTCTTTGAGCCAGTCAAATACAGTATGCAGTATTGGATTCACAATGTTTATGGAAAATCAGTGAAGAAGGAATGCGCTTGATCAGTTTATTTTGGTTGACTGCTGCTTTGCTTTGGATATTGGAAGAGACAGGTTTAATTGATCAATATTGTTTTTATTTAAGTTATTTATTATTCTAAAATTGAATGATTGAAATTTATTTTTCAATTGTTTTAATTCAAAGAGTTTTAAATAAATAAATAAACAATAAAGAAAATTAGAATTAATTGGATAATTTAGATCTTTATTGATATTTGAATTATTTGTACAAATTGTTGTTTCTAATTTAAATTACAAACAATAATATACATTAATTTAAATATTAAATAAAATAAAAAGCTATCCTATTTCTAATATTCTTCATTCTTCACTTCGCTCTGGTGCTCCATTTTTTATCTGCAAAAAGAAAAGAGAAAAGTCAGAAAGCCGTTGAATTAAAAAAGACAGTTAAAATTTGCTCATCATTAGAGGCCACTGACTGGGATCAGTTGACCCTCTCTGCAAATCACGGGATTTCTCCCGGTTCACAGAGAGGGAAGATTTTTATTCATGAATGCAAATGTCAAATGCATAAAATCCAAAATTCAAACTGCATAGTTCAAATCCAATTCCACTTTCTATCCAAAGCAAAAAGGCAATTTACTGTCAAAATGCCAAAATCTACTCAAAAGATATCAAAGAAAAATCAAGGAAGTACAAATTGCTGTCAAAAGTGCACAAGCTGTCAAAGAAGGATTTGAAAAAGATATCAATGCAAAGTCAGCACACAAAGCTGTCAAAAGAAGGATAAAGATCATATATGCAAGCAATCTTAAATCATCATTTCCCAGGGCCCCTTCAGAACAAAGTACAACAAGAATCATATAATATATTCAAAACTGTACCATAGAGAAAAAAGAAGAGAAATAAAGAAGCATAGGCAGGTTTTAGGCTAGAGGCAGAAGACAGAAAAAAAAGATATACAAAAGAGAACTCAGTTCAACATAGCAAGGGGGGAGAAAATATACAAACTATCAAAAAACCATCAAACCTGCCCATCATCACATTCAAGACACAAAAACTCAAAAGGACTAAAACCTGCTGAGCTGAAGCCTCTAAGCTTCAAAACTGATAACCTGCTAGGCCATCAACAATCAACCAAAAAACACAAAACCTACTGCAAGCTTACCTGCTATCAAAGCCTCATAACCATATAACCAAAACCATACCAACCTACTAACATTTTTTCAAACCTGAACAACCATCAAACACAACCATCAACCTGCCTAATCCCAGCAGGCCTCACAAGTTATCAAACACATCATCCAAACCAAATACATACCACATGCTGAAGCAAAAACCTGCTAAGCATTTTGAAGCCTAAGTGAACTTGCCTAAGCTTCATCAGAAAACCCACTACTGTCAACACCAAAACCTTTCAATCCAAGCAACTCAGTGTCCAAGCCCTAAGCCCTCAGCATGAACATCATTGGGCAATAAATCTCAGAAGGCATCCAGTTCAAGGCAACAATTCAAAGCAACATATATTCCAAGGCAACCTAGGCCCTCAGACCTCTGAGATCATCACAGGGCAACACAAACAAGTAATACAACGTTCAAGAAGAAGAGAGAAATTTCGTTCAGAAGCAAGCAAGCATTTCAACAAAGCATACAAATGCTCAAAGGCAACCAATATACAATGGTAGTAGAAGAGATAAAGAAGTGAATTAAAAAGGGTTCTCAGCACAAATCATCATCAAAACCCTAAGGAGCATCATAAAACCTAAGCAAGAGGGTTAATACAGAAATACCGGGGACATCAAGTTCATCAGCATCACGTTTCTTCCCTCTTCGCCATCAAAGCCTCCCAGGCACCTTCATCTCCTTCCTTCCCTTCTCCAGTAGAGGTAAGACGTCTCTTTTCTCTCCTCATGTACCTCCAATAAAAAATCAATAACGCACAACATGAGAGGTCAAACCCAAACAGTTAATCAATAATACGCAGAAAAATCACAAAATATGCAAGAACTAAAACAAACCCTAACGAATCAAAGTGATTACCGAGTTCTGTCGCCTCAACACTATCGCTGGAGGGAAGGGGAAACAGAGATTGTCGGTGGCTGAGGCAAGAAGCTCATGATGGACGCGCGAAATCACTCGAAATCAGAAGAAGAACGATGAACCTCAGTGAACGAACGCCGCCGCTGCCTCGCCTAAACCTAATTCTTTCCCCAAACTGAATAACATTTCTAACCCTAAAGAAAATTGTTTCAAACCATGGGCTTGACCCGTTTCTGACTTCCTCTAAAGCCCAACAAAAACCACTAACATTTCTTATAACAAACACTAATCTTTTTCTTTTTTACTAAACCATATATTTTTCTAACTTAACATTTTTTTCATATGGTAAAATTGAAAATACTTTCTTTTTTTACTTTATTTACTCTTTAAGTAAAATACATTTTTCTACCTCATTTATTTAAAATTGAAAATATCTTTCTTTTCTTCTAATTAAAATACATTTGTACATACTAAAATAAATATACATTTTCTTGCATAATTTAAATTTCTTAAATACATTTGTACATATTATACACTTTTTTTATATAATTAAAATTGAAAACTTTTTAATTAACATACATATTTGTACATAATAATAGAAATACATTTTTCTCTAATATTAAAATTCACAAACATTTGATTAAAATACTTTTTTTGTATATAAACAAATAAAGATACATTTCTTAATTAAAACTTGAACATTTAAGTTAAAACATTTTTCTTTTATACCTATTAAATATACAAATCAAAGATTCGTTAAAATACATATTTAGGTCAAAACCCTAATACGCTTCAATTTCACATCTCACACTTACACTTACACAAATACATTCACATTGCCCTATACACATTTATTTATCTTATATTTGTATATTCGATATTTACATTTGATCGCACATTCGATTTGGTTGTAACTTATTGGATACTATAAGTCTCATCCCCTTTTGTACATTTATACCCCCACTCCCGGACACTACTTTGTAATAGCGTAGATTTTACATTTCCGCAATTTACAGTTTTCCAATTATACCATGGTTAGACCTAGGGTTTGCATGTACATAAAATCAAACGCTAGATAACCTAATACAAGACAAATACATGTAATCAATACACAATCACACTTGCACCCTCTAGGGTAATCCCACATGTTGCCTTCCAAAATGGGCCATGCTTGCACGTCGAGTATCTTTGGCAAAACAAAATCAAATGATCATAAGTCTCAAAGTGTTGCCTAAACAGAATGATCATAGTCCCTTCAAAGCAAATTGCCAAAGACACTTGGCACCCTTGCATTCATGGTCCATACGATGACCCGCGCCCGTCCCGAATAAACTTCCTAAACGCAAGATTGTCTACCAATTTCAATGGTAGAACAAAATTGTTAAAAGGGGTTAAAACATAACAAAAACCTTTGAGTACAATAGGGTAGACAAAACTCTTAGTTACTTGAGATCAATTTGCAAAAACACTTGCTTTCTTTTCAAAAACCACAATCCACAACACTTTCAAACAAACTCTCAAAAACATTTGAAACATCTTTTCGAAAAGATCCACACTTTTGTAAAACACTCAAACATGAGTCAAATACATTGGTCGCCTAAGACAAGGCATCTTCTTCAAAAACATTTTCAAAAGCACCCACACACACACCATTTTCAAAGCAATCGAAAAACAAGGCAAGTGATCTAAAAAACCAAGTAACTAAGAGCCCATGGATAACCATGGATGAAAAGGGTGCTAATACCTTCCCTTTTCATAATCTACCCCCCGAACCCACGAAATATCTCAAAAGGTTTTTGCTGTGCTTTTTTAACCTTTCCTTTAGGATAAAATAAAAAGTCGGTGGCGACTCTTGCTCAACCGAAACATTTGCGAAAACAAACGCAAAACCTCAAGTCAGTTCTCCCACCGTATCACAGAACTGGCGACTCTGCTGGGGAGACTCGTCTAAAAGTGGGGTTACCTTAGGGTTTAGATCACCTTTATTTTCAATTGATTGCTTTGTTTGCTTTACATTTGTGGGCTTTGTATCGGAGTTTTATAGATCCTAACCCGGATCTGGGGAAACCCTTTTAGGTAGCAACAAGGCTGTGAGGGAACTGTGCGGGGTATACCGACATGGTTGAAGCAGTCTGCTACGTTGATGTGGCACTTTGGTGTGTACCGGTAACCCTTGAGTTCAGTCAAGGAGAGTACGGGGCCGCCGCGTGGTGTCGTGAAGCATCAACTGACCTTAGAGACCTTAATTGAACCATCCTGGCCTTTTTAGGGTAGTGAGATAACTGACTTTGGTGCAGTCCGAGGTTGGTTGATACTCGATACTACACTCAATTGAGGGTTGCTTTCCTGGAATATTTCGGTCGCCAGTTCAGTGGCTAAATCGAAACGATGAACAATGAAAGCAATCCAGTGATATTGGGACCTTTAGAACCCGGTTACTTTTGGTAGGACAGGTTTTAACCAACAAACTGAAAGAGGGTAGTACCTGAACCTCATGCAAGCCTAAACCTAAGGCCTTGTGTGCTTTGTGTGAATATGTTTGCCTGTATATACACTTACTTGCTTGTGCATACATGTACATAACATCATAACATCATACCATAGCATTTTCAATAACCATTTCAAGGATCTCGAGGGTTCTGTTGATGCAGGGTTACGTTGAACCAGACATCTATCAAGGGGCAAAGGGGTTTCTCCTCTAACCAATCCAGTCAAAATTCAAGTACAACAACTTGAATCAGTGGCTATGACCCACTCGACATGGTGAGCTTGATTCTCGTGGAAGGACATCCACCGATACAAAGCTCTCCAATCAAAGTTCAAGAACAACAACTTGAATCAGTGGCTATGACCCACTCGACATGGTGAGCTTGATTCTCGTGGAAGGACATCCACCGGTGCAGAGATCTCCAATCCAAGAGCAGAGTTCAAGCTCTAACATTTTCTTGTGTTTACCCCAAGAGATCCTTGAAAGCATGCATCCACATATCATGCATTGCATTTTGACAATCTTTCTTCTTTCAGGTTTCCTTACTCTCCTGCTGTTTATTTCAGCAAGAGATGGCTCTAGAAAGGTCTGTCAAAGATATTCAAGACCAGACTGCTCAGCTGCAGGAGATGTTCCTGAACTTGTCTTTGGGGCAAGAAGAGATGAAAGCTCTCCTTACCAAAGGCTTGGGGAGTTCCAACAATGCCAGGAGTGATCAGCTTGCGGAGCTGCAGTTCGATCTGACAACACTGAGGACTCAAATGATGGGACAGTTGGTGGGCCAGATGGCTCTCATCCAAGACCTATCTCAAAGACAAGAGGAACTCAGAGTTCTTGTCCGCCAACTGCTTCCAAGCAACCAACTGGGGAAAACATCTGAGGTTGAAGAGCAAGTTACCGCTCAACCTCCATCAACTCAAGAAGACAAAGGGAAAGCTCCTTTGCTTGCTTCAGGGTCACAATCCCATCAACAACCTCGCCGGCGTCAACAGGGGAATCGGCGTAAACAAGAAAAGTCGGGAAGACAGTTCACGGAGACTGAAATACCATCATTCTTCATACTGAAGCGCCTGTTGGAGGTCAACTTACTTACTGTAAAGGACCCTCCTCAGAGGCTCAATATCTCCTCTCCTCACTTTAATCCCGACGCATTCTGTGTTTACCACTCCTACAGCCCGGGACACAGTACCAACGACTGTTGGGCCTTGAAGAACAAGATTCAAGATCTGATTGACATTGGGGTGCTGGAATTCATGCCAGACGGTGAGATGAAGATCTTCCGTTAAAGGGTTCTCCGCTTGAAGTGACGAAGCTCAAACTGAAAGACTTTTGCTTCTTTTTGAATTTTTCAAAGTTGTAATTTCTTTTGCTGTCAAACAATTATTTGTTGATGATAAACTCTGTTTTCATTAATGCATTGCATATGTTTGTCTTGAATTCATCCATTCGTTTCACTACTCTTATGCTTTTCTTTATGATAGTTGACTCTTGATAAAAAGCTGTGAGCCTTTAGAGGGAGGATGACGAAACAATACCATGATCTTATACAGTATGCTTTTGAACAGACCTTGCTGATGATGTACAGGCATTTCTTTCAATTCCCAAACACTGGAGTTATAAGGAAGTTAATCCCTAGTCAACCCCTTCGAGCCAAAGAAGTAGGAGTTTTCTGTTCTAAACGATCAAAACCCTTGATATAAACCTGGGGCAGGGTAGTCTCTCAGTTAATTCAAAAGAAAATGCGCATTGAAGTCGCAAACTCTCCGTTCTTAATACAACGAACGATGTCAAAAAAGAAAGCGTTCCTTTGGAATCAAAAGACAAGGGTGGTTCCCTATCACATAGACAGTCAATCTCTCAAAAGAGAAAAGCCCACCAAGCCAAAACCTATAAAGGAGGCTTAAGAAAGCTGGGGCATCCCGCTGACAGTAATCCCGGAAAACGGTAACAGTCAGGCAAAAGTTAGGGATAACAAATCAAAATCAAAATAGTGAGGTCATTACAAAATCCTCAACAACATGAAAAGTGTTGGAAAAGAAAAAGGAGATGATGACTGTCTCCCAAATTCAAAACTGGTGAACCATCGCCCAAAAGTCGTTCCAAACTCAAAACAGAGTATGACGCACAATTAACTGAGCTTAGGTTGAAGAACATCACGAAGAGCGGGTGGGTACAAATATACTTTGAGCCTTTATCCTTTGTTTCTTAAACCGTGAACCAGGCCACGTTACAACCCTTCAAAAGTCCTAATTGAAGCATGGGTTAGTTCGAAAGCATACTGTTACAAAAGGTATCCTGACTCCTGTAGGGCTTTGCTCTAAATCTTGTGTTAACTTGTCTTATGAAAAGTTTTCTGCTAAAAAACGCATTTTTTACAACTTCAAAGACAAACATAAACTTTGCATTGCTTGAATATCACTGTCTGCATTTGACCTTTTTGTTTGACAGCGAAGAAATTCATACAGCGAATGTTCGGAGGAACGAAAACTCTCTCAGTAAGTCAAAATCACTTCAAGAGGATAACACTTCCATCAAATCCCCTATCAACAAGGGGCATGACATGTCAAATTCAATTAACCTGGGGCAGTCCAGTCAAGGTCCAACAGATCTTTCAAAATCCAATTAACCTGGGGCAGTCCAGTCAAGGTCCAACAGATCTTTCAAAGTACAGTTAACCTGGGGCAGTCCAGTCAAGATTTCAAGAAATCTCTCAATATGCAGAGTAGTCTGATTCAAGACTCCTTCTTCACCACTTGGGGCATTCGAATGTCAAAAGTGTTCAACAAATCAACTACATTATTTCCAGACTCGATTCCTGTATCTAGCCAGGGCACGTCTGAAGAGTTTGAAGATTCGATTCCTGTATCCAGCCAGGGCATATCTGTCAACTACCACATTTCCAGACTCGATTCCTGTATCTAGCCAGGGCACGTCTGAAGAGTTCGAAGATTCGATTCCTGTATCCAGCCAGGGCATATCTGTTGACGACTATTTTCAGATTCGACTCCTGTATCCAGCCAGGGTATATCTGTTAATCATATTTCCAGACTCGACTCCTGTATCTAGCCAGGGCACGTCTGAAGAGTTCAAAGATTCGATTCCTGTATCCAGCCAGGGCATATCTGTTGACGACTATTTCCAGACTCGACTCCTGTATCTAGCCAGGGCACGTCTGAAGAGTTCGAAGATTCGATTCCTGTATCCAGCCAGGGCATATCTGTCAACTACCACATTTCCAGACTCGACTCCTGTATCTAGCCAGGGCACGTCTGAAGAGTTCGAGAATTCGATTCCTGTATCCAGCCAGGGCATATCTGTTGACCACATTTCCAGATTCGATTCCTGTATCCAGCCAGGGCATATCTGTTGACGACTATTTCCAGACTCGACTCCTGTATCTAGCCAGGGCACGTCTGAAGAGTTCGAAGATTCGATTCCTGTATCCAGCCAGGGCATATCTGTTGACGACTATTTCCAGACTCGACTCCTGTATCTAGCCAGGGCACGTCTGAAGAGTTCGAAGATTCGATTCCTGTATCCAGCCAGGGCACATCTATCAACTACAACATCTCCAGATTCGATTCCTGTATCCAGCCAGGGCATATCTGTTGATCACCTTTCCAGATTCGATTCCTGCATCTAGCCAGGGCACGTCTGAAGAGTTTGAGGATTCGATTCCTGTATCCAGCCAGGGCATATCTATCAACTATCACCTTTCCAGATTCGATTCCTGTATCCAGCCAGGGCATGTCTGAAGAATTCCAGATCAACACCTGTAACAATCCAGGAAACATCTGTGAACGACCGATTGGAGACCAACACCTGTAATAAGCCAGGAATTTATCTACATCACCACTTGGGGCATTCGAATGTCAAAAGTGTTCAAAACCCGATGCAGTTTTACACAAGCTCATCATCAGGAAGCCCTACACCGGTTCCTCTTCAAGACTTCTGAAAACAGTTCATGGATTCTTCCCAAGTAACGGATGTTAATCTATCAGCTTGTTCAGATGCAACCTCTGAAATTAGTTTACGGACGCTTCCCAACAATGGATGCGGCTCTATTGCTGATTCAACTTCAAGATTTCTGAAAATAGTTCACGGGTTCTCCAAGTAACGGATGTTAACCTATCGCTTGTTCATATTCTTCTCAAGCTAACAACCACGGAAGATCGCACTTGCCAAAATTCTCCCCATCCCCAGTGGAGTTCATCAAAATACCCCAGCAGTAACTTATCTTTGCAAATCTCCAGCCAGAGAATCCCCCGGAATCCAATTCCCCTCAGAGTTAAGTTTCAGTATCCCCAGCGGAGCCAGACCATTGAACCTTCTCCCCACAGAGTTTTGGGAGGGCAAATCTTGAGTTCCCCAGTGAGATCACCAGAGTTACTTCCCATCAAGCCGAAGATTCTCAATCTGGCCTCCCCAGAATTGAGTCTACTAGTTTGGAACCCCCCAGTAGAGGTCATCAGGAATTCTCTTCCCCAACGACAGCCAAGGATTTATTTTCCCCGGCAGCAGTCAAGATTCTTTTATCTTCAGCCATCTCGGATTCATGTATCCTCGACAAGATTAGCTCATCAGCTTACATGCGCATTCATTACATTCATATCATAAACATTAATGTCACATGCATTGCATCATGCATCATAACATTGCATACAACTGACCCTTCCTTTTCAGGTAAGATCAGTCGACAGACACATATCAACTCCTGAGATTCATCCAGAAATAGTTCAGATGTGACCTAGACACGACGAAATTCTGATACTTATTCCAGATTCATTCAGACGCATCATCAGGGAACCCTACACTGGTTCCTCTTCAACTTCTCAAGACTTCTGAAAACAGTTTACAGATTCTTCCCCTACAACGGATGTCAATCTACCAGCTGATTCAGACTCTTCTCAATTTCTGAAAATAGTTTACAGATTCTTCCCTACAACGGATGTCAATCTACCAACTGATTCAGACTCTTCTCAACTTTTGAAGACAGTTTACGGATTCTTCCCTACAACGGATGTCAATCTACCGACTTGTTCAGACTCTCCTCAACTTCTCAACTTCTGAAACAGTTTACGGATTCTTCCCAACAACGGATGTCAATCTACCAACTTGTTCAGACTCTTCACAATTTTTGAAAATAGTTTACGGACATGTCCCAACAACGGATACTGCTCTATTGCTTATTCAATCTCAGATAGTTTACAGATTCTCCAGACATGGACGTCAATCTGTTGCTTGCTCAGACCCCTAATTCAGAGATGTTCCAAAACATGGATGCCCTTCTGATACTTGTCCACTCACCATTGACATACAGTCCAACATCACCAGATGGCATCTCTAAGCCCATCCCCCGACAAAATTCTCTCGCATCAGATGGCATCTTTAAGCCCATCACCAAATGGCATCTTTAAGCCCATTCACATCTACCATCACATCGCCGAGTGCAAATTTTCTGGGCACTTTAGTGTCCAATCTTCTTTTACCTTCAAGTCGCGAAAGGCAAACTTGCCAATCTAACTCTTCAGGTCTAAGAAGATTGAACAGGGGCAACTGTTGTACCCCAAAATTTGCCCTCGCATTTTTCCCCAAGCAATCTCAGCTTCAGACATTTCCTGACTTTTCAAACTGGCTCAAGAATCAGACAAATGGACTTTTCTTGTCAGTCAAGCGAAATTAGGGTTTTCACTGATTTTCAGGACTCTGGATTGTTTCACAGTTGGCTTAGGATTTTGGTTGATTTTTGGTTCAATTTTGATCAGGCGAGCGTTATTTGGCATTTAATCAGGAGTTAAGGTTTTATGGGCATATTCTCAGAAGAATTTAAATTCCACAGCACTTTGCGGTTTATTCCGAGATTCGGGTTAAAATTCGCGTTATCTTGATTTAATCAGCGAAAGAGACAGTGGTTTGAATTCATGTTGTTTTCTTTGAGCCAGTCAAATACAGTATGCAGTATTGGATTAACAGTGTTTATGGCAAATCAGTGAAGAAGGAATGCGCTTGATCAGTTTATTTTGGTTGACTGCTGCTTTGCTTTGGATATTGGAAGAGACAGGTTTAATTGATCAATATTGTTTTTATTTAAGTTATTTATTATTCTAAAATTGAATGATTGAAATTTATTTTTCAATTGTTTTAATTCAAAGAGTTTTAAATAAATAAATAAACAATAAAGAAAATTAGAATTAATTGGATAATTTAGATCTTTATTGATATTTGAATTATTTGTACAAATTGTTGTTTATAATTTAAATTACAAATAATAATATACATTAATTTAAATATTAAATAAAATAAAAAGCTATCCTATTTCTAATATTCTTCATTCTTCACTTCGCTCCGGTGCTCCATTTTTTATCTGCAAAAAGAAAAGAGAAAAGTCAGAAAGCCGTTGAATTAAAAAAGACAGTTAAAATTTGCTCATCATTAGAGGCCACTGACTGGGATCAGTTGACCCTCTCTGCAAATCACGGGATTTCTCCCGGTTCACAGAGAGGGAAGATTTTTATTCATGAATGCAAATGTCAAATGCATAAAATCCAAAATTCAAACTGCATAGTTCAAATCCAATTCCACTTTCTATCCAAAGCAAAAAGGCAATTTACTGTCAAAATGCCAAAATCTACTCAAAAGATATCAAAGAAAAATCAAGGAAGTACAAATTGCTGTCAAAAGTGCACAAGATGTCAAAGAAGGATTTGAAAAAGATATCAATGCAAAGTCAGCACACAAAGCTGTCAAAAGAAGGATAAAGATCATATATGCAAGCAATCTTAAATCATCATTTCCCAGGGCCCCTTCAGAACAAAGTACAACAAGAATTATATAATATATTTGTTATACCCCAAAATTTGCCCTCGCGCTTTTTCACAAAGAAATCTCAGCTTCAAACATTTCCTGACTTCTCAAACTGACTCAAGAATCGGACAAACGGACTTTTCTTGACGGTCAAGCAAAATTAGGGTTTTACTGATTTTTAGAGCTCTGAATTGTTTCATACAGTGGGCTTAGGGTTTGGTTGGTTTTTGGTTCAATTTTGATCGAGTGAGCGTGATTTGGCATTTAATCAGGAATTAGGGTTTTATGGGCATGTTCTCAGAAGAATTTGAATTCCACGACACTTTGCGGTTTATTTCAAGATTCAGATTAAAAGTCGCGTTATCTTGGTTTAATCAGTAAAAGAGACAGTGGTTTGAATTCAGTACATTTTGATTGGGCCAGTCAGATGCAAGATGCAGTTTTGGAATTCACAGTGTTCATGTGTTTGATCAGTCTATCTGGGTTAATTGCTGCTTTGCTTTGGATTTTGGATTAGACAGACTTAATTGGTCAATGTTGTTTTATTTAAGTTATTTATTATTCTGAAATTAAATGATTGAATTTATTTTTCAATTGTTAATTCTAAGAATTTTAAATAAATAAATAAACAATAAAGAAATTAGAATTAATCGGATAATTTGAATTTTTATTGATACTTAAATTATTTACAAATTGTTGTTTATTACGAACAATAATTTACATTTAATTTAAATATTACAATAGAATGAAAAAGTATCCTATTTTCTAAATACTCTTCATTCTTCACTCCGCTCCGGCATTCCATCTTTCATCTGCAAGAAGAAATAAGAAAGTCAAAAAGAATTAAAATTAGCAGAGACGGATAAAAATGCTCATCATTAGGGGCCACTGACTGGGATCAGTTGCCCTCTCTGCAAATCACGGGATTTCTCCCGGTTCACAGAGAGGGAAGATTATTTTATCTCATGAAATGCAAAGGTCAAAAATGCAAAAGTCATGAATTGCAAAGCTGCCTAGAAGTTCAAGATTCAAAATCCAAGCTAAACTGAAAAGGTTCAATCCAAACTTTCAAATCCAAAACAAAGTCCACTCTAAGAAAATCAAGAAAGCATGCAAGCTGTCATTTGAGAAAAAGATATCAAAAAGCAGAAAATCTACACAAACTGTAAAAAGTAGATGCAGTAGTGTATGATGCAAACTATCTTTTTCATCATTTCCCACAAAAGCCCCTTCAGAGCAAGTACAGTAAAAACATTAAAAAAATTCTTAATCTGTACTTTGAGAGAGAAGTAAAGAAAGGCATCATATTTTAAACCAAGGCAACAATTCAAAAGCGTCGAAGAGCCTCAGAAGCAAAGCTTCATCACAGGCAAGGCAGCAATGTCCTAAACCCTCAAGCAAATACACAGTGGAAGAAGAAGAGGTAAAGAAGCGATATATTAGGGTTTTCTCAGTACGAATATCATCATCAAAAACCTAAGCATAAGCAACAAGAACGAAGTTACCAAAAAGGCGTCCAAGCAAGCATCAAGCTTCACCGCTCCGGCCTCCTGAAGCATCACCACTCTCCTCTCCTCCATCTCCAAAAATCAGGTAGCATGCAGTATTCTCTTTCTTCCTTTCCTTCACCTCATAAGTGATTAAAAAACTCAGTTTAAACGAACCCAAAAACGCGCGAATTCAGTAGAAGAAGAAAACATTAATCAAGAACGAACCTTGTATAGAGGACGCGAACTTACGCCTTGGAGGGAAGAGAATTGGAGAATGACGCTGGTGGCCGGAGGAAGCATTCAAGGAAGCGTTCAGGAAGCCTAAATCGGAGACGACGAACACAAGCACGCCACTGTTAACCCTAACCATCGTTCTGATTGCCCACAGCATGAAACCCTAATTTCGTTCAAACGCCCAAATCTGGGCCCGACCCGTTCCTATCATCCCTAAAAGCCCATTCAGACTTTAAACCTCTTTTTTATAAAAAACAACATTACTCTAATTCTGTTCTAACCAAATGTTTTCAATTAAACACTAACCTTTTATATATGTTACATAAACATTCTTTTTCTTTGACAAAATCATTCTAATAGATATATTTTTTATAATATAATTAATTTGATTAACTTGAAAATATTTTTATATACACATTAAAATACATTGGTACATAATAATTTAAACACACTTTTCTAATACAAAATTCAATTCTTTCAATTTAAATACTTTGTTGTATATAAACAAATAAAGAGACATTCTTAATTTAAACTTGAACACCATTTGTACATATTATACATTCTCATACATAATTAAAATTAAACTTTTTAATTAACATCTTTCATACATAATAATTCAATACATTTCTCTTCTCTAAATATCTAAATTTACAAACATTTTGACTAAAATACTCTTGTAATTAAAACTTAGCACTTAGGTCAAAACCCTAATACGACTCAATTTCGCAATTCACGCCTGTACATACTTACACTTACATTTACACTTACACATACATGTACACTTGTACACAAATACATTCACATTACCCTATACACATGTTTATCTTACATTTATATTTGATATTCATTTGATCGCGACATTCGATTTGGTTGTAAATTATTGGGTACTATAAGTCTCATCCCCTTGTACATTTATACCCCCACTCCCGGACATTATTTTGTAATAGCGTAGATTTACATTCCGCAATTTACAGCTTTTCAATTATACCATGGTTAGACCTAGGGTTTGTATGTACATAAAATCAAACGCTAGATAACCTAATACAAGACAAATGCATGTAATCAATACACAATCACACTTGCACCCCCTAGGGTAATCCCACATGTTGCCTTCCAAATGGGCCATGCTTGCACGTCGAATGTCTTTGGCAAAACGAATTCAAATGATCATAAGTCCCTCGATGACGCTTTCGAAAGTCGCCTATCAAAAATGATCAAGTCCCTCCAAAACAAATTGCCAAAGACACTTGGCATCATTGCATTCATGGTCCATACGATGACCCGCGCCCGTCCCGAATAAACTTCCTAAACGCAAGATTGTCCATCAACTTCAATGATGGAACAAAATTGTTAAAAAGGGTCAAAACATGACAAAAAACCTTTGAGTACAATAGGGTAGACAAAACTCTTAGTTACTTGAGATCAAACTTGCAAAAACACTTGCCTTCTTTTCAAAAAACCACAATCCACAACACTTTCAAAAATCAACTTTTCAAACCTTTGAAACATCTTTTCGAAAAGATATGCACCTTTTGTAAAACATTCGAGTAAAGAATTATTACAAGGTTGGCCTAAGACAAGGCATCTTTTTCCAAAACATTTTCAAAAAGCACCCACACACGCACTCTTTTCAAAGCAATCGAAAAACAAGGCAAGTGATCTAAAAAGCCAAGTAACTAAGAGCCCATGGATAACCATGGATGAAAAGGGTGCTAATACCTTCCCTTTTCATAATCTACCCCCCGAACCCACGAAATATCTCAAAAAGGTTTTTGCTGTGCTTTTTAACCTTTCCTTTAGGATAAAATAAAAAGTCGGTGGCGACTCTTGCTAACCGCACAAGTGCGAATACGAATGCAAAACACTAGTCAGTTCTCCCACCGTATCACAGAACTGGCGACTCTGCTGGGGAGAGAGTTTTAGTGGGGTTACCTTAGGGTTTAGATCACCTTTACTTTCAATTGATTGCTTTGTTTGCTTTACATTTGTGGGCTTTGTATCGGAGTTTTATAGATCCTAACCCGGATCTGGGGAAACCCTTTTAGGTAGCAACAAGGCTGTGAGGGAACTGTGCGGGGTATACCGACATGGTTGAAGCAGTCTGCTATGTTGATGTGGCACTTTGGTGTGTACCGGTAACCCTTGAGTTCAGTCAAGGAGAGTACGGGGCCGCCGCGTGGTGTCGCGAAGCATCAACTGACTTTAGAACCTTAATTAACCATCTTGGCCTTTTCAGGGTAGTGAGATGACTACTTTGGTGTACTCCGAAGTCGGTTGATACTCGATACTACACTCAATTGAGGGTTGTTTTCCTGGAATATTTCGGTCGCCAGTTCAGTGGCTAAATCGAAACGGTGAACAATGAAAGCAATCCAGTGATATTGGGACCTCTAGAACCCGGTTACTTTTGATAGGACAGGTTTTAACCAACAAACTGAAAGAGGGTAGTACTTGAACCTCATGCAAGCCTAAACTTAAGGCTTTGTGTGCTTTGTGTGAATATTGTTTGCCTATATATACACTTACTTGCCTGTGCATACATAACATCATAACATCACAATAGCATTCTAGCATTTTCAAATAACCAGTTCAAGGATCTCGAGGGTTCTGTCGATGCAGGGTTACGTTGAACCAGACATCTATCAAGGGGAAAGAGGTCTCTCCTCTAACCAATCCAGTCAAAGTTCAAGTACAACAACTTGAATCAGTGGCTATGACCCACTCGACATGGTGAGCTTGATTCTCGTGGAAAGACATCCGCCGATACAAAGCTCTCCAATCAAAATTCAAGTACAACAACTCGAATCAGAGGCTATGACCCACTCGACATGGTGAGCTTGATTCTCGTGGAAGGATGTCCACCGGTGCAGAGATCTCCAATCCAAGAGCAGAGTTCAACCTCTAACATTTTTCCTGTGTTTACCCCAAGAGATCCTTGAAAACATGCATCCACATATCATGCATTGCATTTTGACGACCTTTCTTTTTTCAGGTTTCCTTACTCTCCTGCTGTTTATTTCAGCAAGAGATGGCTCTAGAACGGTCTGTCAAAGACATCCAAGACCAGACTGCTCAACTGCAGGAGATGTTCATGAACTTGTCTCTGGGGCAAGAAGAGATGAAAACTCTCCTCACCAACGGCTTGGGGAATTCCAACAATGCCAGGAATGATCAGATTGCGGAGCTGCAGTTTGATTTGACAACACTAAGGACCCAAATGATGGGATATTTGGTGGGCCAGATGGCTCTCATCCAAGACCTATCTCAAAGACAAGAGGAACTCGGAGTTCTGGTCCGCCAACTGCTTCAAAACAACCAACTGGGGCAAACATCTGAGGTCGAAGAGCAAGTCACCGCTCAGCCTCCACCCACTCAAGAGGACAAGGGGAAAACTCCTCTGCTAGCTTCAGGGTCACAAACCCATCAACAACCTCGCCGGCGTCAGCGGGGCAATCGGCGTAGACAAGAAACGTCGGGAAGGCAGTTCACAGAGACTGACATACCGTCATCTCTAATTCTGGAGCGCTTGTTGGAGGTTAATCTGACTGCTTTGAGGGATCCTATCCGGAACCCTAATACCTCCGCTCCTGACTATCATCCCGATGCATTTTGTGTTTACCATTCCTATAGCCCAGGACATGACACCGATAGCTGTTGGGCCTTGAAGAACAAGATTCAAGATCTGATTGACATTGGGGTGCTGAGGTTCATGCCAGACGGCGAGATGAAGATATTCCGTTGAAGGGTTCTCCGCTTGAAGTGACGAGGCTCGAATTGAAAGACTTTTGCTTCTTTTTGAATTTTTTCAAAGTTGTAATTTCTTTTGCTGTCAAACAATTATTTGTTGATGTTAAACTCTGTTTTCATTAATGCATTACATATGTTTGTCTTGAATTCATCCATTCGTTTCACTACTCTTATGCTTTTCTTTATGATATTTGACTCTTGATAAAAAGCTGCAAGCCTTTAGAGGGAGGATGACGAAACAATACCGTGATCTTATACAGTATGCTTTTGAACAGACCTTGCTGATGATGTACAGGCATTTCTTTCAATTCCCAAACACTGGAGTTATAAGGAAGTTAATCCCTAGTCAACCCCTTCGAGCCAAAGAAGTAGGAGTTTCCTGTTCTAAACAATCAAAACCTTTGATATAAACCTGGGGCAGGGTAGTCTCTCAGTTAATTCAAGAGAAAACGCGCATTGAAGTCGCAAACTCTCAGTTCGTAATACAACGAACGACGTCGAAAAAGAAAGCGTTCCTTCGGAATCAAAAGACAAAGGTGGTTCCCTATCACATAGACAGTCAATCTCTCAAAAGACAAAAGCCCACCAAGCCAAAACCTATGAAGGAGGCTTAAGAAAGCTGGGGCATCCCGCTGACAGTAATCCCGAAAACGGTAACAGTCAGGCAAAAGTTAGGGATAACAAATCAAAATCAAAACAGTGAGGTCATTACAAAATCCTCAACAACATGAAAAATGTTGAAAAAGAAAAAGGAGATAATGATTGTCTCCCAAAATTCAAACCGGTGAACCACCGCCCAAAAGTCGTTCCAAACTCAAAACAGAGTGCGACGCACAGTTAACTGAGCTTAGGTCGAAGAACATCACGAAGAGCGGGTGGGTACAAATATACTTTGAGCCTTTATCCTTCATTTCTTAAACCGTGAACCAGGCCACGTTACAACCCTTCAAAAGTCCTAATTGAAGCATGGGTTAGTTCGAAAGCATACTGTTACAAAAGGTATCCTGACTCCTGTAGGGCTTTGCTCTAAATCTTGTGTTAACTGGTCTTGTGAAAAGTTTTCTGCTAAAAACGCATTTTTCAAAATATTCAAAGACAAACATAACTTTGCATTATTCGAATATCACTGTCTGCATTTGACCCTTTTGTTTGACAGCAAAGAAGTTCATACAGCGAATGTTCGGAGGAACAAAGGCTCTCTCAGTAAGTCAAAATCACCTCGAAGGGATGACACTTCCATCAAATCTCCTATCAACAAAGGGGCATGACATGTCACAATCTAATTAACCTGGGGCAGCCCAGTCAAGGTCCAACAGATCTTTCAAAGTTCAGTTAACCTGGGGCAGTCCAGTCAGGGTTTCAAGAAATCTCTCAATATGCAGAGTAATCCGATTCAAGACTCCTTCGCAACCACTTGGGACATTCGAATGTCAAAAGTGTTCAACAAATCAACTACAACATTTCCAGACCGACTCCTGTATCCTACCAGGGCATACAAATCAACTATCACCTTTCCAGATTCGACTCCTGTATCCAGCCAGGGCATGTCTGAAGAATTCCAGATCAACACCTGTAATAAACCAGGATTTATCTGCAGCACCACTTGGGGCATTCGAATGTCAAAAGTGTTCAAACCCGATGCAGTTTTACACAAGCTCATCATCAGGAAACCCTACACCGGTTCCCCTGCAAGACTTCTGAAAACAGTTTATGGATTCTTCCCAACAACGGATGTTAATCTATCAGCTTGTTCAGATGCACCTTTGAAATTAGTTTACGGAAGCTTCCCAACAACGGATGCTGCCCTATTGCTAATTCAACCTCAAGACTTCTGAAAACAGTTCACGGGTTCTCCAAGTAAACGGATGCTAACCTATCACTTGTTCAGATTCTTCTCAAGGTTTCTGAAAACAGTTCATGGATTCTTCCCAAGTAACGGATGTTAATCCATCAACTTGTTCAGATGCAACCTTTGAGTTTAGTTTCCGGACGCTTCCCAACAACGGATGTTGTTCTATTGCTGGTTCAGCTTCAAGATTTCTGAAAACAGTTTACGGGTTCTCCAAGTAAACGGATGTTAACCTGTCGCTTGTTCAGATTCTTCTCCAGGATAACCACCACGGAAGATCGCACTCGCCAGATTCTCCCTATCCCCAGCAAAATCCCTTCAATCCCCAGCGGAGTCAGACTTTCAAACTTTCTCCCCACAGAGTTTTGAGGAGGCATATCTTGAGTTCCCCAGTGAAGTCTCCAGGGTTACCTCCCATCAAGCCAAAGATTCTCAATCTGGTCTCCCCGGCATGAGTCTACTAGTTGGAGCTCCCCAGTAGAGGTCATCAGGAATTCTCTTCCCCAGTGATTGCCAAGGATTTATTTTCCCCGGCGGCAGTCATGACGCTTTTGTCTTCAGCCATCTCGGAATCATGTATCCTTGGCAAGATTAGCTCATCAGCCTACATGCGCATTCATTACATTCATATCATAAACATTAAATGTCACATGCATTGCATCATGCATCATAACATTACATACAACTAACCCTTTAACTTTTCAGGTAAGATCAGTCGACAAACACAGATCATCTCCTGAGATTCATCCAAAAATGGTTCAGATGTGACCCAGACACGGCAGCATTTTGGTACTTATTCCAGATTCATTCAGACGCATCAGCAGAAACCCTACACCGGTTCCTCTTCAAACTTCTCAACTTCAAGATTTCTGAAAACAGTTCACGGGTTCTCCAAGTAAACGGATGCTAACCTATCACTTGTTCAGATTCTTCTTCAAGACTTTTGAATTTAGTCTACGGATTCTTCCCAACAACGGATGTCAATCTACTGACTGATTCAGACTCTTCTCAATTTTTGAAAATAGTTTACGGACGTGTCCCAACAACGGATGCTGCTCTATTGCTTATTCAATCTCAAATAGTTTACAGATTCTCCAGACACGGCCATCAATCTGTTGCTTGTTCAGACCCCAGTTCAGAGATATTCCAAAACAGGGATGCCCTTCTGATACTCGTCCACTCACCAATGACGTACGGTTCAACATCACCATATGGCATCTATAAGCCCATCCTCCTACCAGCAGTCACCAAATGGCATCTTTAAGCCCATTCTCAGATGGCATCTCTAAGCCCATCCCCCGACAAATTTCTTTCGCACCAGGTGGCATCTTTAAGCCCATCACCAAATGGCATCTATAAGCCCATTCACCTCCACCGTCACTTCGACGAGCGCAAATTTTCTGGGCACATTAGTGTTCAATCTCCTTTTACCTTCAAGTCGCGAAAGGCAAACTCGCCAATCTAACTCTTCAGGTCCAAGAAGATTGAACAGGGGCAACTGTTGTACCCCAAAATTTGCCCTCGCGCTTTTTCACAAAGAAATCTCAGCTTCAAACATTTCCTGACTTCTCAAACTGACTCAAGAATCGGACAAACGGACTTTTCTTGACGGTCAAGCAAAATTAGGGTTTTACTGATTTTTAGAGCTCTGAATTGTTTCATACAGTGGGCTTAGGGTTTGGTTGGTTTTTGGTTCAATTTTGATCGAGTGAGCGTGATTTGGCATTTAATCAGGAATTAGGGTTTTATGGGCATGTTCTCAGAAGAATTTGAATTCCACGACACTTTGCGGTTTATTTCAAGATTCAGATTAAAAGTCGCGTTATCTTGGTTTAATCAGTAAAAGAGACAGTGGTTTGAATTCAGTACATTTTGATTGGGCCAGTCAGATGCAAGATGCAGTTTTGGAATTCACAGTGTTCATGTGTTTGATCAGTCTATCTGGGTTAATTGCTGCTTTGCTTTGGATTTTGGATTAGACAGACTTAATTGGTCAATGTTGTTTTATTTAAGTTATTTATTATTCTGAAATTAAATGATTGAATTTATTTTTCAATTGTTAATTCTAAGAATTTTAAATAAATAAATAAACAATAAAGAAATTAGAATTAATCGGATAATTTGAATTTTTATTGATACTTAAATTATTTACAAATTGTTGTTTATTACGAACAATAATTTACATTTAATTTAAATATTACAATAGAATGAAAAAGTATCCTATTTTCTAAATACTCTTCATTCTTCACTCCGCTCCGGCATTCCATCTTTCATCTGCAAGAAGAAATAAGAAAGTCAAAAAGAATTAAAATTAGCAGAGACGGATAAAAATGCTCATCATTAGGGGCCACTGACTGGGATCAGTTGCCCTCTCTGCAAATCACGGGATTTCTCCCGGTTCACAGAGAGGGAAGATTATTTTATCTCATGAAATGCAAAGGTCAAAAATGCAAAAGTCATGAATTGCAAAGCTGCCTAGAAGTTCAAGATTCAAAATCCAAGCTAAACTGAAAAGGTTCAATCCAAACTTTCAAATCCAAAACAAAGTCCACTCTAAGAAAATCAAGAAAGCATGCAAGCTGTCATTTGAGAAAAAGATATCAAAAAGCAGAAAATCTACACAAACTGTAAAAAGTAGATGCAGTAGTGTATGATGCAAACTATCTTTTTCATCATTTCCCACAAAAGCCCCTTCAGAGCAAGTACAGTAAAAACATTAAAAAAATTCTTAATCTGTACTTTGAGAGAGAAGTAAAGAAAGGCATCATATTTTAAACCAAGGCAACAATTCAAAAGCGTCGAAGAGCCTCAGAAGCAAAGCTTCATCACAGGCAAGGCAGCAATGTCCTAAACCCTCAAGCAAATACACAGTGGAAGAAGAAGAGGTAAAGAAGCGATATATTAGGGTTTTCTCAGTACGAATATCATCATCAAAAACCTAAGCATAAGCAACAAGAACGAAGTTACCAAAAAGGCGTCCAAGCAAGCATCAAGCTTCACCGCTCCGGCCTCCTGAAGCATCACCACTCTCCTCTCCTCCATCTCCAAAAATCAGGTAGCATGCAGTATTCTCTTTCTTCCTTTCCTTCACCTCATAAGTGATTAAAAAACTCAGTTTAAACGAACCCAAAAACGCGCGAATTCAGTAGAAGAAGAAAACATTAATCAAGAACGAACCTTGTATAGAGGACGCGAACTTACGCCTTGGAGGGAAGAGAATTGGAGAATGACGCTGGTGGCCGGAGGAAGCATTCAAGGAAGCGTTCAGGAAGCCTAAATCGGAGACGACGAACAC
Organism: Vicia faba; assembly: GCA_948472305.1. NCBI lineage: Eukaryota > Viridiplantae > Streptophyta > Magnoliopsida > Fabales > Fabaceae > Vicia > Vicia faba. The sequence continues at coordinate 1,156,580,894 of OX451737.1, read as the reverse complement.
AAGCACGCCACTGTTAACCCTAACCATCGTTCTGATTGCCCACAGCATGAAACCCTAATTTCGTTCAAACGCCCAAATCTGGGCCCGACCCGTTCCTATCATCCCTAAAAGCCCATTCAGACTTTAAACCTCTTTTTTATAAAAAACAACATTACTCTAATTCTGTTCTAACCAAATGTTTTCAATTAAACACTAACCTTTTATATATGTTACATAAACATTCTTTTTCTTTGACAAAATCATTCTAATAGATATATTTTTTATAATATAATTAATTTGATTAACTTGAAAATATTTTTATATACACATTAAAATACATTGGTACATAATAATTTAAACACACTTTTCTAATACAAAATTCAATTCTTTCAATTTAAATACTTTGTTGTATATAAACAAATAAAGAGACATTCTTAATTTAAACTTGAACACCATTTGTACATATTATACATTCTCATACATAATTAAAATTAAACTTTTTAATTAACATCTTTCATACATAATAATTCAATACATTTCTCTTCTCTAAATATCTAAATTTACAAACATTTTGACTAAAATACTCTTGTAATTAAAACTTAGCACTTAGGTCAAAACCCTAATACGACTCAATTTCGCAATTCACGCCTGTACATACTTACACTTACATTTACACTTACACATACATGTACACTTGTACACAAATACATTCACATTACCCTATACACATGTTTATCTTACATTTATATTTGATATTCATTTGATCGCGACATTCGATTTGGTTGTAAATTATTGGGTACTATAAGTCTCATCCCCTTGTACATTTATACCCCCACTCCCGGACATTATTTTGTAATAGCGTAGATTTACATTCCGCAATTTACAGCTTTTCAATTATACCATGGTTAGACCTAGGGTTTGTATGTACATAAAATCAAACGCTAGATAACCTAATACAAGACAAATGCATGTAATCAATACACAATCACACTTGCACCCCCTAGGGTAATCCCACATGTTGCCTTCCAAATGGGCCATGCTTGCACGTCGAATGTCTTTGGCAAAACGAATTCAAATGATCATAAGTCCCTCGATGACGCTTTCGAAAGTCGCCTATCAAAAATGATCAAGTCCCTCCAAAACAAATTGCCAAAGACACTTGGCATCATTGCATTCATGGTCCATACGATGACCCGCGCCCGTCCCGAATAAACTTCCTAAACGCAAGATTGTCCATCAACTTCAATGATGGAACAAAATTGTTAAAAAGGGTCAAAACATGACAAAAAACCTTTGAGTACAATAGGGTAGACAAAACTCTTAGTTACTTGAGATCAAACTTGCAAAAACACTTGCCTTCTTTTCAAAAAACCACAATCCACAACACTTTCAAAAATCAACTTTTCAAACCTTTGAAACATCTTTTCGAAAAGATATGCACCTTTTGTAAAACATTCGAGTAAAGAATTATTACAAGGTTGGCCTAAGACAAGGCATCTTTTTCCAAAACATTTTCAAAAAGCACCCACACACGCACTCTTTTCAAAGCAATCGAAAAACAAGGCAAGTGATCTAAAAAGCCAAGTAACTAAGAGCCCATGGATAACCATGGATGAAAAGGGTGCTAATACCTTCCCTTTTCATAATCTACCCCCCGAACCCACGAAATATCTCAAAAAGGTTTTTGCTGTGCTTTTTAACCTTTCCTTTAGGATAAAATAAAAAGTCGGTGGCGACTCTTGCTAACCGCACAAGTGCGAATACGAATGCAAAACACTAGTCAGTTCTCCCACCGTATCACAATATTCAAAACTGTACCATAGAGAAAAAAGAAGAGAAATAAAGAAGCATAGGCAGGTTTTAGGCTAGAGGCAGAAGACAGAAAAAAAAGATATACAAAAGAGAACTCAGTTCAGCATAGACAGGGGGGAGAAAATATACAAACTATCAAAAAACCATCAAACCTGCCCATCATCACATTCAAGACACAAAAACTCAAAAGGACTAAAACCTGCTGAGCTGAAGCCTATAAGCTTCAAAACTGATAACCTGCTAGGCCATCAACAATCAACCAAAAAACACAAAACCTACTGCAAGCTTACCTGCTGTCAAAGCCTCATAACCATATAACCAAAACCATACCAACCTACTAACATTTTTTCAAACCTGAACAACCATCAAACACAACCATCAACCTGCCTAATCCCAGCAGGCCTCACAAGTTATCAAACACATCATCCAAACCAAATACATACCACATGCTGAAGCAAAAACCTGCTAAGCATTTTGAAGCCTAAGTGAACTTGCCTAAGCTTCATCAGAAAACCCACTACTGTCAACACCAAAACCTTTCAATCCAAGCAACTCAGTGTCCAAGCCCTAAGCCCTCAGCATGAACATCATTGGGCAATAAATCTCAGAAGGCATCCAGTTCAAGGCAACAATTCAAAGCAACATATATTCCAAGGCAACCTAGGCCCTCAGACCTCTGAGATCATCACAGGGCAACACAAACAAGTAATACAGCGTTCAAGAAGAAGAGAGAAATTTCGTTCAGAAGCAATCAAGCATTTCAACAAAGCATACAAATGCTCAAAGGCAACCAATATACAATGGCAGTAGAAGAGATAAAGAAGTGAATTAAAAAGGGTTCTCAGCACAAATCATCATCAAAACCCTAAGGAGCATCATAAAACCTAAGCAAGAGGGTTAATACAGAAATACCGGGGACATCAAGTTCATCAGCATCACGTTTCTTCCCTCTTCGCCATCAAAGCCTCCCAGGCACCTTCATCTCCTTCCTTCCCTTCTCCAGTAGAGGTAAGACGTCTCTTTTCTCTCCTCATGTACCTCCAATAAAAAATCAATAACGCACAACATGAGAGGTCAAACCCAAACAGTTAATCAATAATACGCAGAAAAATCACAAAATATGCAAGAACTAAAACAAACCCTAACGAATCAAAGTGATTACCGAGTTCTGTCGCCTCAACACTATCGCTGGAGGGAAGGGGAAACAGAGATTGTCGGTGGCTGAGGCAAGAAGCTCATGATGGACGCGCGAAATCACTCGAAATCAGAAGAAGAACGATGAACCTCAGTGAACGAATGCCGCCGCTGCCTCGCCTAAACCTAATTCTTTCCCCAAACTGAATAACATTTCTAACCCTAAAGAAAATTGTTTCAAACCATGGGCTTGACCCGTTTCTGACTTCCTCTAAAGCCCAACAAAAACCACTAACATTTCTTATAACAAACACTAATCTTTTTCTTTTTTACTAAACCATATATTTTTCTAACTTAACATTTTTTTCATATGGTAAAATTGAAAATACTTTCTTTTTTTACTTTATTTACTCTTTAAGTAAAATACATTTTTCTACCTCATTTATTTAAAATTGAAAATATCTTTCTTTTCTTCTAATTAAAATACATTTGTACATACTAAAATAAATATACATTTTCTTGCATAATTTAAATTTCTTAAATACATTTGTACATATTATACACTTTTTTTATATAATTAAAATTGAAAACTTTTTAATTAACATACATATTTGTACATAATAATAGAAATACATTTTTCTCTAATATTAAAATTCACAAACATTTGATTAAAATACTTTTTTTGTATATAAACAAATAAAGATACATTTCTTAATTAAAACTTGAACATTTAAGTTAAAACATTTTTCTTTTATACCTATTAAATATACAAATCAAAGATTCGTTAAAATACATATTTAGGTCAAAACCCTAATACGCTTCAATTTCACATCTCACACTTACACTTACACAAATACATTCACATTGCCCTATACACATTTATTTATCTTATATTTGTATATTCGATATTTACATTTGATCGCACATTCGATTTGGTTGTAACTTATTGGATACTATAAGTCTCATCCCCTTTTGTACATTTATACCCCCACTCCCGGACACTACTTTGTAATAGCGTAGATTTTACATTTCCGCAATTTACAGTTTTCCAATTATACCATGGTTAGACCTAGGGTTTGCATGTACATAAAATCAAACGCTAGATAACCTAATACAAGACAAATACATGTAATCAATACACAATCACACTTGCACCCTCTAGGGTAATCCCACATGTTGCCTTCCAAAATGGGCCATGCTTGCACGTCGAGTATCTTTGGCAAAACAAAATCAAATGATCATAAGTCTCAAAGTGTTGCCTAAACAGAATGATCATAGTCCCTTCAAAGCAAATTGCCAAAGACACTTGGCACCCTTGCATTCATGGTCCATACGATGACCCGCGCCCGTCCCGAATAAACTTCCTAAACGCAAGATTGTCTACCAATTTCAATGGTAGAACAAAATTGTTAAAAGGGGTTAAAACATAACAAAAACCTTTGAGTACAATAGGGTAGAAAAAACTCTTAGTTACTTGAGATCAATTTGCAAAAACACTTGCTTTCTTTTCAAAAACCACAATCCACAACACTTTCAAACAAACTCTCAAAAACATTTGAAACATCTTTTCGAAAAGATCCACACTTTTGTAAAACACTCAAACATGAGTCAAATACATTGGTCGCCTAAGACAAGGCATCTTCTTCAAAAACATTTTCAAAAGCACCCACACACACACCATTTTCAAAGCAATCGAAAAACAAGGCAAGTGATCTAAAAAACCAAGTAACTAAGAGCCCATGGATAACCATGGATGAAAAGGGTGCTAATACCTTCCCTTTTCATAATCTACCCCCCGAACCCACGAAATATCTCAAAAGGTTTTTGCTGTGCTTTTTTAACCTTTCCTTTAGGATAAAATAAAAAGTCGGTGGCGACTCTTGCTCAACCGAAACATTTGCGAAAACAAACGCAAAACCTCAAGTCAGTTCTCCCACCGTATCACAGGCGGTAAATGGAGTATGAGAGCCTTTAGGAGATATGATCACAACGCCAATGCCATTGCCCAAAGCGTTCGAAGCTCCATCAAAGTACATAGACCATCGGGATCCCTTCTCAGGTCCTTCATCTGGTCCAGGTGTCTCACAATCAGTCACTACCATGATATTCTCGTCTAGAAATTCAAAGTTCATAGACTGGTAATCATCCACTGCCTGATGCGCCAAATGGTATGCCAACACACTTCCCTTGATTTCCTTTTGGGTCGTATACTGGATGTCATACTCAGTCAAGATCATCTGCCATGTTGCTATTCTTCTGGACAAGGCAGGCTTTTCGAAGATATACTTGATTGGATCCATCTTTGAAATCAACAGGGTAGTATGAGTCAGCATATACTATCTTAGCCGACGATCAGCCCATGCCAAAGCGCAACAAGTTTTCTTAAACAGTGAGTATCGGGTCTCACAGTCGGTAAACTTTTTGCTAAGGTAATAAATAGCATGCTCTTTTCGGCCAGACTCGTCATGCTGCCCCAGCACACACCCCATTGAGTTGTCAAGTACGGTCAAGTATAAGATCATAGGTCTCCCTTCAATTGGTGGCATTAGAATAGGTGGCTCCTGGAGATACTCTTTGATCCTTTCGAAAGCAGCCTGACATTCATCATTCCAGCGTACCACTTGATCTTTCTTCAGTAGCTTGAAGATTGGCTCACAAGTAGCAGTCAGGTGAGAGATGAATCGGGAAATGTAGTTCAATCGTCTCAGAAAGCCTCTGATCTCTTTCTCTGTCTTGGGAGCTGGCATCTCTTGTATGGCCTTCACCTTGGCAGGGTCCACTTGAATACCTTTGTCGCTCACAATGAAACCCAGTAGCTTACCAGACCTCACCCCGAAGGTGCACTTGTTCGGGTTCAATCTCAGCTTGTACAACTTTAACCTGTCAAACAGCTTCTGTATATGGTCAAGGTGTTCCTCCTTAGTCTGGGATCTTGCAATCATATCGTTGACGTAAACTTCAATCTCATGATGGATCATATCATGAAACAAAGCAACCATGGCACGCTGATATGTTGCCCCAGCATTCTTCAATCCAAAAGGCATGACCTTGTAACAAAAGGTGTCCCACTGAGTAACAAAGGTCGTCTTCTCCATGTCTTCGGGAGCCATCTTAATTTGATTATATCCGGAGAATCCATCCATAAAGGAGAATACCTTGTGCTGAGCAGTATTGTCAACCAGAACGTCAATGTGAGGTAGAGGGAAGTCATCCTTGGGACTGGCCCTGTTTAGATCCCTGTAGTCAACACACATTCGGACCTTACCATCCTTCTTTGGTACTGGAACCACATTGGCCACCCACTGAGGGTAAGAAGTCACTGCTAGAAAACCGGCGTCAAACTGTTTGATAACTTCAGCCTTAATTTTCTCGGACATCTCTGGGCGCATACGGCGAACCTTCTGTTTTACCGGGGGGCATTCTTCCTTGGTAGGAAGGCGATGAACCACAATGTCAGTATCCAAACCTGGCATGTCTTTGTAAGACCAGGCAAAGATTTCAACGTATTCATGCAGCATCTGAATCAACCGCTGCTTCACACTAAGCTCCAGATTTGCATCGATCTTGACTTCCTTCTTGTCTGTTTTAGTACCCCAGATTCACTGTTTCCACCGGCTCTTCATGTGGCTGAATGGCTCTCTCTTCCTGGAGTAGCAGTCTTGCAAATTCACCCTACACTTCACAATCATCTTCACCTTCGTCTTCGGCTAAGTTGATCGGATTTTCAAAGTCATAACTGGCAGTAGCGGAGTCGTTACCAGTGAGATCCAGAGTGGATTGAGACCTGTATATGTGAGTGTGTGTAAAATAGCTGTTTTGCAATATATAATAAAGAAAAACAAAGAGCGCAAAATTTGAAATGCAAGAAACTTCCAATGCTTTTATTAATGATATATGAAATGACACACAAAAGCCCTCACAAATGAAGCCACGGTGCCCCAGGTAAGACACCGGGCCATAAAGTTTCAAAACATTGTCTGTTACAAATTCAAAACAAAGAGTTCATTACTGGTTAACAAAAGTAATAGGGATGAAGTCCTTTGCTGTCCAGTTGTTTGGTCCACCGTTGGTCATAGGGTAGATCTAGCTATCGAATTCAGACTCCTCCACATCATCTTCAATGGCATTTACTCCTGCCTCTTGTTTAGGCTTCTCTGATGCTCCAAACTCAATCTCCTTCGCATCGATTAGGTCTTGTACCCTGTTCTTCAAAACCCAACAATCATCTATATTATGCCCCGGGCTATCAGAGTGAAAAGTGCAGCGGGCATTAGGGTTGTATTTTGGTGATGTGGTACTCAGATTCTTTGGAGCTTCTTTTAGAGTTACCAGATTGGTCTTCAGCAACTGTGGAAGAATCTGAGACAAAGTCATGCTGAGACGAGTGAATTGCCTTCGAGGTCTCTCGTCCTTTTGTTAATTGTGATGTTGAGGAGCACCAGCAGGTTTTGAAATAACAACCACATTGACAGCTTGGCAATGTTCAGGTCTATTCTGTCTTCTCGAACTGTAGACAACACTGGACTCTTTCTTAAACGGTTTCTTCTCGGTACTCGATGAGGCACCCTTCTGTATCTTTCCAGCCTTAATACCAGCTTCAATCCTCTCACCAGTCAAAATAAGATCTGTAAACCCAGCTGAAGAGCTTCCAATTAGATGGTTAAAGAATGGACCAGACAGGGTCCCCAAAAACATGTCAACAAGCTCACGATCAGCCAAAGGTGGTTGCACCATTCCGGCAAGGTCTCTCCATTTTTGAGCATACTCTTTGAATCCCTCACCCGTTCCTATTGACATACCCTGGAGTTGGGTACGCGTAGGAGCGAGGTCGGAGTTGTATTGATACTGCTTGTAAAATGCAGTAGCCAAATCCTCCCAGCTACGGATACTGGCTCCGTCCAACTGATAGAACCATTCAAGCTGAGTCCTTGAGAGACTGTCTTGAAAGAAATGGATCCACAAGTTCTTATCAGCAGTGTAAGGCTGGATCTTCCTCACATATGACCAGAGGTGCAGCTTCGGACAGGAAACTCCGTCATACTTGGCAAAGGCAGGTGCCTTGAATTTATGGGGAATCACCACCCCAGAGGATAGACCTAGATCTCTGAAGTCCAGACTGGGCACCTTCTGTATTTCCATAGCGCTCAAACGGTCTTCCAGCTGTTTGTACTTATCCTCAGCAGGAGGATACTGTTCTTCATCATAGTCCGTCTCGTTGTCAGAGACCATAGGGCTAGGAGCCCTCCTTTCTTGTGGACTATCTTTCCCTCCAGATGAGGTGGTCAGATCAACTTCATTCTGCAACCCATTTCCAAACCTGCATCCAGTATTGAACAGGATGGTCCTATTCTTCTTCTTCTTTTTCTATTTCAGAATCAAGGTCTTCAGGTCCTGCTGACCCTTAGCTAGATTCATGAATAACTCTTGAAACTGGGCATTCTGGGCCTGAAGGGCCTTGATAACTTGCTCAGTGGAAGGTTCAGCAGACACGATGATTGAGCGCTGAAATAAACAGTGAAGAAGATAAGAGACCTGTAATGGGGTACCTGTTTATGAAGTGCATGGGATGAAATGCGTATGATTTATGATTTCAAAGACAATCGAGATTCAAATTTGTAAACAAGAAAGGAAACACACTTTATTAGATTTAAACTTCAAAATTTAAATTGTTCAACAAACTTCCCTTAGGCGTTACAAGAATGGAAATACTGAAAAGTAAATAAAAACTGTAAAAGAAATCATCAAAGGTCCATTAACGCCCCCATGGTCTCTTCTTCTCAGTGCGGACATAATCATTCAGAATCCGCTCGTTCTCCAACTGTCTGGTTAGCTTCTGGATCTTCTGCTCTTGTTCATTGAACCTCTCTCGGTAGGAATCCCGTTCATCCCTCAACTGCATCCAAGACCTCTTCAGTGTCCCAATATCAGTGGGCATATACGGGTGGAGGATAGTTGGAAGAACCCCCTCCTCATTAGCAACTTCAAGAGTAACAGGCCTGACAGCTTCATATGGCATACCTAGTTTCTGGGCACGGATGCGGACCCATCTGAGGTATGGCTCCATTGGCAGATAAGTCTTTGGTCCCAATTCATGTGGATCAGATTGGTGAACTCTGTCCCAAGCCCTTATGAATCTACAACGCAGCTCATCACTATCTCCTTGAAAATCAAAGATGATATGGGGCATCAACATCTCATGAGGCCCTTCTCTTCTGGCTCTTCCAAACTGACGGAGAGCTAAGCATGGGTTGTAAAAAATCCCTCCATGGGTCCTGATCAATGGAACATTAGGATACTCTCCACAACGATCAATGATAGTCACCTCATCCATTCCTTTGAGAGTCCAGATAATGTCATTATTAGAAAGAGACATTACCCTATAAGCCCAGCCCATTCCTTCTTTGTTCTTTAGTACGGACTTAGGGAGGTGCGAAATAAACCACCTCGACAATAAAGGAGCACAACACATCAAAGTTCCCCGCTTTCGGGCAGTACGAGCATAGAGCTGATGAAGGATATCACCCAAGAGGGTGGGTACCGGATTCTAAGAGATGAAGATCTTGATGGAATTAATATCAACAAAAGTGTCAGGATTCGGAAACAATACCAGACCATAAATCAAAAGAGCCAGAATGTCCTCGTACACCTTGAAGTCTAAGCTGTCCCAGAAGTAATTAGCTTTGTCAACCAAAAACTTAGCCAGAAAACCCTTAGCTCCACTTCTAGTCTCCCAGTTAGCCATTACCTCTTCTTTGGTCAAGTGAAGGGCTGCAGCAATTTCTTCGGGCTTAAGAGTCTTTTCCCAACCAGTAAACGGAGTCTGTTCCAGGACAAAGATACCGAGCAGCTTGGAGAACTCTTCTAGGGTAGGAACCAGCTGGAAGTCCTAGAAAGTAAAACAATGGTACAGCGGATCATAGAATTGGACCAAGACACTCATCATTTGTTCGTCCAACTTTGAAGTGACCAAACCGAGAAGAGAACCATGCCTTCTGATGAAGGAAGTAGTGTCTGGAATCCTGACAACCAAATCTTTAAGCAGGGTAGGTACTTGGACAAAGTTGATCCGGATAGTATTCCTACGCATGGGCATCATGATGACCTACAAAATAGAGCAAAGATGAAACCCTCTTGTCTTTGAAATAGGTTAGTCCTTATGCAAGATGTATGCAATGTTATGATGTCATGATGTCATGATAAAGGCACACCACAAGTATCCACCAAAAGCAAACATGGTAAAGACACACAAGTCACACAAAAGAGCCCTTAGATTTCAGGCTGGCATGGAGCTTAGATACTACCCTCTTTCAGTTCAGTTGGTTAAGACCTGTCCTAAAAATAGTAACTGGGTTCTAGAGGATCTCAATATCACTGACTACCCTCAATCAGTCATAATTCCAGTTTAGCAACCTTTTTTTGCGGCCGGAATCATCGCGAGAGTTTAGTCTCAATGAGTGTAGCATACTGCTACTGTTCTATGGCCAAGTTGGTCAATTTAAGGTTCTAAGGTCAGTTGGTGCTTAATGACTTCTTAGAAGACCCATATTCTCCTTGTTCCAACACAAGGGATATCGGTACAGACTAAGGTGCCACACCAACGTAGCTACTGCTTCATCCGTGTCGGTCTACGCCGGACAGATCCCTCACAGTTTATTGCTACTTACCTAAAGGGTATCCCCAGATCCGGGTTAGGATCTATAGAACTCCGATACAAGCCCACAAAATTAAAGCATACAAAGCATACAATTGAAAACATAGTGATCTAATCCTAAGGTACACCTCACTTATATAATTACTCCCCAACAGAGTCGCCTGTTCTGTGATCGGTGGGAATGAGAACTGACTGTTTTGGAATGCTGGTTCGCGTTTGCGTTTGTTTTTGCAAAATGTCGCGGTAAGCAAGAGTCGCCACCGTCTTTATTTTATCCAACAAGGAAAGGACAAAAGCACAGAAAAATTCCTTTTTGAGATATTTCTCGGGTTCGTTAGGTAGGTTATAGAAAGGGAAGGTGTTAGCACCCTTTCTATCCGTGGTTATCCATGGGCTCTTAGGTACTTGCTCATTATGTTTTCAAAAGTTCGCTTTTCTTTGTGATTGTGGGTTTGAAAAGAGTTTTTTGTTTGAAAGGGGTGTAAGTGCGAAAAGTTTTGTTTTGTTTTTTAAAAGGAGCAAGTACTTAAGAACATCTACCTACTCAAAAAGGAATTATACTGTGCAAATGTCCTTTAGACAATGCTATCCCACTATTGATGAGTAGGTAGCATCGTCGTTGGAGTTTTCGGGTCAATTCGATTAAGGGACATGTGGTCACTAAAGCAACGTTAGGACGCCTTAGTGGTAACCCTAATGTCTTAGATCATTTTTATCCGAGGCAACCGTTTCGAGGCAACTTATGATCTTTGGACAAGAGGGCGACCTCTAAAACTTCCTATACTCAATGACCATGTTCGAGGCAACCAAGTGAGGTGTACCCTAGGAGTGGCATGTGCGAGTGTATTTTTTCAGTTATATTATCTTTGTACATGTCATGGTGAGCTACTATTGATTTTAAATTAAAATTGATCTTGTCATGCATTGCCTATTATTCAAACATCTAACAGTTAATGGTTGCGGAAATTAAATTGCGGAAAATAAATCTAAGCTATTACAAGGCGTCGGGTATTTACATCGCCAAAAACAAACCTTTTAAAATTAAATTGCGAAAAGTAAATAAAAGCGATAAATAAATAAATAAAGTCCTAAGTTAAAAACTATTACATTCCCGAAGCAGTTACAATATTGAAATATGGATCAAAAATAATTCGCGCACGAGAAAATTAAATCGAAGTGTCTCAGGGTTTTGACCTTTTTTTTATTATTAAAGAAAGCATATTTTTTTGTTATTTTTGAATTAAAAAATTAGCCTAAATTAATAATTGAATTAATTAAGGAAAAGAAAATATTTTTGGTTTTTTATTATTTAAGGAAATAAAATAAGAATGATTAAAAGATATTAAAACCCTAATTCTATGTTAATTTTAATTTATTGCAAAAGATATTAAAGTTGTACCTAATTAAAAAAACTAAATTAATTGACTAAAATTTATTTAGAAAAATAATAAAATAGTGAAATTAATAAAAATATTATTTTTTTTGAGTTTTCTGATTTTATATAAAAAAATGATTTTAATTAGTCAGTGGTTTAAATAATAAAAATAATAATATAAAATAAATAATTTAAATAAAAGAAAGAAAAGAAATAAACCAAACGGGGGGTTTGGGCCCCAAATCCAGAGTGTGAAGAACAATTGTTTGGCCCATTTGCATTCAAGCCTGTATGACTTTTCCTTCCTCCATGTGACACGTTGACTGGTGTGTATGGTGGACGTCATCTTGTGACCATCAGATTTGGCCTGAAGCCACTTGGCACATTGAGATCTGAGGACATATGGTAGTCCATGCTTGGAATGCTGCGCCTAAGTACCTGAAGAAAAAAATATAACAAAGTTTTGGGGGACCTGGGATTCGAACCCAGGTCCCAAAGGGTTTTGCCACGCCTCTCTCACCAACTCAACCAGCTTGCACATTCGTTAGTGGAATAGAAGATAAATATTATACACAAAATAGTTAAATATGTCTGGCCAAAAAATGAAAACGCGCAATTGATTCAAATGAACCAATCACGCCCAACCACGTCTTCGTCTTCTTCAAACGCCCTGGTTCATTTACCTGCGGATTTTTATCCGCAGGAAGATTCGTAGCATCTCTCAAAAATCCATCCTAGGCCATGTAAATGCAAGCTAAGGGTTGCAATGCACTCGTCTCTCTCCCCTGAACTCATCCATGGCCATTATTGGCCTTGATTTTTCCTGTACACAAAATGCCTAAAAAACAAGAACAAGAACCCTAGAATCGGGCATCACAGTATGGTCAAATCTGATTTTTTGTGCATAAAAAGCCATGATATGAGTTTGATTTGATTCATGATGGTAATTGAAAGTTGTGCCAATCACAAAGATATGATTTCATCAATTTTTAGATTTTATTTGATTTAATATTGATTAAAAATGAATTAAATCAATAAAAAATAAAGAAAATAAAAAATAAATAAATGAATGGCCATGAAATCAAGTATGGGACACGTGTGTGGCATGACAAGACCATATCAAGTGGAAAAAAGTGGGCCCTTTTGTCAAAAATTGGAGTTTTGAGGATAGTTGACTTTTGGCAATTTTGGAAAAATGCCCAACTTCAACAATGCATAACTTCTTCAATTTTTAACTTTTGGAGGTGTTATTGGACTTTTTAGAAACCTTGATATGTTCTCTAATCAAGACCTTTTGTCTAATCTAATTTTGATGTTCCATGCTCAAGTTATAAGCTTTGGAAAAAAAGGTGTTTTTGTTGACTTTCAAAAATGACCTATAATGTCCAAATTTGTAACTTTTTGTGAGTGCATTTATTGATCTTGGGGTGTGAAGATGGATTGTAGGAAATTGAATCCTATTCAAAATGAGCTTTGGATGGGTCATTTCTCATAAAGTATGAGAAAGTTATGCTTGGTCAAAGTTGAGTTGACTTTTCCTACAAAACCCTAATTTAGCAACTTTTGAATTTTGATGAATCTTGAGCAATCCTTGATGAATCATGATCAACCCTTGATCAAATGATGAATTATCCTTCAAAATGAGAATGTTGACAAAAAATCTTGAGGTTTGACTGTATTTGGGACACAGTTGACTTTTGCCCTAACACAATCGACTTTTGGGTCTCTTGAGCAATTGACTGACCAAACTTCCTCTGCAAGGCTTGAAATTTGACATGGATGAAATTAAGAACATATTAGGACATTGGGGAACACTTCAGGTCATTTGGATGTGAGGACTTTGATGCAACACAAAACCCTAATTTTGACTTGACTGCCTTAGGAGGTGACTTGACTGTCCAACCCTTGAGCCAACTTGAGCAACTTGAAGATTACTCTTGACAAATCTTGAGGAATATGGGAGGGAAAATTTTGGGGTACAACAACATGCTACAAAAACAGTCCAAGAAGACTTGCTCTCAAAGCATCCTTATGCTGCCCATAACAGTACAAGACTTGTCCAAATTCTGCATAAAAGCATGTCAAAATAAACCACAGCAAACCAGCCTGCATTACAGTCCAAAAACCTGCCCAAACTTGCACCAAAATAAACATAGTTCAATCTGTACTCTAAAGCCCAAAGCTAGAAAAACTAAAACTGTCAAAATTCACAAAGTTTTTCCCTCATGTTTTCACCCTAATCTGATAACAAGGATACCATTGTTTTATAAAAAGAGAAGAGATTTCTTGAACAAAAGAGAGGCAACACAATAGAACCGGCAAGTATCAAAAAACCATAACCAACAAATATCAGATATCACAAAAAATAGAATCATCAAACATCAAAGATCCAGAAATCAAAAGCCACAGATCATCAAACATCATAAAAGCCAGAAACCATCAAGCCATCACTGTAAAACCAGAAGCCACAAAACTAGAACCAACGAAAACCAACAAAAATTGGCAACACCAAAAATTCCATCACCAAGTTCCATCACCAAAGTCCATCACCCAAACATTGTCATCAAATATCACTACTAAAAAACCCACAACAAATCAGTAACTCAAACAAACAGCAAAAAAGCCAGATATTTTGTTCATCATTTTTCCCTTTTCAAGATCCATTCAGAACATACAAAGCTACACACAAATCTCAAAAATTTCAAAAAACCAAATCACAACAAGCTACCAAGTAAGCCAAACCCTAATCATCATCATCATTTTCATTTGTTCAAAAAACCATTTCCAGAAAAAATCTAAGACCATAAGTTCAGAAGAAGAGAGAAAGAAATTTACAAGCACAAGGTCAGAATAGTCTTACCGAGAGAGCTTTAGGAGGTTAGTAAGGTCACAGATCCGGACCTCACAGACAATCTGCTTCTTCTTTTTTCCTTTATTTTCATTGATATATCATTGCATGCATCATTACCTTGACCGATCCCATCAAACTGAGAACTAGGGTTTTTGTTTCCCCCTTTTTAAATTTAGGGTTATTGAATGAGAATCTGCAAAAATTAATCACAAATTAGTAATTAGGGAAAAGAGACGATTAGAGTGATGTAAAAAAAATAGTGTTTGGAGTCACGCCGCCGTCGTCACCGCCGTAAGGCGATTTCCGACGCGGCCAGGTGGTCTTCTCCGGTGAATACTCAGAACAAGAGAGAAGAGAGAGAAACGCATTAAGAGAGAGAAAAAGATATGAATTATGAGGGTTCTGTGCTTTCAGCTTAGGTAATTTTGTTTTATGAGTTAATTACACTTTGGCCCAATTCGGTGGTGACACTTGTCACCACCTCTTTAATCATCCTGAATAATCACACACATGCACCCCTATGTTAGTCATTCGTGTACCCTCATCATCCTACCATCTGTTTCCATATCATCATCTATCATAACCCTTTAACACACCATAGATGCACGCCCATGGTGCACCCCCAGGGGGCTGCTACACCTGATCAGCCAGAGGCATTGGGCCTTTTGATTCCTACACCCCCAGTTTTGCTCTATTTGCAGGCCCATTTCTAGCTTTGCCTTTATATTTTTTGTTGTTAATATTTTTTTTTATTATTTGATTTTTATTTTGTATTTCAGCATACATTTAAAAATTGAAAATAGGTTAATATTTGTTTTAAATAATTATTAACTTTAAAATAATTTTTGTTTGACATTATTATTTAAGTCCATAATTAATTTTATCAAATGAAAAGAATTTTAACTTAAATAATTATTTAACGGTTTGGACTTGTATTGTGTGATTTAAATATTTATTTCTTACTATCACCCCCATTCATTAATTTGTACCCCCCATTCCCGAAGCTTTGTAATAGCGTAAAATTTCAATTTCCGCATTTTATTGTTTTACTTATTACTGTATAGTAATTAGGCGTGTATGGCAAGATTTAAAATCAATCGCTAGATAAACCTAATTTCAAAGATAAAATTAACTCGAATCAAAAACACTTTTCACACGCGCACCTCTAGGGTAACCTCGCTCGTTTCCTCGGAAATACAGTCATGTCCCTCAAATATGGGACGCTTTAGCAATGACCCTTCGATAAAAAATATTGTAGTCCCTTGATGACCCTCGATGTTGCCTTCGATAAAACGATCCCGTCCTTATGAAAATTGCTAAAGCGTCACATAAGTTACTTTCGATGACTGTAAAATTGACTTGCGCTTGTCCCTTTACATCCAACGACGGGGCTTCTTACCAAATTAATGGTAAGATAGAAACATCTAAAGGAGGAAGAAAAGAACATTTGAGACCTTCCGAGTAGATAGATTCGCTCCTAATTGCTCGCTTGCTCACGACAAAAACATTTTTACACCAACACTTTCATCTCAAAACATTTTCAAAAGACAAGACCTTTTGTATACATTCTTATAAAGACGAGAACCATTGCAAAATATCTTTCCAAAAACCACTTTCCAAGACACAATCCATAAACACATCTTTGAACTATCTTTCGAAACAAAACTTTGTATGCGTTCTTATAGAAACGAGAACCATTACAAAGAGATTTTTCAAAACACTTTCAAAGCCCACACCACAAGCACACTGTCAAAACAAAAGCAAGTGATCTAAGCAAGTAACTAAGAGCCCATGGAAAACCATGGATGAAAATGGTGCTAATAACTTCCCTTTTATAATCTACCCCCCGAACCCAAGAAATAATCTCGAAAGGTCTTTCCTGTGCTTTTTTTACCTTTCCTTTTGGATAAAAGAAAAGTCGATGGCGACTCTTGCTATCCGCACAAATGCGATCAAAACGCAAAACACCAAGTCAGTTCTACCACCGTATCACACCACCCAACAAGCGCTTGTCTTACATCGTTATCTCGAGGCCTTTATTTACATACACATGCTCCTCCATGTTGCTTCGTTCACCGACATCTACCACTAGCCTGGGCAACACTTGAGCAAACATAAATGAAAAACAAGTATGAACAACCACATATGAAAAACAACTATAAACAGGTATAAAACATAAACATATATACAACTATTCAATCATATATACAAATTAAGCATTTGTACAAAATAGAAAAGTTCATTTACAAGTATATATGCAAGTATACAATACAATTAAGTTAATATACAAAATATACAAGTATGTACAAAGCTCAAAACCATAGAAACTATTGCGATGCAATTCAATATCTAAACACCAATCCCCGACATCAGCGTCATTTTGTTGTTGTGGTAAAGTAGCAAGCAAAAGTAAGTATTTTTGTTTTATCATCTCCACATGGATTAGTGTGAGGGAAAAAATTCCATTCAATAGTCTCTACGTTTATGAGCTTGGTTTATAATGGGTTTAACGTATGAGGTGCGGAAAAGTAAATTATGAACATAAAATAAATACATTCTTTGGAGAGGATATAACTCTTCCAGGTTTGAGTTTCATCTACCCTATCAAATACTTAAACGTATTACTCAGTTATACGTAACCTAAATCACTCGTCAAAATTATCACCTATCTCCCACACATAGGTTATTTCTAACACAAAGTGAGATATCAACATATTGCTCTCAGAGGCGATGTCGCGCACAACTCAAATAACACGGAGCCATTAAGAATCGATACCCACGTGAATATTAAGTATAAGTATATTTCTAGAATCTAGAACCTAATAGATGTTCATCCTAAATCTGAATTTGAACCGCACATGTCTATAGAAACTCAAACTCAAATAATACAAGCAATCATCAATATTGATTTGTAAAAGATGTTTTAGACAACACCATGACCAATAAATATACATATAATTAAGGTAAAACTTACATACAAACACAAAAAAATGAAGCTTACAAAGAGAAGAATGGATAAGAAAACCAAATCTTTCACGGTGTCAATCACGATCAAAGAAGCCTCAACCCCGAATCATCTATTTGTAACCTCCAAATGTCGTTTTCTAAGCCTAAAATCACAAAGAATGTTGGTGATGGAGTTGGGAGAAAAAAAATACCCAAACCATAACCTAAAATGTGATTTTTTACCTTTATCATGAGATTCTTCCCAGACCGTTCGCTCAGCGAGCCTGACATCAATGAGAAAAAATATTTTTAGTTTTCGCCATAACTTGAGAACCGTTACTCTGATTTTCGCACGGTCAGAAGCGTTGGAAAGATTATTAAATGTTCTATACAACAATGACTAAATATCAATGAAATTTATGATTTTATATTCTTTTATTTGAGTCTTATTCTTTGATGAATTGCTCAAAATCATATTTTGAAGCTGTGCCTTTGACTCTTATTACTCAATGCTCCAAATATGCATGAATACCTACCAAATGATTGAAAAACTATCAATAGATACATTAATTACACAAAAACACAAATATACATAATATGTACACATTCACTCAAAAGTTGAGGTTTATTCAAGTATTTTAACAAACAAGAATCGATAAGTGCCACAAAACTATATAAAAAATAACTATAATTTGGCACTTATCAATAAGTTCCAACGCCACAGAGACATGCACTTGGCACCTCCTAACGAGCTCAAAACTCTTCCTCCTCGTGGCCCTTTGCCTGGCGGGGACTGGATATCCTCGGACAATTTACCACAGGATTAAATCTAAATAAATACCCGATTGTTGGTGTCGATTACTTCACAAAGTGGATAGAGGCAGAAGCCCTCGCCAAAATTGCAACGTATAATATACTTTGTTTCTATAAGATAAATATGCTCGCTTGATTGGGCATACCTAAAGCACTCGTCACGGACAACGCAATGCAGTTCACTGACAAAACTTTTCAGCAGTTTATCACCAAATTGGGCACCAAATAACATTTTATGTCGATCGAGCACCCATAAACAAACAGTTAGGCCAAAGCTGCTAACAGATCAATCATGCACGAACTTAAATGAATATTAGGCGAGGCAAAAGGGAGATGATTCAAGGAGCTGCACAACATGCTTTGGGCCTACCGAACAACGCCACACTTGACCATTGGAGAAACTCCATTCTGATTAACCTACGAACCCGAAGCAATAATCCCAATGGAAATTAGAGAGTCTTCTAGATGAAATGAACTTCCGCTCGACAAGGAGCTGAACGACGAGGCGCTAAGGGAAGAGCTTGACCTGGTCGAATAAATTCGAGTATGAGCAGCCCTTCACGAAGTAGCCTTAAAATAAAAAATAGCCATACGACACGACGCCAAAGTCATAAAATGAGAGTTAGAAATTAGAAGCCTAGTCCTAAGGAGAAATCACAAGGATTCTCAGGAAAGAAAACTCACCACGAACTGGGAAGGTCCCTATCGCGTTCGAGCAAAAACAGAAAATGGGACCAATTACCTCGAAAACTGGCACGAAGAAGAACTTGCTCGACCATGGAATGCCGAAAAACTAAAACAATATTACAATTATGCTTAACAGTCGGGGTACCACCTCCATATCGACAGGATACCTCCCGACCATAGGTGCCTACTCAAGTACAAGTACAACATTCTAAACTTAAACAAAAAGGCAAGTTTCCACTCTTTTGATGAGCAGACTCTTAGCCCGACGGGGAAACCTCAACCGAGCTTCACCGTTGTTGTACCCATTTGGCAGAGTGCCTAGCTCGTGATGGGAAGTTTATGTTGTGGAGCTAAAATATCGACTGAGATCTTTTCTACCACCATCAGTCTGGAACCTGACTTCGATACATCGACTAATTCCCCATAATATCAAGCGAAAATTACGTGGATGCAAGACCCCCAAATGCTTAGAGAAAATAATCATACAACATTTTTTATTTAAGGGCTACCCTAACCAAAAGGCACCCCAGACGCCCGTCCGAGGAAAATAAATACTTAAAAAAACGAGCGTGTGTGATACAGTGGGATAACTGACTTGGGTCTTTTGCGTTTTATCGCAAATGTTGCGGTTAGCAAGAGTCGCCACAGACTTTTCTTTTATCCAATAAGGAAAGGTGAAAAAGCACAAGAAAGACCTTTGAAATTGTTTCTTGAGTTCGGGGGGTAGATTATGAAAAGGGAAGGTATTAGCACCCTTTTCATCCATGGTTTTCCATGGGATCTTAGTTACTTGCTAGATCACTTGCTTCTGTTTGAAAATGTGCTTTGTGTGGTTTTTTGAAAGTATTTTGAAAAGGTGTCATCGTTTAGGCGAACTTTATAATGATTCTCGTTCGTAAGAATGTATACAAAGTGTTGATCTTTTGAAAATGTTTTCAAGTTTGAAAGATGTTTTTGAAAGTGTTGTTGTTTGTTTTGAAAATAGAAAGGATATTTTGTTTTGAAAGTGAGCAAGTAACTAGGAACATTCTACCTACTTAAAAGTCATTCATGTTCATTTCCCTTTTCCTTTGACATGGTTATGTTACCATTGATTTGGTAAGTAACCCTATCTTTGGATGTAAACGGGTGATCAGTGAATTTTGATGCACATTCTTTCATGATTATACTTATGCATTTCCATGGTTTGTTTAGCTTATTTTTGTATTTTATAGTGTTTTTCTATTTTAGTTTATTTCTACTCTTATTTGATTTTTGCACTTTATTTTCAGCATTAGCAGTCTGCACAAATAAATTTATAACTTGAGCTACGGGAGTCAGAATGAGGCATGCTACCAATCGTTTGAAAGATAAGAGAAAGAACTACGATTTTCATTCAGAAGTCGAGATCTGAATCGGACTGTAGCAGGGCCATAAAATTCGTTGAAGTTGCAGCATTTTATATTTAAGTTTTGGGTCATTTGTTTTGGGTCTGGGTTATGTTTTCGACCCAGTTGAGTTATGAACCGAATCCTTGTCCTTGCTATACCTAGAAGCCACTACAGTAATTTAGTTTCGACCTTTTCATTATTCAGAAAAAAATACATTTTGCTTTTACACTTGAATGAAGAACTAATCATCCAGAGTTGATCTACTGTAATCGTGTTCCGATGCTTTGAGGTTTTTAACTTATCAATTCAATTTCGTTTCTCTTTCAATTCCATTTTATGAAATTGCATTTGCTTAATTTATTATTTCATGGAATGTCTTGATTAAATTCGTATGATTGTATTCTTAATCTTTAATCGTTGTTTACATTGCTTAGTCGTTAAATCGCGTTTTATATCGTGTTTGCTTAATTCACGATTGTATTAATCTGTTTGCTTAATTCGGAATGGGAATTAAATCTATTTTATATCTATTGCACTTGTCAATTGATATTGAAATCGAATAGAGGTCGAAGCCGCTTAGGGAATTGGTAAGTTAAAAACCAATGATTAGCAGGAACTTGAAAATAGTAGATCGACTTATTTTTATAATCATTTATTTTAATCACTTATTTCGTGTTATGAATCAATCCTAAAACCAACCCCCATTAGATTTCTATTAGTTAATAATAAAATCAAGAATCCTTGCGATACGACTCGAGCCATTGTCGCTATACTGCATTTTACAAAATATTCATTTTTGATCCGTGTGCGACAGCGGATCAACAGGACGGGCGTGGGTCATCGTACAACCATGATTAGAAATGTTGCAAGGTATTTTAGCATATTTATTTAGGGACTAAGATTATTTTGAAAAAGGCAACATAGATAGCGTCATCAAGGGACTATGATCTTGTATTTTTGCTAAGATACCTCACATGCATAATATGGCCATTTTCATAAGGCAACCAAGTGGATTTTACCCTAGGGGTGCTAGTGTGCAAGTGTATTAATTTTCATGCTTTGTTTAGTCTTTGATTAGGGTTTGCTATTTGATTGGTTTTAGTATTTCCATACAAACCCTAATTACTAGCATTTATATAAATCCATAAATTGCGAAAAGTAAAATTACTACGCTATTACATCATTAGATGAGGGGGGTGTACAAATTTATAAATGGGGATTGCAAGAAAATTAAATCTAATTATCTATTACAACCATATTGAATATTGTACAAAATTGAAAATAAAATGCAAGAATATAAATGTAAAAAGAAATGATTTTTGTTGTTTTTATGAAAGGGTTTAGTTTTAACCTAAATAAAGGAAATGATTAATTAAAATTAAATAAAATTAACTTAAACTAATTAAGAAAATAAATTAATTTGAAAAGGATTTTTAGGGTTTTTTTATGAAAAGGTTTTAAATTAATAAAAATAAAATGAAGGTTAATTAATAAAAATAACCTAAGTTCTAAATTAATTTTAACTAAGAAAATAAAATAATATACTAATTTATCCTAAGTCTAAAAATTAATTATTTAAGAAAAAAAAAGAAATTAATTTGTTTTAAGAAAATATTTTTTAGTCTTTTTGTTTTATGGGAAAAATAAAATATGTAAGTATGATTAATAAATAAAAATATTTTTTTGGATTTTTTATGATTTATGAAAATAATAATAGTAATAATAATAATATTAATAATAATAATAATAATAATAATAAAGAAAAATCAAATAAAAAAAATAAAAATATAAAGAAAAGTCTAGAGGGGTTAATCAGTAAGGCAAGGAGTATTGTGAGAAAAAATGGCTAGGCCCACCTGAAAAGCCCAAGCGCTCAAAAACATTAAAAAAAAGTCATAAAATTGTGAAAAATGGCAAAAGGTCACGTTGGGGCTTAAACCCATAACCTAAGGGTGAACAAGCGCGCGCTTTAACCACTGGGATGGTGATACATCCGTTAACTTATATGAAAGGATAAATACATAACACAAAACGCGCCCTGATTACACTTCATCTTCAACCTCCAGCCAAAGGACCTGTATCTTCTTCATCTCTCAACAAAAATGAAAAGTTCAAACATGAAAGTTATGGCATTTCTTCCCACGAATCCAACCATATGAATAACTTAAGCTAACAGTCAAAGATGAATGAGAATTTTTATGGCCCTAATTTAAAACCTAAAAATTTTAGAAAACTTCAACTCTAAAATTCTCTAAGCTCAGGCCATATAAATGCAAACTATGGATATGTACAGCTTCGTGGCAATGCTATCTACATTTTATCTTCACAAATCAAATCTTAACAATGCCTAAATTTGAAGATAGAAGTTCAAGAAAAATACCTCAAAACTGGAAATCATGAAATGGATTTGAGCTTGTTTCAGGCAGTGATGGTGATCAGGTTAGCTTCCTTGGACCTCTAGGAAGCTAATGCAATGGCTGGCTTGAGCTGAGGGAGGCTGGAATGGTCTGGAAAAGTCAAGATATAGACCTCTGTTTTTGGTTATTGAGGATGGTATAAATGGTGTTACAGTTTGAAAACAGGTATTGGAATGGTTTGTGTATGCTAAAAAGCTTTTAGAAGTGTTAAGCCAAGAAACGCACGAGTGGTTTTGAAGATTGAAGTTCGAAGTCAAAAATGACACAAAAATGGAGGTTTTGTGAAATCTGAGTTTTCAGGGAGTCTTAGAGCTTGTTCAATCATGTGTTTTGTTGCAATACACTTGTATAATTATATGGAATAGGTTGGTGCAATTGAGGAGGTCAGAAACACAAGATATAGCCTTATGGCTATGTTACTTGATTTTTAAGAAATGTGATAATATGGTTTCAAGGTATAGTACAAGCATGGCCTGAGTTTATGGGAGGCTCTAGACATGTTGCTTTTTCCTTTGACATTGCTTATGATCAGAAGGAACAAGTGCAAAGCTCTATGCATTGACTTTGTGATTAAAGCTTCTTTACAAGAATGGAATGGTTACTTTGTGCCATAAATGGAAAATTTACTTGGATAAAGCTTGAATCAAGTGGATAATAGCTCAAAAGTAAGTGTAATCTTCTGATTATGGAGAGATCTTGAGGTTTAGAGGCCTGCAAAGCAAGATTGTGCAGCATAGGTTTGAAATTGAATTCTTGTTCATCACAAAATGACTTGTATTTCAAGTTTGAAAACCCTAACTTCCTCTCTTCGATTCTACCTGCTCAAGAATTATCTCAAGGAGTACTTGGACATTTTGGAAATCTTGTATCATGCTCTACAACCCCTCTTTGAATCACTTTTGAAAATTTCTCTTGGAACTATATGAAAAAGTGCCATGAAGTTAGGTCAAAATCCTGAACAAAACTAGGGCAAAATTTTACTAAGTGTTCAATTTCAAGACCAGGACTTTATGAATCAATAACTTGAGATACAAGAATTTTTAGAAGAAGTTGTGCAAATAAATGTTGTAGATATCATGGAGATATAAAACTTTCATGTTGAAAGTTTCATCTGAATCCTCTTGCATCATGGTGAAAAAATGGTTCAAAGTTATGAAAAAACATGAAATCTTGACTTTTCAAAGTTAGAAAACTTTGACGTTTCAAAATGAAATCTTGACTTTTTGATTTATTGATGAATAAGTTTCATATTTTTTCATGTTTTGATGAATTGTGATCTTTGACATTGAATTTTGACCAAAAAGTCAAAGTTTGACTTTTCAGTGTACAATTGACTTTTGATTAGTTGATTGAAAATTCACTATCAATCCAACTGATCTTGAGCAATGTTTTGGGTCATGCCATTAGGTGAAAATGATGTAATTGAACTCTTGAAACCATGCTTCAAACCAATTGATCATTTGCTAGGTCAAAAATCAAAAATTGCCCTTTCTTAGTCAAAACCCTAATTTTGACCATTTTGCCCTTTTGATGATATGATCAAATTTCTTGAGGATTTATGGTCCAAACTTGATCAAATGATACATGTGGTTCATAATGTTGATGTGGATAAAAAATTATGAGGTTTGACTGTAAATTGGCCATAGTTGACTTTTTCCCCAATACAGCTTATTTTTAGGTCAACTGCTCAATTGACTGAGCAAAAGTGTGATCCAAGGCTTAAAACTTGACATGAGTAATCTTGGGGGTCCATGATGATCCATGAAAGTCATATGAAGCATTGAAAGTTCAATTATCCTTGTGCAATCTCAAACCCTAATTTTCAATCATCAGTGCTTAATGAGGTGTCTTGAGCTGATCAACCCTAGTGCAGTCTTGAACCAAGAGAGATATTTATGAGAAAATATTTGATAAGTGAGAGGGAAAATTTTGGGGTACAATAGCTGCCCCTGTTCAATCTTCTTAAACCTGAAGAGTTAGATTGGCAGATTCTCCATTCGTGACTTGAAGGTGAAAGATGATTGAACACTAGAGTGCCCAGAAATTTGCACTCGAAGATGGATGGTGAATGAGCTTATAGATGCCATTTGGAGGAACATTGGTAAACACTGGAAGAAATATCATCACAAATCTCTTGTTGATTTATACTAAAACTTGATGTTTTACCTGTGAGAAAAAGAGTTAGTAAAAATGCAGATGTCTGCATGATGTTCACCGGATGTGGTATTATGTTAAATGCATATGGTATGTACATGCTATGATGTATGAATGTGAGATGTAAGTTTTTTTCCGGGAAAATAAATCCCTGAATGCAGCTGAGGAAATTCTGGGGGGTTGAATCCGTGATTTCCGCTGGGGATAAAGAATATGCATATCTTCAAACATTGTTGAAAGGATGTTTTCACTGGAGAATATCTCTTGAATGTCAGCTGTTATCTGGTCGGAACCAGGGCTCACAATTTGCTGAGGATGAAGTAGTAAACTGATATCTGGTCGGATCCAGGCTTCACGGCAACTTACTGGGGGAAGAGACGAATTAACTATTATCTGGTCAGATTCCAGGCTTTGTAGAAATTTTTCTTAAAATTTAATAGTTATATGGTCGGATCTAGGATTCACAATAACTTGCTGGGGATACAGAAGTTAATTGTTATCTGGTCAGGTCCAGGCTTCGTAATAATTTGAAGTAGTAACTATTATCTGGTCGGGTCCAAGTTTCATGGTTTTTGGAAAGTTGTACTATTATCTGGTCGAGTCTAGGCTTCATAATGTCTCTCTGGGGATCATAGTTAATTGTTAACTGGTCGGGCTTCAGGTTTCATAATAAACTGTTTGAAAAACTGTTATCTGGTCAGGTCTAGGCTTTGTAGTTTTCTGAGGTTGATGAAGTCAATTGCTATCTGGTCGGGTCCAGGTTTCACCATAAACTGTTGGGGATTTAGCTGTTATCTGGTCAGTTTCCAGGTTTCACAATGAATCTCTGAGGGTAATTGCTATATGGTCGGATCTAGGCTTCACAATAACTTGCTTGGAAAGGTGAAATTGAAAACTGATATCTGGTCGGATCCAGGTTTCACAGTAATTTGTTGGGGTAGAGGCAAACTCTACTGGGGAAAAGGAGTTAAACCTAATGATTTTGTAGGAATTAAACTGCTATCTGGTCGGGCCCAGGCTTCGGAAATTGAAGAAGTCAAACTATTATCTGGTCGGGTCCAGGCTTCAGTAATAACTTGAAAATTTTGCTAATATCTGGTCGGGTCCAGGCTTCATAGTATCTTTTTGGAAATAGTAAAGGCTTTGCTGACAGCTTTACTGGGGATCAGGGGTTGTGTCCCTATGATTTGCAATAATCTGGAAGGAAAATTCAAACTGGGGAGTGTACACTCAGTCGGGTAGGACATACTCAACCTGGGGAGGATACACTCAACTGGGAAGGATAGACTCTGCTTGGCGATAATAACCTTGGTTGGGGAAGATATACTCAGTTGGGGAAGACATGCTCAGTTGGGGAACTCCGTGGTGTCTTGATTGTTGTATGTTGGAGAAATTTGAACTCGGCTGGGGAGTTATGCTATCTCGTCATTTGTTGGAGAAGATAGACTATGTCGGGGGAATATAGACTCTATTGGGGAGGATGTACTCGGCTGGAGAATTTTGTGATTCCTCGATGGTTGTTAGGGAAATAAAACCTGTTGGGAAAATAAACCCTGTTGAGGAGGTGAATTTTTTTTAGGAAGAGATCCACGAGGCTTCAACTTGTAAAAATCGACTTAGCTGGAGAGAGAGCTGCCAAGAGATTGAGACTCTGGTCAGGGACTGTTGTACCCCAAAATTTTCCCTCCCATATTTCTCAAGACATTGCAAAAATAATATCCAAGTTGCTCAAGGTTGCTCAAGAAGTTGGACAATCAAATAATCTCCTAAGGCAGTCAACCTCAAAATTAGGGTTTTGTGTTGCATCAAGGTCCTTACATCCAAATGACCTCAAGTTCTCCCCAATGTCCTAATATTTTCTCAAATTCATCCATGTCAAATTTCAAGCCTTGCAGAGGAAGTTTGGTCAGTCAATTGCTCAAGAGGCCCAAAAATCGACTATGCTAGGGAAAAAGTCAACTGTGCCCCAAATACAGTCAAACTTCAAGATTTTTTGTCAACATTCTCATTTTGAAGGATAATTCATCATTTGATAAAGGGTTTATCATGATTCATCAAGGATTGCTCAAGATTCATCAAGATTCAAAAGTTGCTAAATTAGGGTTTTGTAGGAAAAGTCAACTCAACTTTGACCAAGCATAACTTTCTCATACTTTATGAGAAATGACCCATCAAAAGCTCATTTTGAAGAATATGCAATTTCCTACAATCCATCTTCACACCCCAAGATCAATAAATTCACTCACAAGAAGTTACAAATTTGGACATTATAGATCATTTTTGAAAGTCAACAAAAACACCTTTTTTGCCAAAGCTTATAACTTGAGAATGGAATTTAAAAATGAGATGAGACCAAAAGGGTTTGTTAGAGGACATCTCAAGGTTTCTCAAAAGTCTAAGAACACCTCCAAAAGTTCAAAATTGAAGAAGTTATGAATTATTGAAGTTGGGCATTTTTCCAAAATTACCAAATGTCAACTATCCCCAAAACTTCAAATTTTGTCAAATGGGCCCACTTTTTTCCACTTGATTTGATCTTGTCCCACCACACACGTGTCCTATCTTCTGTTTTATGTCCATTCATTGATTTTTCTATTTTATTTGATTTTTATTGAATTAATTCATTTTAAATCAATTTAAATCCAAATAAAATCCAAATATTGATGAAATATGATCTTTTTGATTGATACAGGTTTCAATTATCATCATGGACAAGATCAAATTCGTATCAAGCCATGTTATGAACAAAATATTGGATTTGGGACATTTTTGGAAGCTTTGTAATGGAAGATCATATCAAATCCAAAATCATCAATGCTCATGGATTCAAAGCCCAAAACTAAACCTAATTCATTCCCTTATACTTGTACAATGCAAAGACACGAAATTCAGAACCTAGAGGCTGCATAATTAGAGAGACAAAAACTTGAAAAAGCTTGAAAAAGCGTGGAATCGAAATCTTGGTTAGAGGCCAATTAAAGACAAAAACTCAACGTAGACTTCTTGCCTGACATCCACTGAAGCTATTGCAATCAAAAGCCAAGCCATTCGTCACCTCAAACGCGCTGTAAGTATCCCTGAAAGCGGCCTTGTACACAAAATCGTATTCCCATATTCCTGCATCTTTTGAGCAAATTTTTGGTACAATCATGCTTATCATTCAATTTCCAAGCTTTCTGCAATATTTGATTTTGTTTTTGTAGCCTGTAAAGCCATACCCGAAACTAGGGTTTGGGTTTCTTGTTTTTAGGCGTTTCAATTTCAGGAAAAATTGAGGCAAATCATGGACATGGATAAATTCATGAGAAGGAGACGAGCAAGACTATGGTCTTAGAATTAATTTCCATGGCTTGAAATTGATTTTAGGAACAAGCTTTGGATTTTGCTGCGGATAAAAATCTGCAGGTAAGAAAACCAGGTTTCGTTGAAGAAGATGATTACGTGGCCATGTCCCATTCGCTGATTCAAATTATTCGCGCTCATTTTTTTATTCCAGGCATATTGATTGTTTTCCAATATATTATTTAGTGCTTATTCCACTAACAAAAGAAACACAGTGGTCCAGTGGTGGAGGCGCTAGTGCAAAGTCTAATGGAACCTGGGTTCGAATCCCAGGTCCCCCATACATTTGTGTTAATTTTTTCCAGGAAATCCAGTACAAGGCCAAGCGTGTGGTTCACCATATACCACCCTTCCAATGCTTTCCAGATGGCCTTCGGGCCAAATCCAATGGCCAAGATTGCAAGTCCACCATATCCCCAGGTCAATGCACACGCGTGGAATCTGGAAAGTCAATCAGGCCAATGAAAATGGACCTCTCAAAAATGTTGAGCACACCTTCAATCTGGGCCCAGCACCCCCCCCCTTGGTTATTTCTATTCTTTTTATATTTTATTTATTTAATTGTTTTTGTATTATTATTTTTTATTATTTAAACTAACCAATTAATAATTTTTCTCAATAAAATCAAAAACACAAAAATATGTTTTATTTATTAAAATTAAAATCATCACTTTATTTTTGTAAATAAATTAATTTAATCAATTTAGCTTTAATTAGATTTAACTTGTAATATTTTTTTTTTGCAATATTTAAAATCAATTTAGAATATTAGGGTTTTATTAACTTTAACTAAATTTATTTTATTTCTTTAAATACCCAAAAATTCAAAAATATTTTATTTAATTTATTTATTTAATTAACTTGGTTTATTCCATTTAATTCAAAAAATAACAAAAAAAAAATCACTTCTTTCAAAAAAGGGGTCAAAACCCTAAAAATGTGGAGATTTAATTTTCTCGCACGCGATCAATTTTGCCTTATTATTGTAACTGCTTCCAGAATGTAATAGCTTTTAAATAGGACTTTAATTATTTTCTCGCTTTATTTACTTTCTGCAATTTAAATTAAAGGGTTGCTTTTGGCGATGCAAATATCCGACGCCTTGTAATAGTTTAAATCTAATTTCCACAATTTAAATTCCGCAACTATACACTGTTAGATGTTTGATAATAGGGAATGCATGACAAGATCAAATCTTTAACCTAAAAACAATATAGCTCACCCATGACATGTACAAAGATAATATAATCGAACTAACACACTCACACATGCACACTCTTAGGGTACACCTCGCTTGGTTGCCTTCGAACGTGGTAATTGAGTATAGGAAGTTTTAGAGGTCGTCCTCTTGTCTAAAGATCATAAGTTGCCTCGAAACAGTTGCCTCGGAAAAATGATCTAAGGCATTAGGGTTACCGCTAAGGCGTCCTAGCATTGCTTTAGTGACCACACGTCCCTTAATCGAATTGACCCTTTAAACTCCAACGACGGTGCTACCTACTCATCAATAGTGGGCTAGCATTGTCTAAAGGACATTTGCACAGATTAATTCCTTTTTCGAGTAGGTAGATGGTTCTTAAGTACTTTCTTTTTCAAAACGAAATAAAACTTTTCGCACTTACACTCCTTTCAAACAAAAACTTCTTTCAAACCCACAAACACAAAGAAAAGCAAATTTTGAAAACACTTTGAGCAAGTACCTAAGAGCCCGTGAATAACCACAGATAGAAAGGGTGCTAACACCTTCCCTTTCTATAATCTACCCCCCGGACCCGAGAAATATCTCGAAAAAGGAATTTTTCTGTGCTTTTTTCCTTTCCTTGTTGGATAAAATAAAAGACGGTGGCGACTCTTGCTTACCGCAACATTTTGCGAAAACAAACGCAAAACGCAAACCAGCATTCTAAAAAACAGTCAGTTCTCTTCCCACCGTATCACAGGGACTATCTTATGCAAAGAGACTTTGTGGGCATCTCCGTTGGGGAAAGGTTTATCGTAGCCGTCCTTGTGGGGATAATGATAATGAGATAAATCTGTGGGGATAGTTCGTATACATTAAAGAGATGCTTGCTGCTGCTTAGCAGGACACATGTTCCAAATAGTTTTATTTATATTCATATGCATATAATCATTAGTCATTGGAAAAATTTGCATTCAAAACAAAGACAGAAATTTTGCACTTCAAAGTATATTTGTATTGATATTTTGTCCATGAATAGGCGTTTTTGTATAGAGAGACGAAGATCTAATAAGAGAAAATCGTCGAAAGGAAAACAAAGTTGAGAATTAAAACAAATAGCCATGTGAAATGATCTCATTGCCTTCCAACTCTACTATTGCCTCAATGTCTTCGAATGTCCCTTGCCGTTGATAGAAGTTGATTGGATTGATCTTGGACCGTTTGAACTTGGACCTTGGTGATAAAATTAACTGTGTTGATTCCACGGGATATAGTCTTACGCTTTTAATCCTTAACTTTTTCCTGGACCTCCCTTTCAGGTTTTCAGCCCACCAGGATACCCTTTTTTGCCCAAGTCGCCCTTTCGGGTTTTCAACTTGCCGGTGTACAATCTTTTGCATATATCCCTAATTTTGCCCAAACCTTTTGGTTTGTCGGGACGCCCTTATTTTGCTTAGGTGTGTCAACCTAACGGGTCTCTTATGCG
This sequence comes from Vicia faba, assembly GCA_948472305.1. Classification (NCBI taxonomy): domain Eukaryota; kingdom Viridiplantae; phylum Streptophyta; class Magnoliopsida; order Fabales; family Fabaceae; genus Vicia; species Vicia faba. The sequence goes on along the minus strand of OX451737.1, from coordinate 1,156,549,697 downwards.
TAGTATTTTTTAACTATGTCTGCATTTATATGATGTGGGAAATCTTCACCATCCATGGTAGTCAGCATTATTGCACCGCCAGAGAAAACTCTCTTGACAACAAATGGCCCTTCATAGGTGGGAGTCCACTTGCCTCTGGGGTCGCCTTGTGGTAAAATGATGCATTTTATCACCAAGTCACCAACTTGATATACTCGAGGCTTGACCTTTTTGTTGAAAGCCTTGATCATCCATTTTTGGTACGTCTGACCATGGCAAACATCAACTAACCATTTTTCTTCAATCAAGTTCAGCTGATCGAATCTCGTTTGAATCCACTCGTCTTTGCCTAAGCCTGCCTCATTCATAATTCTTAGCGAGGGAATCTGAACTTCCACTGGAAAAATAGCTTCCATGCCATAGACCAGAGAAAAAGGAGTTGCCCCAGTTGATGTTTTAGCTGAAGTACGGTAGCCATGTAGAGCAAACGGCAACATCTCATGCCAATTCTTATAGGTTACTACCATTTTTTGCACAATCTTCTTGATATTTTTGTTGGCCGCTTCGACTGCGCCATTCATTTTTGGTCTATACGGAGAATAATTGTGATGCTTGATCTTAAACTGAGTGCAAAGCTCAGTGATCATAGCATTGTTGAGGTTAGTCCTATTGTCGATGATAATCCTTTCGGGGATACCATAACGACATATGAGGTTGTGTCTGATAAATCTGGCTACCATATTCTTTGTGACTGAGGCAAAAGAAGCAGCTTCGACCCACTTGGTGAAATAATAAATAGCGACCAAAATGAAGCGATGTCCATTGGAAGCGGTTGGCTTGATTTCTCCAATCATATCAATGCCCCACATTGCAAATGGCCACAGAGCAGTCATGACATTCAGAGGGATAGGAGGCACATGGACCTTGTCAGCGTAGATTTGGCATTTGTGGCAAGTCCTTGAATGTTGATGGCAATCAGTCTCCATCGTTGACCAATAGTAACCGGCTCTTAAGATTTTCTTAGCTATCGTATGTCCACTTGAATGGGTACCGAAGAGACCATCGTGCATGTCTTCCATGATTTCCTCCGCCTCCTTCTTGTCCAAACATCAGAGTAGAGTTGAATCATGGTTGCGCTTATATCATATCCTGTTACTTAGGAAGAATTTGGCTGCAAATCTTCGCAAGAACTTTTTGTCATTGATATATTCCCCCTGGATACTCTTGTGCTTCAAGGTATCTCATCACCTCATGGTACCATGGCTTTTCCGCATGGGTGTCGAGCTCATAGCAATGTTCAGGTTTATCGGATCTTTCAATTGTTACCATAGGGGCTTCGTTGTCCCATCTGACCTTGAACATTGAAGACATGGTTGCCAAAGCGTCAGCCAACTGGTTTTCTTCCCTAGGGAAGTGCTCAAAAGTGATCTCTTCGAAGTAAGGAATTAATGATAGCACAAGTTCCTTGTAATGGATAAGATTAGGGTGTTTAGTGTCCCAATCTCCTTTTACTTGGCTGATCACTAGAGCGGAATCCCCAAACACATCCAAGTGCTTGATCCTTAAGTCAATAGAAGCTTTCAGACCTAAGATGCATGCTTCATACTCGGCCATATTGTTTGTGCAATCGAAGCATAGTCTGGAAGTGAAAGGAGTGTGGCAACCTCCAGGAGAGATGATCACAACACCAATTCCGTTACCTAAGGCGTTGGAAGCCCCATCGAAGACCATAGTCCATCAGGATCCTTGTTTAGGTCCATCATACGGTTCAGGTTTCACATAGTCGGTTACCAGCATGATGTTCTCATTTGGGAAGTCAAAGTTCATTGACTGATAATCATCCACAGCTTGATGGGCCAAATGATCTGCTAGTACACTTCCTTTGATGGCCTTTTGAGTCGTGTATTGAATGTCGTAATCAGTCAAGATCATTTTCCACCTGGCTATCCATCCGGAAAGGGCAGGTTTCTTGAAGATGTACTTGATTGGGTCCATCTTAGAAATCAACAGAGTGGTATGAGTCAACATATACTGTCTTAGCCGGCGAGCAGCCCATGCCAGAGCGCAGCAAGTTTTCTCGAGCAGTGAATATCTGGTTTCATAGTCAGTAAACTTTTTGCTCAAGTAATAAATAGCATGCTCTTTTTGGCCAGACTCGTCATGTTGGCCCAAAACACACCCCATAGAGTTCTCTAATACTGTTAAGTACATGATCAAGGGTCTTCCTTTAACTGGAGGCATGAGAATAGGAGGTTCTTGTAGGTATTCTTTGATTTTGTCAAAGGCTATCTGGCATTCATCGTTCCATCTGACGACCTGATCTTTCTTCAAGAGTTTGAAGAGTGGCTCACAAGTAGCAGTTAAGTGTGATATGAAACGAGCAATGTAATTGAGACGACCCAAGAATCCTATGACTTCTTTTTCAGAATAAGGGAATGGCATTTCTTGGATGGCTTTTTCCTTGGCAGGATCAACTTCAATGCCTTTATTGCTGACAACAAAACCTAGAAGCTTTCCAGATCGTACTCCGAATGTACACTTGTTAGGGTTTAACCTCAGCTTGTACTTCTTCAGCCTTTCGAATAGTTTGTACAAGTGATCGAGATGTTCTTCTTAGGTTTATGATCTAGAAATCATATCATCCACATATACCTCTATCTCATGATGAATCATGTCATGAAATAAAGCTAACATAGCCCTTTGATATGTTGCCCCTGCATTCTTTAGTCCGAACGGCATGACCTTGTAGCAGAAGGTGCCCCATTGCGTAACGAAAGTAGTCTTCTCCATGTCTTCGGGAGACATCCTTATTTGATTATAGCCTGAGAAGCCATCCATGAAAGAGAAGACTTTATGCTAAGCAATATTATCAACTAAGACGTCAATGTGTGGTAGAGGGAAATCATCCTCGGGGCTTGCCCTATTAGGATCCCTATAGTCTACGCACATGCGAACTTTCTTGTCTTTCTTTGGAACTGGCACCACATTGGCAACCCATTGAGGATAGGATGTCACGGCTAGGAACCCTTCATCAAATTGTTTCATCACTTCAACTCTGATCTTTTTAGAAATATCAGGCCTCATGCGACGAACTTTTTGGTTAACAGGAGGGCAGTCTTCTCTTGTCGACAGATGATGAACTATGATGTCGGTATCCAACCCAGGCATATCTTCATAATACCAAGCAAATACTTCCACATAATCATGCAACATCTGAACCAACTTGCTCTTGACACTGCTTTCTAAATTAGCACCGATCTTGATTTCCTTCTTATTTGACTCAGTACCCAGATTGATAACTTCAACTGACTCTTTGTGCGGTTGAATAGGTTTTTCCTCTTGTAATAGAAGTCTGGCTAGCTCTCCCGGTATTCCACAATCTTCCTCACCTTCGTCTTCAGTTTGGTTGATAGGACATTCAAAGTCATAGTCGGAAATAGTAGAGTCATTGGCAATAGGATCTAGAGTGGATGTGGACCTGCAAGAGTGTGTGTGTGTGTGTGTGTGTGTGTGCGTGTAAGATACATGGCTATTTTTTTTGAAAAATGTATTTGAAAGAAGGGAAAGACAATGAACACAAATATTTGAATGCAAAAGAGTCCAATGTACTGAATGATAATATGATTAGATGAATATAAATAAAACCATTGACAAATGGACCAAAGTGCCCTGGGCCAGGCAAATGGCTGAAAAGTCATTGTTAAAATATTACAGATAACATGTTCTTGAATTGAAAGAAAAGCAATAACAAGTAGATTACTCCTCAATGAAGGAGATGGGCACAAAGTCCTTTGTATGCCAATTCTTCAGCTCCATTGTAGTTGGGTACACCCAATCTTCAAATGCAGCTTCTTCTTCAGAATCACCCACGATGTTGACTTCATGGCTTCCAATGCGGAGAGGTGGCTTTCCAGCACGAGCACGAATCACTTCCTTCTGAGCTTTGACGGTGAAGCCCAAACCAAACTTGTCCACTTTAAATGGGATATCGAGGAGTTGCCTCCAATTATCACAGTTTCCTTCTTCAATTGTCGCGCAGGCATCCTTGACTGAAACCATCTTTGGTGTGGCCTTAACAGCTTTAGACTCATCAGAAGAACATTTGGTAGCAACGATCATCGGTGGCATGACTTCAAAGGCTTGCCATGTGGTTTCAATGAATTCTCCATCCATCTCTACGTATTTGAACGAGTTAAGGTGGCTCACCATAAACTCCTCTTCTCCACAAACGGTGACTATTCTGCCCTTGACTGGATATTTGAGTTTCTGGTGGAGAGTTGAGGTTACCGCCCCAGCTTTATGGATCCACGGGCGACCTAACAGACAAGAATAGGTCGGACGAATATCCATAATATAGAAGGTGGATTTGAATATTTGGGAGCCCACTTTGATTGGAAGATCTACCTCCCCATGAATAGTCCTCTTTGATCCGTCAAATGCCCTTACAATGATATCACTTGGCTTCAAGACTAAACCCTCATAATCTAGAAGGTCTAATTCCCCCTTGGGTAATACATTCATAGAAGAACCAGTGTCGACTAGAACATGTGCTAAGGTAGTCCCTTTGCACTCGACAGAAACATGTAAAGCTTTATTGTGATTCTTCCCAAGAGGCGTTAAGTCAGCATATGAAAATCCCAAACCATTATCAGATGTCAGGCTAGCCACGCAATTCTCAAATTGATCCCTTGTTGTCTCATGGGGGACATGAGCCTTTTTCAGGAACTTGATTAATATTCGAGCATGGGCATCGGAGCAAAGCAGCAATGACAACATTGAAATTTTAGAAGGGGTTTGCCCCAACTGTTCTACAATCTTGAAGTTGCTTCTTTTATGATCTTCAAAATCTCGTCCATCTCGTGAGCGGAGGGTTCTTCATCAGCTATGTCCTTGGATGGTACTTCAATCACATCAGGCTTAACAAACTTCTCCTTCCCTCTTGTATCGATACTTGGCTTTCCAGCAGTAATGCGGATGGGTGTCTTTGTAATAATTGATGGTGAGATATTGGGTGAAAATATTCTCCCAGTTCTAGTTACTTTGCTTGAGCCAGCTATGTTGCCAATATTGTCGTCTTCTTCTTCCTCGATCCAGGCATCTTGTTTAATACCATGATATAACACCTCAACACCGTAATTCTATGATACCGCTTTGTTTTAAGAGTAAGGAATCGGCCCGGGATTGGTAATTATTAAGGGAGAAACAATGGGTTCATTTGAAATTCTAATAGGACCTTTGGAGGTGATACTAAGAGGCTTGTTTGAGATGGTAATAATGGAGAGGTCTCACATTTGTTAATCAAACTCTTGGCAAGTGGAGTCTTTTCGAATAGAATTTCGTGGCTATCCATCAAGCGTTGTATGCCTTTCTTCAGCCCTTCACATCCATTGAGTTGTCTTGTACAACACACACATTCTTTTTCACATCCAGGGAAGATCCCAGCTTTCAACAGATTATTCTTGATTACATTCAGCGGAGTAGTCAATTCTTCAACAGAAGCAACAAAAATTGTATCTTCAACAACATTAACACTCTTGTCATGTTTCGGCATCTGAGCGGTAATTACATTCGGCATTGGAGGAGGATCAAACACAATAGTCTTGTTGTCAATCAAATCCTAGATTTTATTCTTCAAGGCCCAACACTGGTCAGTCTCGTGCCCGGGGCTGCTTGAGTGGTAAACACACTTAGCGTTCAGATTATACTTTGGTGACGAGGTGTCAGGGTTGGCGGGAGGATCGTGCAATGTCACTAAATTATCCTTGAGCAAATGTTGAAGGGATTGAGACAATAACATGCCTAACCTCGTAAATTTTCTTATTGGAGTTTCAAAACGTTGATGATTTACAGATGGTCTTGGAGTAGGAGTTGGATTGGAGATTCGGACAACATTGACAGACGGGTGATCGTTCTTCTTGGTATGGGCCCTTTCCCCGTACACAACATTGACTTTCTATTTTGCAGCAAAAGGTTTCTTGATAGGATTGGAAGTGGAGGTAGACGCTACAGAGATCTTCCCACTTTTGATGCCACTTTCAACTCTTTCGCCAGTTAAGATCAATTCGGTGAAACCAGAAGAAGAGCAGCCAACCAACAGATTAAAGAAAGGACCCGATAAAGTACCCATGAACATGTCGATGTGCTCCCTATCAGTCAAGGGAAATTGGACCCTAATAGCAAGGTCTCTCCACTTTTGTGCATATTCCTTAAATCCTCCATTCTTCCCCATGGTCATATCTTGCAAGTGAACCATCGTTGGCGCCAAGTCGGCGTTGTACTGATACTGATGGTATAAGGCAGTAGCTAAATCCTCCCAAGTATTGATACGAGAACCATCTAACTGATAAAACCATTCAAGTTGTGTTCCATCCAAGCTCTCTTGGAAAAGGTGAACCTAGAGCTTCTTATCAACAGTGTGCGGCTGTATCTTGCGCACATAAGATTTCAAATGGAGTTTTGGACAAGAAACCCCATCGTACTTTGCAAAGATTGGTATTTTGAATATGTGGTGAATGACTACCCCAGAGATTAAACCCAAATCATCAAAATCTAAACCGGGGACGGCTTGGATTTCAACAGCTTTCAATATGTCTTCTAACTGCTTGTATTTGATATCAGCGGGTGGATACTACTCGTTGAAATAATCATCATCAGATTCTTGATCATTAGCACATTCAGCTTGAGTACTCTTGACCTCACCAACCTGGTTCTCGTCCTCTTCAGATGAGTCCCCTCCTACTGGGATTTGACGGATTGTCTCCTTGAACCTTCTACCCATGTTGAGTAGAGCTTTCTTCTTTGGATTCTTCTTAACGGCCAACAAAGCCATCATGTCTTGCTTCCCCTTGACTAGGGCTAGTAGAGCTTCCTGAAACTCAGAATTCTAGGCTTGGAGATCTGTCACAATTTTCTCTAGATCCATCTTGCTGAAATAAACAGCAGAAAGATAAGGAAACCTGTTATGTGAAAACCTGTCATGTTATGATGCATGGAATATGTACATGCAAATGATTTCAAGGATTAATGAAATTTAAATTTGTATAGACAAAAGAATGGACAAACTTTAATTTTCATTAGACAAAACAAGAAATATTGAATCATGCCTCTTGGGCTTACAAAATAACTTTCTAAGATAAAAAGACTGAACGCATCCTCTTTGGTGCGAGATAAGCGTTCACACTTTGCTCTTCTTGTAGTTGCTCTGTAAGCTTCAAGACCCTCTTTTCACTAGCATAGAATTGAGCCTCAAAAGTATCTCTTTCTTCCTTCAGCTGGATCCAACCCTTTTGTAAGTCTTCGAGAGAGGTAGGCATGTCGGGATGGAGGATAGTGTAGGGAACATCTCCTTCAACGACAGGCTCCACAATGACTGGTAAGATGGAGGGATAAGGCATCACAAGTTTCTAAGCACGAGCTCGTACCCATTTAAGGTAAGGCTCTAGGGGAATGGAATTCTTGTGTCCTAATGTCTTGCTATCCACCTTGTTCAACATCCTCCAAGCTCGGATAAATCTCTGGTAGTGACCTTGATCGTCGCTCTTGTAGTCAAATACCAAACCTTGAATAAGCATCTTGTGTGGACCATCCCTTCAGGCGTAACCAAACTGTCTCAAGGCTAAGCAAGGGTTGTAGGTGATACCCCCTCTAATGCCAAGTAAAGGGACATTAGGGAATTCTCCATAACGGTCGACGATGGTAACATTCTCCAAAGAGCGGGAACACCAATGAATATCTGAATGTCTGAGCGTCATCAACCTATGTGACCACCTTGAACCTTACTCGTTCTTCAATATAGATTGGGGAAGATGAGAAATAAACCATCTTTCCAAGAGAGGAGTACAATACATAAGGATACCTCTTTTCCTCATAGTGCGAGTGTGAAAGGAATGTAGGATGTCCCCTAGAAAAGTAGGCACCGGGTTACGAGACATGAAGATTTTGACGACGTTCATATCTATGAGTTGGTCAGGATTTGGAAACAAAACCATCCCATAGATGAGGAGAGCCATAATTTCCTCAAAGGCTTACAAATCCAAAGAGTTCCAACAGTTTTGGGCTTTCTCAAACAAGAGCTTTGCTAGAAAACCTTTGACACCACTCCTTGTTTCCCAATTAGTTGTGATATCAGATGGTTGCAAGTGTAGAGCTTGAGCAATCTCTTCTGGCTTTGGATCTCTTTCTGTACCGTTGAAAGGTAGTTGATTTAGAATGGGAATTCTCAAGAGTTGGGAGAATTCTTCCAAAGTTGGCACAAGTTGATAATCGGGAAATGTGAAGCAATGGTGTAAGGGATCAAAGAACTGAAAGAACACCTTCATCATGTCTTCATCAGTGTTGGAGGTGACCAAGTTTAGTAGGCGACCATGTCTTTCGGTAAGTGGAGAATTTTCAGGAATCCTTGATGCTAGCTCTTTGAGTTGAGGAGGGATCCTTACGAGATTGACTTGAATGGTTTTCCTGCGAATAGAATCCATGTCCTATAAAACAAGGACAAAGATAAATCCCAAAAATCCTTGAAATAGTTAGTGAGTATGAGTATGGTGTTATGATGTTTATTATGTTATATGCAAGTAAATATATACAAACAAAGCAAACAAATCCTTAGGTTTAGGCTTGCATGGAGTCTCATAGGTAAGTACCCTCTTGAAGTTTAGTTGGCTCAAACCTGTCCTTGTAATAGTAACCGGGTTCTAAGGAGCTCAATATCACTGGTTTGTTTTCTTGGGCATTGTTTCAGCACAAGCCTCTTTAATGGCGACCGAAATATCCCAAAAAACCAAACCTCAATGAGTGTAGTATCGAGTATCTACCAACTTCGGACTGCACCAAAGCTGATCATCTCACTATGTTCTAATGGTCAAGTTGGTCAAGTAAAGGTTCTAAAAGTTCATTGGTGCTTCATGACATCACTCAGTGGCCCCGTATTCTCCTTGAGTACTCAAGGGCTACCGGTACCTACAAATATGTTGCACTAACGTAGCTATTGCTTAGACCGTGTCGGTATACCCTGTACAGTGTCCATAATGTATTGCTACTTACCTATAAGGTATCCCAAATCTGGGTGGAGGATTCAAACCCAAATAAAAAAACCATAATGTAAAGCAGACAAGTCAAACAAAGAAAGCAAGTAAATATGATCTAACCCTAAGGTAACCCCACTTTTAGAATCTCCCCAGCAGAGTCGTCAGTTCTGTGATACGGTGGGAGAACCAACTTGGGTGTTTTGTGTTTTATTGCAAATATTGCGGTTAGCAAGAGTCACCATCGAATTTTCTTTTATCCAATAAGGAAAGGTGAAAAAGTAGAGGAAAGACCTTTGAGATTGTTTCTTGAGTTCGGGGGGTAGATTATGAAAAAGGAAGGTATTAACACCCTTTTCATCCATGGTTTTCCATGGGCTCTTAGTTACTTGCTAGATCACTTGCTTTTGTTTGAAAATGTGCTTTGTGTGGTTTTTTGAAAGTATTTTGAAAAGGTGCCATCGTTTAGGCGAACTTTGTAATGATTCTCGTTCGTAAGAATGTATACAAAGTGTTGATCTTTTGAAAATGTTTTCAAGTTTGAAAGATGTTTTTGAAAGTGTTGGTGTTTGTTTTGAAAATAGCAAGGATGTTTTGTTTTGAAAGTGAGCAAGTAACTAGGAACATTCTACCTACTTAAAAGTCTTTCATGTTCATTTCTCTTTTCCTTTAACATGGTTATCTTACCATTGATTTGGTAAGTAACCCTATCTTTGGATATAAACGGGACGGGTGTGGGTTATCATACAACCATGATTAGCAATGTTGCAAGGTATCTTAGCACCTTTATTTAGGGACTAAGATCATTTTGAAAAAGGCAACATAAATAGCGTCATCGAGGGACTATGATCTTGTATTTTTGCTTGTTTTTGCTAAGATACCTCACATGCATAATATGGCCATTTTCATAAGGCAACCAAGTGGATTTTACCCTAGGGGTGCTAGTGTGCAAGTGTATTGATTTTCATGCTTTATTTAGTCTTTGATTAGGGTTTGCTATTTGATTGGTTTTAGTCTTTCTATACAAACCCTAATTACTAGCATTTATATAAAGCAATAAATTGCGAAAAGTAAAATTACTATGCTATTACATCATTAGGGGAGGGGTGTACACATTTACAAATGGAGATTGCAAGAAAATTAAACCTAATTATCTATTACAACCATATTGAATATTGTACAAAATTGAAAATAAAATGCAAGAATATAAATGTAAAAAGAAATGATTTTTGTTGTTTTTATAAAAGGGTTTAGTTTTGACCTAAATAAAGGAAATGATTAATTAAAATTAAATAAAATTAACTTAAACTAATTAAGAAAAGAAATTAATTTGAAAAGGATTTTTAGTGTTTTTTTATGAAAAGGTTTTTAATTAATAAAAATGAAATGAAGGTTAATTAATTAAAATAACCTAAGTTCTAAATTAATTTTAACTAAGAAAATAAAATAATATACTAATTTATCCTAATTCTAAAAATTAATTATTTAAGAAAAAAATTAATTTGTTTTAAGAAAATATTTTTTTAGTCTTTTTGTTTTATGGGAAAAATAAAATATATAAGTATGATTAATAAATAAAAATATTTTTTTGGATTTTTTATGATTTATGAAAATAATAATAGTAATAATAATAATGATAATAATATTAATAATAATAATAATAATAATAATAATATTAATAATAAAGAAAAATAAAATATAAAATAAAAATATAAAGAAAAGTCCAGGGGGGTTAATTAGTAAGGCAAGGAGTATTGTGAGAAAAAAAATGGCTAGGCCCACCTGAAAAGCCCAAGCGCTTAAAAACACAACATAAAAGTCAGAAAATTGTGAAAAATGGCAAAAGGTCACGCTGGGGCTTAAACCCAAAACCTAAGGGTGGACAGGCACGCGCTTTAACCACTGGGGTGGTGATACATCCGTTAACTTATGTGAAAGGATAAATACATAACGCAAAACGCACCCTGATTACACTTCATCTTCAACCTCCAGCCAAAGGACCTGCATCTTCTTCATCTCTTAACAAAAATGAAAAGTTCAAACATGAAAGTTATGACATTTCTTCCCACGAATCCAACCATATGAATAACTTAAGCTAACAGTCAAAGATGAATGAGAATTTTTCTGGACCTAATTTAAAACCTAAAAATTTCAGAAAACTTCAACTCTAAAATTCTCTAAGCTCAGGCCATATAAATGCAAACTATGGATATGTACAGCTTTGTGGCAATGCTATCTACATTTTATCTTCACAAATCAAATCTTAACAATGCCTAAATATGAAGATAGAAGTTCAAGAAAAATACCTCAAAACTGGAAATCGTGAAATGGATTTGAGCTTGTTTCAGGCAGTGATGGTGATCAGGTTAGCTTCCTTAGACCTCTAGGAAGCTAATGCAATGGCTGGCTTGAGCTGAGGGTGGCTGGAATGGTCTGAAAAAGTCAAGATATAGACCTCTGTTTTTGGTTATTGAGGATGGTATAAATGGTGTTACAATTTGCAAACAGGTATTGGAATGGTTTGTGTATGCTAAAAAGCTTTTAGAAGTGTTAAGCCAAGAAACGCACGAGTGGTTTTGAAGATTGAAGTTCAAAGTCAAAAATGACACAAAAATGGAGGTTTTGTGCAATCTGAGTTTTCAGAGAGTTTGGGAGCTTGTTCAATCGTGTGTTTTGTTGCAATACACTTGTATAATTATATGGAAAAGGTTGGTGCACTTAAGGAGGTTAGAAACATAAGATATAGCCTTATGGCTATGTTACTTGATTTTTAAGAAAAGTGACAATATGGTTTCAAGGCATAGTACAAGCATGGCCTGAGTTTATGGGAGGGTCTAGACATGTTGCTTTTGACTTTGACATTGCTTGTGATCATAAGGAACAAGTGCAAAGCTTTATGCATTGACTTTGTGATTAAAGCTTCTTTACAAGAATGGAATGGTTACTTTGTGCCATAAATAGAAAATTTACTTGGATAAAGCTTGAATCAAGTGGATAATAGCTCAAAAGCAAGTGTAATCTTCTAATTATGGATATATCTTGAGGTTTAGAGGCCTGCAAAGCAAGATTGTGCAGCATAGGTTTGAAATTGAATTCTTGTTCATCATAAAATAACTTGTATTTCAAGTTTGAAAACCCTAACTTCCTCTCTTCGATTCTCCCTGCTCAAGAATGATCTCAAGGAGTTATTAGACATTTTGGAAATATTTTAATGTGCTCTACAATCCCATTTTGCATCACTTTTGAAAATTCCCCTTGGAACTATATGAAAAGTTCCATGAAGTTAGGTCAAAATCCTGACCAAAACTAGGGCAAAATTTCACTAAGTGTTCAATTTCAAGACCATGACTTTATGAATCAATAACTTGAGATCCAAGAATTTTTAGAAGAAGTTGTGTAAAGAAATGTTATATATATCATGGATATCTACAAATTTCATGTTGAAATTTTATTCTGAATCCTCTTGCATCATGGTGAAAAAATGGCTCAAAGTTATGAAAAAACATGAAGTTTTAAACACTTAGAGAAATTTCTAAGTTAGAAAACTTTGACTTTTCAAAATGAAATCTTGAATTTTTGATTTATTTATGAATAAGTTTCATATTTTGACATGTTTTGGTGAATTGTGATCTTTGACATTGAATTTTGACCAAAAAGTCAAAGTTTGACTTCTCAGTGTACAATTGACTTTTGATCAGTTGACTGAAAATTCATTATCAATCCAATTGATCTTGAGCAATGTTTTGGGTCATGCCATTAGGTAAAAATTATGCAATTGAACTCTTGAAACCATGATTCAAACCAATTGATCATTTTCTAGGTCAAAAATCAGAAATTGCCCTTTCTCAATCAAAACCCTAATTTTGACCATTTTGCCCTTTTGATGATTTGATCAAATTTCTTGAGGAATTATGGTCCAAACTTGATCAAATGATACATATGAGTTTATAATGTTGATGTGGATAAAAAATTGTGAGGTTTTCCTGTAAATTGGCCATAGTTGACTTTTCCCCCAATACAACTGATTTTTAGGTCAACTGCTCAATTGACTGAGCAAAAGTGTGATCCAAGGCTTGAAACTTGACATGAGTAATCTTGGGGGTCCATGGTGATCAATGAAAGTCATATGAAGCATTTAAAGTTCAATTATCCTTGTGAAATCTCAAACCCTAATTTTCAGTCATCAGTGCTTAAGGAGGTGTCTTGAGCTGATCAACCCTAGTGCATTCTTGAACCAAGAGAGATCTTTGTGAGAAAATATTTGATAAGTGAGAGGGAAAATTTTGGGGTACAACAGCGTGCAAGCGAGCAAAGCTAAAAGGATAAACATACACAAACACATTGAACAAAATTAAAGTACAATGAAAATAAGGTGACCACGATGGTGAAAGATGTAGAAATATTACAGCAAAATCGGACAAAGCCCATTATCCAAATATTACAAAAATTGCAGGCACATAGGCTCGAACAAAGGCAATAAAAATAACAAGAGTGGAGTTAGTCATTCCTCATGCACGAGCTCCCCATCATTCGAATTCCCTTCAACATGGAGCTCTTCATCTTCCTCGACCTCTGGATGGGAGCTATGAGGAGGTATTATCTGGCCGTCAACCACTTGGTGAAAACATTCAGTCCCTTTGGTGACAAGCTCCACCCCGAGATTCACAATCTGGAGCTGAGTCATAACATTGTTGAAACTCATATCCACAACCTCCAGGCAATCCTGTTCGAGACCCCGAATCTGAGAGACCAAATTGGCATGGGTCTTCAAGTCTTTCACATTGCCAGCCTCATCCTTAAAAGGCATCGCGACGACCTTTAAATCAACAATTTCATCTTCAAGATCCTTCTTCTCAAGCAACCAAGTGCCCCTCTCAGCGGTCAACTTATCCACCTCTTCCCCTTTTTTATCAGGTCAGTAATAAGTCTAGCCTAGAGTCGATACTTATCTTTGTAATTATCGAAATCAGATTCTAGTTGGTTCACCTTCAACTCGAAAAACAATTTTGTTGCCTGCAACTTCTACAGACTTGTGGCAGAGCGAGTCTCCTCGCCAGAAAGAACCACACCCACCTCCAAGACCCTCATCACTGCGGATGCGTCTTGGGCTAGCATTCTACTCTTGGCCGCTGGATCAATACCATGGATGATCATAGAATTTTCCCGAGGCACATTTAGAAGGTATCCCTCAAAAGAGCCCTTCTCGAGGTAGCAAGGAGGCAACATTAATTTCTCCTTGGGAGGGTCCTCAATCAAAGTCAAATCTATTTAGACATTCTCCCCCTTGCGGCCCCTCTTCCTATCTGGGTTTTCCTGCATGGAGGGAGGCTGGTCGACGACCGAAGATGAGAAAGAAGTGTCAAATCCATCTTTGGGCTGGGTCAGGGATGGACTAAAGCGACTCTTAGTTAATTTCTTTTGAACCTTAGGGGCCTTACCTCTGTTCTGCACCATCTTGACCATGCAATCCTGGAGGCTTGACATCTTATCTGCAGCAAATAAAAAACACAAGTTAGCACACCGAAAAGAGAAAGAGTGTACGAACATGCCGAAAGAAAATAAAGCACAACTACCTAAGAGTACTACAACTTCCTCGAATATTTTACACTTAAGGAGCTTCTTGGTGTTGATGTGTCGAGGTTCGTATATGGGTTGGCCTTCATCGTCAAGGTACTCTTCCCCATTCCTAGTCACCCACTTGGCAGGTGCAAAACTATCAAAAAATTTCACGAGCTTTTGATAGTTGCGCTCGTCCTCAGGATCCATATCATCGAGCCTGTTAAGGTAATAATCGACGCCCCTCTTAAAGTGACCCTCTGTCCAATACTAAGGAAACTTTGAGACCAACTTCATCTTCTCCCCCCCCCCGTTATCATCATAACACACGTTCCCATCCTCATCGACTATAACCGCCCGCTTGAACACCAAGTCAAAGGCTTCTCGCGACTCAAGTTTAATAAGGTAATACCTATCCTTGAAGTCGCGGACAAAATCTACAAACGTCTTAAACAACTTTTTTAGTTGCTTGAGGGAGACCCAACTATGCCTCTTGTTCGATGTTTACTGTTGGAGATGAAAGCACCGAAAAAACAAGGGGATCATGACGCCGAACTCGAGGTATCGATACACAATCTCAAAAGCTCGAATAAAAGTAACCGTATTCGGGTGCAATTGGGATGGGGTTAACTCCGTATGAAGAAAAATCCCAATGTGAAGGTCACTGAAGTGCAATCGAAGACCCAGTTCTCTGAAACAAAACTCATACATGGGAAAACACCTCCTCGGGTAGTACGAGCATATCCTTCCATTATGGGTAGGTTGGTAAGCTCCCCAATTCGACCCGAACTCTAGTTTGCTCAAACCTTATTCAATAATCGTGAATGCATCATCCAGGGAGTTGACGAAGCACAACGATATGCCCCGAGGTTCCTCCCCAACCCAAATCAAGTCAGGACCATTTACCGTGTTGATCAATTGGATGCCCTCGACACTATGACTCATCAAACCTGAAAAGTACAAAAAGATTGTGAATTCAATGATCAAATGAAATACACCTTTCCACTGCAAATCAAGTGAAAGGGAGTGAGAATGTCGAGGACGCCATTCCCGACAAAATGCCCTTTCACGATGACGAGAATGGAAATCACGAGGACATGAGGTCGATTGAAGGTTTGACTGACCCACTGAAAAACCGCAGGGATAAGCTTCCCTGATGCATGAACTTCATTGGAGATTCACGAATCTCGTGAGGGAAAACCTCCCCGGCACATGAACTCCATTTATAACTCATGAAGTTCATCAAGAATTCATGAAGTTCATCCAGAATTGATGAAGTTCATTCAGAACTCATGAACTTCTTCAAGAACTCATGAAGATTACCTAGAACTCACGAAGTTCGTCAATAGCTTCAAAAAGAACTCATGAAGTTCATCAAGAACCTCATAAAGTTCATCAAGAATTCATGAAGTTCATCGAGAACTTCATCAAGAACTTCATGAAGTCCATCCTTTTTAAAACACTACCGCCAAAAAATTATTAAAAGGGAAGAATCAGAGAAATATGTACTTACTTGACGTTATGAGGATCAACGGTGGTTCAACAACAGCGTAAGAAAACCACGACAGAAAATATTTTCAAATTGGAAACGCGGAGGAGAAGAGGAGAGCGAAAAACTTTGGGGAATGAGTGAACTTTACAAAGGTTCCTCCACTCTCTACATTTATAGAATTTATCTACAGGAAAGAGTGACGATGCTTCGGGTAGCGTGTCTCCATTTCAAAACCCTACTCTTAGGTCATAATGACCCTATGCCTAGGCCATCATTTCACATTGAAAACTATGGTGCATGGCTTGAGGAACAAATCCTTTGTCTTTCCAACTACTTGAACACGACTGCTCGAATAAAAACAAAAATCTTCGTATCTATTCCCGGGCTTCTCCTCGACGAAAGCTGCAAAGCAATATTGCGAGCATCATAGTAATAATGTCGACCACGAGCCTGCCTGCTACCTCATATGCACAGACAAAGAAATTCCAGTCACGGGCAAGATATCGTCTTTGCGCGTACTAGCCCATAAAAGGAACCACCCATGGCAAACATCTCCATCACGAGCACGCGATCACGAGCACAAATGATTGCTCGCCTCGAGTGAATCCTCTTGTTCTTCCTCGACACACTGGTTGACACTAAGTCATTACTTATTTTCCTAGGAGCAACGACTTGAGGGGCTCCTATTTTGGACTGGGCCTGGGGCTGGCCCAACATCGGCCACAACCCAATTTTCCACTACATTAAAGGTGGCCTGAATAGTGGCCCAATCAGTTAAAGCCTAATCTGGAGGCATATTCATCACGTGCCCCTCACTCGAGGACACATCACCAATGTGTTCCACATACTTCGAAGTCAATACGCTCTTCATAACAGGCGTGGTCAGCCTATTATCCATAAGATTCGGGACTGTTGACCTAGGACGATAAGCACATGCTGCTCATCCTCACTCACGTGAGAATCCTGAAATCCATCCATCGTGGGCCTAAGCATTAAGCCCATAATATAGTCCATTGGACCAACGATGAGGGCTTAATAAATACTCTCCCATACGGGAGACTCAGATATTCATTATTCATTATTCATTATTCTCACTCTATCTTACCTCTCACTCTCTTCTGACTTTAGCATTGGAGTGCATTGTAGGTAAACCCCCCCCAATCAGAGGAGCATTTTAGACCAACGTACAATTGGACCGGTCACACTTCTTTTTCTGATCCAAGTAAGATCAATTATTATGCGTGATATTTACAAGGATAAATGAGGGACTAAAAATAGATTTTTAGTAGGGGTTGACAAGGCGTTTAATCTCACTCCTACGTATCTCCAGGTGCGATGGGAATTTCAAAGCTACATAGTATAAAAGAACTACGCATTGGTTGATTTTAATGAATGTTGTTTGGATCATATTCTAGCAGTTAAATGTTGCTTGTATGCTCGTATATGGGAGGCTTAAGCGCATGTTAGTATTGCTATATAATGGATAAAACATATTCATTTATGAAAAAGTTTGCATTGCGCGGGGGCTGAATTAGATAGTTTGACTGGTTGGATTATTTTTATATAAATGACGAATATTTGAACATTTTTGTAAAAGAGAGAAATAAAATTGGTATAGAATTCAAAACAAGGTCAAAAGGACAACCACCCCCTAAGACTAAAAAAACCTAAATTTACAAGATCCAACCTTTCCACTACCAATTTAACCAAAGGTTCCTAAGTTTTGGACATAAGACTCCATACACAAGAAGGGATTGAATTGTGGATGTTTGAAAAATATTGGTTAAGAACAAACTCTTTAGTAAAATCAGGGTTTAAAATCATTTGTAAAATAAACAAGTAAATAAGAAGCAAATTAAATAAATAGATGCAAAAATAGAGGAAAGAAAATAATTGAAAAGTAAAATAGATAATGGAAATATAAAGAACTAAATGATTTATACAGGTTGAGCCTAACCACATTGTCTACTCATATCCCTAAGAGTTCTTATTGAGAGTTTTCACTAACGTGAAAGCTTTCAACGAGATATGCCCATAAACTTCCTTTTACAAGGATTTCAAGTTTTTAAATGGATAACTGATAAGTGCATATTGTAGTTATTTTTGTATATATGTTTTGTTGCACTTATCGATTCTTTTGTTAATACTCTTTGAATAAATCCCCGTTTGTGTGTAAATATGTATACTTTGCGTATTATTGTGTTTTTGAGTCATTTGTGTACCGTTTGATAATTTTAATGTCTTTTTGTAGGTATTATCGCATATTTGGAGTATCGAAGAATAAGGTGTCGAAGGAACGACTCTAGAGATACAGTTTTGGAAGATTTGTTCTGACAAGCCCGCTTAGAGCATTCTCTAGCGTGCTACGACTATTTTTCACTGTTCTGGAAGAGCTATTTTTCTGAGCCTGCTAAGCGCGATTAGCTCACTTAGCGGGATTTAGGCAGACTAACGTGTAAATATCAGTGAAGCCCGCCTAGCGCCCTGAAGCCGCTTAGCGCGGTCTGCTAAGTTTAGTTTTATAAAACACATTTCATTTCATTTGTTAGGTTATGGTTTTGGGGTATTTGTTCCAAACTCCATCAACCTTCATTCTTTAATAGTTTAGATCTTAGACAACAACAATGGAGCTTGCATTTGGATGATTCGGGGTTGAATTTCTCATCGATTAGAGTTGATAAACCAAAAGATGTTTGGTTCCTCTTCTCTTCTTCTCTTTTTATTCTCTATTTGTTGTACTTTTTATATAAATTTACCTTGATTATATGTATATTTATTGCTCATGGTGTTGTATGAAACCTTCTTTACAAATTAATATTGATGATTGCTTTCTTTATTTGGGTTTGAGTTGTTGCAGACATAGACGGTTCGAATCCAGATTTAGGATGAACATCTATTAGGTTCTAGACTCTAGAGATAAATTTGTACTTAATCTTCATTTGGGTATCAGAGCATAATGCTTTTGTGTTGTTTGTTTTGCATCGAGAGATTGCCGATGCGAGTAATACGGTTGTTGTCTTACTATGTGTTAGAAATAACCTATGTGAGAGATACATGATAATGTTGACGAGTGATTTAGGTTGAGTATAACTGGGTAGTAAGTTTAAGTATTTGATAGGGTAGATGAAATGCAAACCTGAGAGTTCTCTACTCTTCGAAGAATAAATTCTTTTTCTATTCATAAGTTTTAATTCCCACATTTACTTTAAACCCATTCAAATCGAAACTCATAAACACGAGACCTATCGAAAGACAATTTAGTAGAACTAATCCCTGTGAAGACGATAAAATATACTTACTCAAGTTTTTTGCTTGAGAGCCGCTAACTGCAACTGTCAACAAAATGGTGTCGTTGTCGGGGATTGGTGTTTTTATTGAGTCGCATTACGATAGGTTCTTTGTTTGAGTTTTACACATAATGTTCATATTGTTTATATTGTGTAATTAAACTTGTATATGTATACTTGCACATTTACTTGTCTATGTTTACTATACTTGTGAATTTGTACATGTTTTTCAAACCTATCAATATTTGTATATATGTTAGCTTTATACTTGTTTTGTGTTTGATTTCCATACTTGTGCATATGCATTTTCTTGTTGTTCAAGTGTTGTTGTAAATTTTATTTCTGTAACGTTTGTTTAAGTTCTTGTTAGGACACTTTCTTTAGGTTTACACGGTGAGGCAACACCATGGCATGATTTGAGGAAGTTACTAGCTAAGCAAAATAAAGGCGTCAAACTAACAACGTAAAACAAACATGTTTTATTGTTTTTCATTGTATTAGTTTAGGTAGTATGGTGAATGTTGACTAATGATGAGTGCTAAATTGTTGTAAATTTGAGTGTGAATAATTAGCACTCATCGGTTTAATTCATTTTCTTTTCGTCAATAAACCTCATTAGTGTATATTCGATATAATTTATATTATAGTGTATATAGTGCGTTATCATGTAAATATCATTGATTTTAATTGTTTTTATATAATTTTTATAGGTATTCAAGCAATTGTATTTATTAACGGTTATATAGAGCATTGAATAAGCTTTACAACGCTTCCGACCGTGCGAAAATTGAAGTTACGATTCTCAATTCATGGTGAAAACAAGTGTTGTTTTTCTTGATGACAGCACAGAGCGCGCTAAGCGCCCCATTTGGGGCTAAGCGCGGTCTGCGATTTTCAGACTCATTAAATAGGTGAAAAAACACACTTTTAGTTTATGGATTGGGTATTTTTGAGTCCTAACACCATCAACTTTATTTTTTAGTAGAGAGAGGCTTAGAAACAACATTTGGAGGTTGAAATCGGATGATCTAGAGTTAAATTTCTCTTTGATTGGTGTTGACAAACCAATAAATGTTTGATTCCTCTTCTTCCCTTCTCTTTGTAATCTCTATTTGTTGGAGTTTTTATGTATATTTACCTTGATTATATGTATATTTATTTCTAATGGTGTTATATGAAATCTCTTTTACAAATTAATACCGGTGTTTGTTCTTGATTGATTTTTGCTTTATCACATAGGTTAGGTTTATCATAGATATATGCTTTCCGAATCTCTCTCTTGAATGAATATCTATTAGGTTATAGATTCTAGAAATAGATTTATACTTAATATTCATGTGAGTGTCGGTTATGAAAAGTATCTGAGTTGTTTGAGTTGCACGCGAAATCGCCTCTGAGAGTAATACGACTGATGTCTCACTTTATGTTAGAAATAGCCTTAGTGTGAGAGATACATGATGGTATTGACGAGTAGTTTATGTTGAGTACAACTGAGTAGTGAGTTTAAGTATTTGATAGGGTAGATGAAATATAAACTTCAGAGTTCTATACTCTCTGAATTATGAATTATTTTTCTGTTAATAACTTTAATTCCCGCATTTACCTTTTATACAAACCAACCCAATTCAACCCCAAACTCATAAACGAGAGACTTGTCAAATGGAGATTTGATAATCACTAATCTTTGTGGAGATGATATGATAAAACTATAAAAATACTTACTTTTACTTGCCGCTTTACCGCTTCAGCAACTAAACAAGTTAAAATTAGACCAGTTTTTAAATTATGAGTTGAGCCCTCTTAGCGCGTCCTACTGCTCCATTCTTCACTTTTCAACTTATTTATCCATTTTCACCCGGTCTTTTAGTATGTTTATAGTAGTTTGTGTTAATGTGATAATTTTTGTTTTCCAAAAGTTTGTCGTGTTTAGCTTGAGGAAATTTGTTGGTTATAAATTTTGTATGTTATGTAGTTAAGATATGTAGGTGATAGTGAAGGTGGCATGAAAATGCATATGTTGTTCTGTCTTTTTGCTACCGCTAAGTGCGGTCTAGCCCGCTTAACTGTGTTGCACCATTGAATTCTTTTTGTTTCACTCACCTTTCTTTTTCCTTCTTCCCCCAAGACTATATAGAGTGTACATAATATTACTTTTTAACATTTTTGTTTGTTGTTTGAGGAATTTTGAGGTGATTTTCCAAGTTTGATTGTTTCAACTTGCAGATGTATGGTAATGATAGTTTTTGAAATTGGTATACGCCAAGTACTCGTTTATCGCTTTCTGTAGCATAGCATATTTAGGAAACTTATAATTTGTACGAATTCCACGCCATTCATTCTTTTTCGTTACTTGCTTTTTGATTGAATCACTTTAGTTCCTTTTTACCCCCAAATGTGAGGAAGCTTTCCATTGTTTATATATGTTGGAGGCCAATATTCTTGTTTTAACTAGGTTTTATTATATTTAATCTTTTATTTGTATTGATTGTATGAAGCATGAAAAGGATCAAGACATTTTTGTTTCATTTTGAGAAAAACCACTTGGCCAAATAGTCAATTCACCCTATGAGTGTGTGAGCATTTGTTAGCCATTTTGTTAATGCACATGTTATTTTTGAACTTAATTCTTGTCTATGAGTGTTTAGTTTACCTTTTTGAATAGATGTTGATTCTTTATTTCTTGAACCCTCAACCTTGTGTTGTTGTTTGAATTTTTACCTTGCTTTGAAAGTAGGGAGTATTCACACTTTGATGTTGGTTGAATTCAAGTTGGGGAGAATAAATGGTTGCTTGCTTGTGTTTGGTTGCTATGCGGTTATGAAAAATAAAAGAAAGAAAATAAAAAGAAAGAAAAGGAAAGAAAAACAAAAAGAGTAGAATAATTGTGCTAATAAGTTATGTGATTGGTGTGACAATTTGGGAAGGTGAAAGAAGTTTGATTGAGATTTTGTGTTTGAAACTTTGAGAGTTAATCACTCCCTTAGGTTTAGGCAAATTTTTGTTTTGATTAGCTTTAGGAATTGCCCCCTTGTTTGTTAACCAAGCCACATTACAACCTTGAAAATCCCTTGTGATTCTTTATTTTGTATGTTCAATATGAATTTTTGGATGAATGCATAATTTAGTCTTTTGTTTGCAAGATTGTTGGATGAGTGTCATATCCCTATCTTTATGTGTTTTTCACCCCCTCGATGATTTTTTCTAGGTGTAATTCGTGATTGAGCATGCATTGTTTTAGATTGTTTAGCATGATTTTTATACTTAAGATTCGTTACGTTTTCATGCTGTCGTTGTAGGATTGTGGTAAGTTTTTCCTTGCATGCATGTTTTTGTTTGAACCATACATTTGTTTTGTTTTTCGAAACCTATTGATTCGTGATCCTTTGATTATCGTCTTTTGTTCTTTAGATGGTATGAATTTGTTTGAGGACAAACAATGTTTTAAGTTGAGGAGAGTTTGATAAGTGCAAATTGTAGTTATTTTTGTATATATGTTTTGTTGCACTTATCGATTCTTTTGTAAATATGCTTTGAATAAATCTCCACTTTGTGTGTAAATATGTATATTGTGCGTATTATTATGTTTTTGAGTCATTTGAGTACTATTTGATAGTTTTAATATCTTTTTGTAGGTATTGTCACATATTTGGAGCATCGAAGAATAAGGTGTCGAAGGCACGACTCCAAAGATGCAGTTTTGGAATATTTGTTCTATCAAGTCTGCTTAGTGCATTCTCTAGCACGCTACGGCTGTTTTTCACTATTCTGGCAGAGCTGTTTTTCTGAGCCCACTAAGCACGATTAGCTCTCTTAGCGGGATTTAGGCGGTTTAACGTGTAAATATCAGTGCAGCCCGCTTAGCACACTGAGGCCGCTTAGCACAATATGCTGAGTTTAGTTTTATAAAACAAATGTCATTTCATTTGTTAGGCTATAGTTTTGGCATATTTATTCCCATCTCCATCAACCTTCATTCTTTGATAGTTTAGAGCTTAGACAACAACAATAGAGCTTGCATCTGGATGATCCAGGTTCGAATTTCTCATCGATTGAAGCTGATAAACCGAAAGATGTTTGGTTCCTCTTCTCTTCTTCTCTTTCTATTCTCTATTTGTTGGAGTTTGTATGTAAGTTTACCTTGATTGTATGTATATTTATTGCTCATGGTGTTGTAAGAAACCTCCTTTACAAAACAATATTTATGATTGCTTTCTTTATTTGGGTTTGAGTTGTTGCAGACATGGACGGTTCGAATCTGGATTTAGGATGAACATCTATTAGATTCTAGACTCTAGAGATAGATTTAGGTTTAATATTCACTTAGGTATCGAAGCTTAATGCTTCCGTGTTATTTTTGTTACGCTGAGAGATCGTCGATGCAAGTAATACGATTGTTGTCTCACTCTGTGTTAGAGATAACCTATGTGTGAGAGATACGTGATAATGTTGACGAGTGATTTAGGTTGAGTATAACTGGGTAGTAAATTTAAGTATTTGATAGGGTTTTGATAAAATGCAAACCCGAGAGTTCTCTATTCTTCGAAGAATGAATTTTTTTCTTCTGTTCATAAGTTTTAATTCTCGCATTTACTTTAAACCCATTCGAATCCAAACTCATAAGCGCAAGACTTATCAAATGACAATTTAGTAGCATTAATCTTTGTGGAGACGATAAAAGATACTTACTCAAGTGTTTTGCTTGAGAGCCTCTAACCGCGACTGTCAATAATAACTTCCAATTAAACAACAAATAGAGTTTTAACTTGATATTCTCTAAATCGAGATGAAGTTTTATACTTCTATCCTCTGAACTGAAACGGGTTTTTACACGGACTGACCTCTGAACCAATTTGAGATTTTACACAAGCTAATCGCCAACCAAGATGATGTTTTACATAGGTTGATCTAGAACCAAGATGAGAATTTACACTAGCTAATCTCGAACCAACAAAGCTTTTACACCATACTGAGCCCATGAACCTTTGTGGAGATTTTGATGGCAGATCTTTGTTGCAGCACAAAAAATATTCGAGCGAAACAAACATTAGAAATATAATAAACTCTCCGCCAAAGTTTATTTATTACAAAAGGAAAGGGAAAATATCGATAAAACCCTTAAAGAACAAAAAGAAATGGTCATAGCAACCATATCGGGTTCGAGAGTCTATTATGCAAGGGGAAGGTATTAGCACCCCACACATTTGTTGTACTCAATAAGAACCGTTTAGTTAGTTTTTTGAATAGAGTGTTAGCATAATATTATTTGTTTTCTTCTAAGTATTATGCGTGATATTTACAAGGAGAAATAAGGGACTAAAAATAGGTTTTTTATTAGGGTGCTTGACGAGACGTTGAATCTCGCTTCTACATATCCCTATGTGCGATGGGGGACTTTAAGCTACATAGTATAAAAGAACTGTACGTTGGTTGATTTTAATGAACGATGTTTCAATAGAATTCTAGCGGTTATACATTGCTTGTATCCCCGCGCATGGGAGGATTATGCGTTTGTTTGTATCATGATAGAATTGATAAAACATGTTTGTTTATGAAAAAGTTCGCGTCACGCGAGGGTGGAAAAAGATAGTTTGATTGATTGGATTGTTTTTCCGTGGATGACAAATATTCGAACAGTAAGCTCTACAACCAATATCCAAATATTCGAGAAAGAAAGAGACCAATGCTCAATTGATCATTTTCTCACTCCATTTCATTGTAAAATATGTGAGGTGAGTAGACTCACGATTTCTTAACAAAAGATAAGTATTCAATTAGTAAGCTTTAAAGCTAGTATCCAAATACTCAAGGAAGGAACAATAAAAATCAATCCCTTTTCATCCGCGAAAGAACAAACTAAACTCGTTTAACTATTGTGATTTAGTTTGGAAGACGAGTACTCAAACAATAAGCTCCACAACTAGTATGCAAGTACTCAGAGAAGGAAGAGGCCTATGCCCAATCAATCCTTTTTCGTCCGATTTATTTGAGAAAATATTTTGATGCTTTTATTTAAGCGGGAAAAGAATTTGGTGTTGACTAAGTATTTAATTTGCATTTGTATAGAAAATGATTTAATTTTGAAAAAAAATGACTTGAGGTTGATCAAGTGTTTGGTTCACGTTTGTGAATCGATAACGATTGGATTATGAAATGGCTTGAAAAAAAGAACTTGATGTTGATCAAGAGTTTGAGTTTACTTTTAAAAAGATTGATTTTATTTGGCCATTCATGTTTTAACAATTATCAATTAAGCAATTAACTAATAAAAACAATAAAAGTATAAAACACATAAAAATAAAAAAGACGGGTGCACTATCAATAAAAGATGTAGTAAGCAAAGCAATGAACAATGGGCTTAAGGTCCAAAATTCTGAGATAAAATAAAAGGTAAAATGAAAGAACAAAACAAAAAAGAGAAATAAGAGTGGGGGTGCAAAAGTAGAAAGTGGGGTAAGCAAAGAAAGTCAAAGTTAACCCTATGGACTCAAGGCCCAGTTAGTCGAATACTAAAGCCCTAATGTTATAAAGAAATTGAAACTAAAAAATAATTATAAAAAAAAAAGTAAACATAATGCATGTGTGAGAGGTGCCCCACCCTTTCCCATTTTTTCTGATTTTTTCCAAACAAAGAAAAAAGGAGACAAATTTGACTTTTCCCAAATAAATGGAATCCAATCGATTATCGACATATGAAATGGCTATTATAAAAATAAGAAAATGAAAATTAATAATTACAGAAGGAAATAAAAAAAAATCAAGCTCTCTAATTCATTTGTTTCAAAACAAACACATCCTATCTCTTAGTCACAGAAGTAAAAAGAAACAATACAACAACATTCAAAACCAATTCACGAAAAAGGGGAACGAGATTACCAAATGGAGCCGACGGAGAAACCTTGGACGAAAGGAGGGTGCGAAGACGATTTTGAGGAGCGGTCGTCGGCATGATGCTGATGCTGTTGCAATCGCGATTGCTGATCGGACGCACGTGTGTGGCTCTGGGTTCCCTGAAGGGGTCCAGTTCGGTTTTATGCGGTCTGGTGATGAAGTTGTAGATGTTGTTGTTTAGTGAATTTGGTTTGTGATGGTGGAAGTGAAGAGGAAGGTTGAGATGAAGAGTGAAAGAAGGTTTGTATGTATGTTTGAAGTTGGAATGGTTTAGGAAGGTGAGTTAAAGGATGAAGATGAAGGTGGTTATGGGTTGAAGATGAGAATGATGGAAGGAAATCGTGTAGAGTTTTGCTTAGCTGGTGAATTTGAGGCTACTTGTTATCAATCATTAAAATCAAGATATATAGGGAAAATTTAATGTAATAATGTGAGTGAAAAACATGTGAGGTGGTGTAAGTGTGTGAGAAATTTGTTAAAAGAAAATTTAATGGAATGTGTGAGGGAGAGAGCAAATCGTGTGATGTATTTGTGTAGAAGAAAAATGGAATCCAAAGTTTTTAGAGATATTTTCATTTTTGTCCTTAGTGCAAGTTTTTATTTTTATGATTTTTTATTGATGTATTCATATGATGTATGCAAATGGTGATGTAATCATGAAAAAAAGTTGATATTTTATTTATTTATTTATCTTTTTAATTTTTATAATTTTTTTTATTGAAATTTGGATTTAATTAAAATGCAAATGATAAATGGCATGAACGAATGATGAATAGACAATTCGCGAAATAAAATTAGACCCGACTAAAATCCAAAAAAATAACGAAAAGTAATGCAATGTACGAAATGAATTAATGCACACGAATTGTGACGCAAGTGTACAAATTGTAACGCGAGGTCGTGAGTTAGGTTAACGTACGAACATGTAAGGCAACACAACAAAAAGGAAAAAGTATGATAAAATAAATTGAAACCAGTGTAATACATACATCATTAATGATCATATGAAATGAATATGCTTGTATAAAATAGAGATACGATAACTGCTCTTATTTAATTACCTTTGACCCGAGAGTATGAATGACGACAATCATCATATAATCGTGAGGAAAGATAATTAAATATAATTGATCCAAATTTTTTCCTTCGAATGGAAATGCAATGGAATGAGATGAAATGTGTCTTGGCATATTGCCTTATTGGGGAATGAAATATGCAAGCTAGACTCTATGGGGATTGATTGAGATGAATTATGAAGAAGATCTAACGGGGAAATCCAGACATGACGCATTGGAGAAAATACTTTCTGGGGATTAATTAAGGAATTCATTGCTAAGATTTTCTGAAGAATACCTGTTGTCGAGGTTTATTGAGAAATACATGCTGCCATGGTTTTACTAGATAACTTATAATATCAAGGTTTACCAAGGAATCTACTGCCGATATTTATCAAGGAATCTAGTGTTACCAGGAAATCTTCTTGTTGAGATTTACTAAAGGAGTCCAACTGCCGAGGTTCAACTATGAAAATGCCCACTGTCAAAGTTTACTGACTTGGAAATCTTCTATCTAAATTTACCAGAGAATCTACTTGGGAAATTCTGTTGAGAAGTACCTACTGCCGAGGTTTTGCAGCAAAGTATTGATGGAAAATGATTGAGGAAATACCTAATGTCGAGGTTTTTGCTGGAAAATCTACTACCGAGATCAACCAGGGAATCTACTGCTGAGATTCATTAAAAAGGAAATATACCTTCTGCCAAGATCTACTGGGAAAATCTACTACTGATATTAGCCATGGAACCTACTTCTGAGATTCAAATGAGAAAATACCTACTACCGAGGTTACTGGGAAATCTTCTCCCGATATCAAATAGGGAATATATTGTCAATATTCTGTTAAAAAAAGACCTACTGCAAGGTTTATTGGAAAATCTAGTGTCAAGATTTACCAGAGAATCTACTATCGAGATTCTGTCGAAATACTACCTACCCCCAAGGTCTGTTGAGAGAATACCTACCGTCGAGGCTTTACTGGGAAATCTTCTGCTAAGATCTACCAGGGAATCTACTTCTGAGATTCGTTGAGATGTACCTACTACCGAGGTCTATTGAGGAATCTACTACTGAGATTTACCAGGGAGTATGTATTACTAGGAAATCTTCTGTCAAGATTTACTAAAGAAGAGCATACGGTATATGACTGACGACAATATTGATTGTCTTCATATGCATATGAAAATGGTTCATGATATGCGCTACGATTTAATGTGCTATATGTTGTGCATTTGATTGATGCATGAAATACTATGGTTACTTGGCATAGTGCTCCGCACTTATGGATACTACACATGAAATTATGCATGAAATGTAATGATTGATTAACACATGTATGCATGTGTTGGCTCCCGAATTCGACACTTACTATATTTGGTCTTTTAGACCAAAAAACTGGAATAAATCAAGCCAAGAATGTTTTGACATATGAAATAACTTAGAAAAAGATCTAAGTTGTATTTGGGCCTTCGACTAGGGCTCACTTTCAAGGTTTCGACTGAAGAGGACTTATGACCTTCGACTAAGAGAAAATACCCTCGCTTTGACACATAATACGAGGGACATTTGAATTTGAATTATTGGAGGGAAAGACAGTTTCGCTAGCGGCTAAGAAGAAGCAACGTGGCTGGAAGCTAGAGGTCGAGGGACATACAGAAGACACTTGTCTTCATCTTAGCGCAGAGTCGTTCCTCGATGGTTACCTAGTTCTTAGTATAAATTAGAAAATCTGTGTAGTTTTTAGTGGTGTTCAACCTATTGTGCTAGTTACTCAAATATTGTCCAAGTAACCGCTGTGTGAGAAAGGATAAAACTGAGAAATGTACGTTAGAAACACCTCTTTTTATTAATGAAAGTCTTTTACATTGCTTTAATCTTATTTTGCAAAGTTATCTTTCTTGCATCTTTACCTGCATTTCTACATTTCTGTCTACTTTTCCAAAATCTCAAGTATCTTTTCTCTGGTCGAACGTGCGTTCTTCCTGATTACTTGTCTTACATAAAAAATTAGCATATGTTCTGGGATCAATCTGATCGATCCCGTGAGTAACCAAAAGAACTTTCCTTTTTTGGAGGATCAGCAATTGTTTACCAAAAACCACGGTAAACAAATTGGCACACCCGGTGGGACGTTGCTAATTTTTATTAAATATATTGTTTATGTCATTGCGTTTCTTCTGTACAGTTATAACATTGCATGTTATTAAGAAGTGGTAGAGTAACCAACGAGTATACTGTTAGGAAGAAAAATAGTGAGAGTAGTATGGCTAACGAGCCAAATCATGGAGAAATACCTCCACCAATTACTGGAACAGTGGTTACTACCGCCATCGAAGGGAATATCCCAACTTCCGTTGGATCAATACCGACGCTAACCACAAATCAAACTGGATCCTTACTTTCGTATGTAGGTCCAAGAGGCCCATTAGGAACGCCTCCACCAAGGGAAAATCTAGGATCTCGACCATTTGTGCCCCCAGGATTTTCGACAACCTGGATGGGTCGAGAGCAGCCATATGGCATGCCAACTACTGAAATGGCTAGCCTTATGAACGTTGCTTCCACTTTTTCAGAACCTTTGGTGAATGCATCATCGCCATTACAGGGGTATGGAGCCAGTAGAAACCAATTCTTGGGAGGGCCATCTCATACAATACCAAGCCTCATAAATGTTTCGACAACAATTTTGAGGCAACAGATGGACGAAAGTAATCACGATATGGTGCAAATGTTAGCACAAACTCTAAGTATAATGCTAAACCCCCTCATTCAAAATGCTACGCAATCGAATCAACAAATGATAGCACAAATGACGCGCATGGCTGAATTCTTTGGGGTACCCCAAACTGTTCGACAACCCCAGAGGATACCAATAAGAGCAAATCAAGAAGCAATCATGGAAGAGGATTTGACCGTTAATCCAAACCCTCAGATTCCTAGAGCAGAAATAGAACAACCAAGGGTTGAAATATCACGAAACCCTAGAGAAATCGATCAAGAAGTTATTATGGCTAATAGAAACCAAAACACTGATGAATTGATACAACAAGTTCGACACCAAAATTATGGGACAAACAATAATCTAACTGCCATGATCGAAAGGATTATGATTCAAAACGGGATGAATGTTGGTTTTCACAGACCAAACTTCACACCCCCATTGTCAGATTATATTCTGCAAACAGACTTACCACCTAGGGGAAAGGTTCCAAAGTTTACTAAATTTGCAGGGGATACGACAAAGTCCACTATCGAACATGTAGCTAGATATTTGATAGAGGCCGGGGAAATAGCAAACAACGAAAACCTTAGAATCAAATATTTCCCAAGTTCCCTAACAAAGAATGCTTTCACTTGGTTCACCACCCTCCCAGCCAATTCGATCCACAACTGGAACCAATTGGAAAGATTGTTCCACGAACAATTCTACATGGGCCAGACCAAAATAAGTCTAAAAGAATTGGCTAGTGTGAAGAGAAGGTTTACAGAGCCAATCGATGAATATTTAAATAGGTTTCGATTACTCAAAGCCAGATGCTTTACCCAAGTGCCTGAGCATGAATTGGTTGAAATAGCAGCGGAAGGCCTGGATTATTCGATTAGGAAAAAGTTAGATACACAATACCTAAGAGATATGGCCCAACTGGCCGATAGAGTTCGACAAGTAGAACGCCTTAAAGCTGAGAAAGCTAAAGCTGCCAAAACTCATCGACGAGAAAGGGTAGCCTATGTCGAAATGGATGATAACGATCCGGAGATATCTAGTGATCCTATAGATGTCGAAGAAGGAAAAATAGATTTAGCAGAATTAAAACAAGGACCATTATATTCTTGTAAATTACTAGTGCCATCAAATGGGAAAAATCCTGTAGAGTCTGAGAAAAACAGCGACAAATTTCCTAAGAAAACTTATAGTTTCGATATATCCAAATGTGACGAAATATTTGATCTATTAGTTAAAGATGTCCAGATGATAGTGCCCCCAGGGGCAAAATTGCCTCCTTTAGAACAGAGAAAGAAAAGAGGTTTTTGTAAATACCATAATTTTTTGGGCCATAAAACCTCACAATGTTTCCTTTTCATGGATCTTGTTCAACAAGCGCTAAAGGAAGGGAGGCTAAAATTTGCTGATAAGCCAGCAATGAAAATCGACGCAAACCCACTGCAGATGGAGGCACATTATGCTGAACCAGTTGGCATTCACATGGTGGAAGTTTCTGAAGATTTCATTACTAAACCCATCTTTGGAAGTTTTACTGGAAACATCTCCAAAAAAACTATTGAAGGGGTGAGAAAGGCCACTGAAGGCCTAGATTTGAAAAAGGAAGTTACCCAAGGGTCAAACAAGAAGGCCGTTGAAGGCCTGAAACTGAATAAACGGGTTACTGAAGACCCACACAAAAGCAAAGGAGTTACTGTGAGCTCCAACAAAAGAACCACCACAGTTCTTACTTGGCCGCTGTAAAATGTTCGATAGAGAATCTAGAGGCCAAAATGAAGAAAATGAATCTCGTTGCCAAAAGCAACATGCAGGTCAACATGGTTGAAGTCTCTGGCGCCAAGGCCTCAGAGGAAGCCTTTCGTCAAGAAAAAGTAAATAAAACGGAATTTCCAAAGGAGAATGAAGATCTGGAAGATTTTCTACATAGGTGCCAGAAGAAAAAATCGGAAGTAATGTTGTGCCCTAGATGCAACTCTATTTTTGACAAGAAAGCCACAGAACACATACAAGGTATGAGAATTGTGAAAGAGAAACAGGGCACCAATGCCCAACAAAAAATGGGTTCAGAAGTCAGATTCGACCCCAAAAGGGGGCATCAACAAGGATCCATGAGTCAAGTAAGGAGGCCACCAACTTTTCGGCCTCCAACTAACGTACCTACAAATACTTGGCTTAACACCATGGGGAGAAAGAGGCCAAATGAAGAGAGATGGCAGGAGTTTGATGTGCCAAGAGGTTCCTCTTTAGATTACAGAAAGGAGTACCATGCTTCTACGTCAAATAAGATGGCCCATATATCGAGTAATTACAAAGGAAAAAATCCTATGTCCCGTTCACAATGGAGAAGATTCCAAAGACGGCGAAAAGCTAAAAAAGAGGCAACTGGACCTCATCCAGAGGTTAGCACCAATGTGCAAAGGAAACAAAGGAAGCCTCTAGAGAGGAATCCTATGCCATGGACGGAGGAATGTGGGTCGAATGATGAAGACAACTCTGATTCCGGTGACAGTTTAGACATCATGGTGAATGCCATATCAGTGTTACCTAAAGAATACAACCGTCAGGTCGAAGTTGGGGAAACTGACTTAATGGTTGAACAAGAAATGGCTAGACACAGGCCAATATGTTACTATGTAATGAACAATGGCTACGTAGAAGAACAAAATGCATTTTTCGAGCCACCAACAGAGGCAATGAAGAATCATCTAAAACCCCTGTTCATTAGAGCAAAGATAGGGGAAATAACTATAAATAAAATTCTGGTTGATTGTGGGACGACCATCAATATCATCCCACAATTCATGCTGGAAAAGCTAGGAAAGGGAGATGCTGACATCAAGCCCCATAACATGGTCTTGTCCAATTATGAAGGAGGCATTGGCACCACAATGGGTGTCATACAACTAGACCTCAAAGTGGGATCAATCCTCCGACCCATCATGTTCATGGTGATCTCAACAAAACTAAAATACAATCTGCTCTTGGGTCGAGAGTGGATACATGGCATCGGTGCAGTGCCATCCTCGATGCACCAAAGGGTCACGATATGGCACCCCGATGGTATCGTGGAAAACATTGAGGCAGATCAGAGTTATTACTTAGGTGAAATCAACAGTGTCAGAAAGAATAGTTTTGACAGAAATTTGGCTCATATAGGGCCATGTAATCCGCCTGAGTTTGATTTAACCCCAACACCTAACGCCTTCTTCTCTCTATACCTACACTCCGACTACGACTTTCAGTGGGATAGAGAAGACTTATCCAACATCGACTTTGGAGGAGTTGATGATATACGGCCAACAGGCTGGGGAAGTGAGTTTGGTGATGATGACTGAGTCATAAACTCTACAAAAGATTTCGGCGTATGTGGCCAAAAGTAGAATGATAGCGGCCTTGGAGGCTGAATTTAAATATATGTCCTTCGAAGCCAATGAACAAGTCCTTTCTAAAAAAGGCCCTGGGAAAGATTTCGACCCAGAGCCTCCCGACTTAGAAACGAAAGACCTTCGAGATCAGAGGTTAGACGCCATCTGTGACGATGAACCTCTAGGTTTCGAAAAGGACCCGTTCGCGAACAATGTTAGAATGTTAGCCCAAGACCCTCTAGAAGAGGTAAACCTAGGCGACGGTCCTGTAAAAAAGCCAACTTACTTAAGCACAAAAATAGATCCAGGACTCAAGGTCGAAATGATCCAATTACTAAAAGAGTTCAACGATTGCTTTGCGTGGGATTATGACGAGATGCCTGGTCTCGACAGAAGTTTGGTAGAACTG
This sequence comes from Vicia faba, assembly GCA_948472305.1. NCBI lineage: Eukaryota > Viridiplantae > Streptophyta > Magnoliopsida > Fabales > Fabaceae > Vicia > Vicia faba. The sequence goes on along the minus strand of OX451737.1, from coordinate 1,156,515,923 downwards.
TAGTTGCCAATAAAGCCTGGAAAGAAGCCCGTTAAGCAGACTCCTAGACTGTTTGCACCAGAGATTTTATCAAAAATCAAAACGGAAGTCGAAAGACTGCTGAGATGCAAGTTCATCCGAACGACCAGGTACGTCGAATGGATTGCAAATATTGTGCCTATTATAAAGAAAAATGGTACCTTAAAGGTGTGCATCGATTTAAGAGATCTAAATGCTGCAACACCCAAAGATGAATATCCAATGCCGGTGGCGGAAATGCTTGTGGATTCTGCCGCTGGTTTCGAGTACATGAGTATGCTTGATGGCTACTCTGGATATAATCAAATCTTTATTGCTGAAGAAGATGTGTCGAAAACGGAATTCCGTTGCCCTGGGGCCTTAGGCACTTATGAATGGATATTGATGCCCTTTAGCTTAAAGAATGCAGGGGCAACGTACCAGAGAGCCATGAATTCGATCTTCCATGATTTTATTGACACTTTCATGCAGATATATATTGATGATATTGTTGTCAAATCTGTTTCAGGGAAGACTCACATGGATCATCTTCGACAATCCTTCGAGAGGATGAGACGCTACGGCCTGAAGATGAACCCTCTAAAATATGCTTTTGGTGTCAAAGCGGGAGATTTCTTAGGTTTTGTGGTCCATAAAAAAGGAATTGAGATAAACCAAAACAAGACCAAAGCTATCTTGCAAGCCAAAGCGCCAACTAACAAAAAGGAATTTCAATCCTTACTTGGGAAGATAAATTTCCTGAAGAGATTTATATCCAACCTCAGTGGGAAAATGCAAGCCTTTTCGCCACTACTTCGACTCAGCAAAGGAGGATTTGAGTGGAGGCAAGAACATCAAGAAGCCTTCGACAATATCAAAGAGTACCTCACCAAACCACCTATTTTGGTACCTCCTTGTCGAAGTAGAAGTATGAGACTGTACATAGCTGCGTCTGATAAAACTTTAGGGAGCATGCTGGCTCAAGAGGATGAGCATGGTGTCGAAAGGCCCATATACTACCTCAATAGAGTTTTAAACGATGCAGAAACCAGATATAACAAGGTTGAAAAACTATGTTTATGTCTTTATTTTTCATGTACAAAACTTAAGCAATATATAAAGCCAGTTGATGTTTATGTTTCGTCTCATTTTGATGTTTTCAAATATATGTTGTCGAAACCCATTTTGCACAGTAGAATTGGCAAATGGGCACTCGCATTAACTGAGTACTCATTAACCTTTATGCCTCTCAAGGCTATGAAAGTTCAGGTGGTAGCTGACTTTATAGTCGACCATTCTATACAAGAGGGATCACTGAATTATTTGGAGATCGAACCTTGGAAACTGTACTTTGATGGTTCTAGTTATAAAGATGGAACTGGAGTCGGAGTCCTCATTATTTCTCCAAGCAAAATTCCAACAACATTTAAGTACAAGATAGATGGGGGTTGCTCTAATAATGAGGCTAAATACGAAACGTTAATCGTAGGCCTTGAAATCCTGTTGGAATTGGGGGTAACTCAGGTCGAAATAATGGGAGACTCAGAGTTAGTCCTAAAAAAATTACGAAAGAATACAAATGCATAAAAGAAAATCTTATCATGTATTTCGTAATATCCAAACGGTTGTTGAAGAACTTCGAGGTAGTTAACATTCGACATATACCTAGAGTGGAAAATCAAGTAGCTAACGACTTGGCGCATATTGCTTCCGGGTATAAAGTTTCGAAAGACAGGCTACAACAAGCAATCGAAGTTAGAGGGAGAGTAACATCCACTAAGTTATCTCCATTGGATTTAAGGACCACAACGTTGGGATGCACTGATTACGAAAATTTTGAAATTGCGTTCATAGACAATCTAACAGAACAAGATTGGAGAAAGCCTGTAGTGGATTATTTACAAAATCCAACGGCTTCGACAGAACGAAAAATAAAATATAGAGCACTGAGTTATGTGTTGATGGGAAATGAATTATTCAATAAAACACCTGAAGGTGTGCTTCTGAAATGCCTAAGTGAAACAGAAGCATACATAGCTCTTTCCACCACACACGCCAGGGTGTGTGGAGCACACCAAGCAGGCCAAAATATGAAATGGTTATTGTTTCGACAAGGATTATATTGGCCCACTATGTTAAAAGATTGTGTTGAGTTTGCAAAAGGATGCCAAGAATGTCAAATACATACAGGTATTCAGCATGTGCCGGCAAGCAAACTTCACTCGATTGTGAAACCTTGGCCTTTTAGAGGATGGGCTTTAGATCTTATTGGAGAAATTCGACCAACATCTTCTAAAAGCCAGAAATATATATTGGTGGGCATTGATTATTTTACTAAGTGGATTGAAGCAATCCCTTTAGTCAATGTAGACCAAGAGAATGTCATTGAATTTATTCAAAAGTACATCATATATAGATTTGGAATTCCCGAAACAATAACTACAGACCAAGGGTCAATCTTTACTGGTCGAAAGATGCAAGACTTTACTGCAGAAATGGGGTTTAAATTGTTAACATCTACACCTTATTATGCGCAAGATAATGGCCAGGTCGAAGAAGCGAATAAAGTAGTGATCAGCTTAATAAAGAAACATGTGGGAAAGAAACCTAGAAATTGGCACAAGACGCTAGATCAAGTTCTATGGGCATGTCGAACTTGTCCGAAAGAAGCCACGGGAACAACACCATTTCACCTAACCTATGGTCATGATGCAGTGTTGCCAGTGGAAATCCACCTGCAGGCGACAAGGATTCAGATACATCATGATATCCCTTTCTGAGGTCTATTGGAATATGATGTTAGACAAACTAGTTGACTTAGATGAAGAAAGGTTGAAAGCTCTGGATCTTTTGAGACTGCAGAAGAAGCAAGTTGAGAAATCCTATAATCGCAGAGTGAAACCTAAGACATTTCTGCCTGAGGATCTAGTATGGAAAGTAATTCTTCCGATGGATCGAAAAGATAGATATTTGGGAAAATGGTCTCCTAAGTGGGAGGGACCTTTCAGGATTATCCAGGCTTTCTCTGGTGGAGCCTATGAGATTGAAGAGTTAAGCGAAGATCAAAGACTTGTGAAGGTGAATGGTAAATACTTGAAAGCGTATAGACCTATGCTTCAAGAGGTAAAAATAAGTAATATATAGTCACCGTTGAATAGGGAATTCCAAAATGGAAACTTCAATTTTCATTAAAATAGCCAAAATGGCTTTGAAATCATTACAACAAGTGATTACATAAATGAAAGAAACAGGATTCAAAAAGGGAGATTAGACTTGATCTGAAGATACTTAATTCTTTGTAATCCTAGGCGTCGATCACATAAATCCTTTGATTGATGAAGGGTCTCGAGCTTAGCATCAAGAGATTGGACCCGATCAACGTGTCTTAACCCTTCAGCTAGTTCCTCTTGGCTCTCTGACTCAGTGTTAACAGCGAGGAGTTCCTCCTACTTTTTATCGTTGGCAGCAATTTTAGCTTCCAACTCTGCAATCTGCACCCTCATTTGAGCAGTGTCTCGATCTATCTCTTCGACCTCTTTTTGTCTAGCCTCCCGAGCCTTCGATAAACCTTTTACCTTAGAAGCTGATTCGATAGCAGCGTGCCAGGCAGCAGCCACTTGACCATTGGTTTCTTCAATCTCACGATTAAGAGTCCTTTGACGGTTATAATTCGCTGGTACTTGGTCAATAATGGAGATTAAATCCAAGATAACGCTGGCCACGTCTGGAGAAGCAATGAGGAGATCGACAACCCTTAGAGTAGTCTTCAGAAAAGAGGGAGCCGTGGGTTCCCCCTCCAAGGTTAACATTAAATCTCTTTTGAAGATTTGTGCCTTAACTTTCTGAAGGGCCTCATCAAGAGGAGAGGTCGAAGTAGATCTTCCAGACACAGTTGAGGCACTATGATCAAAGGAACTTTCTCGACCTTCTAGAATTGCAGTCAAATAGCCTAAAGGATTTTGCTGTTTCAGCAAGGCCAAATCCTCCTTAGTTCTAGATCCTGTCGAAGGGACACTTTCGTTGATAACAACAACCACGTTGGCCACCTGCTCTAGAATTTCCTCAGTGTCTGTAGGATTCTGGTTTCCTTCAGCAGAACCCTCTTCGCCACCAGCTTCTGGGATCCCTTCATTCTCCCTCGCTATCACAGTCTCAGCATTAGGGGTCTTTTCCTCTCCAGTTTCTTGCACGTCAACCAACTGAGCCCTAGTCTCTTCATGATTTCCTACAGAGCCTTCTTCATTGACTTCCTCTATGGTTTCATGCTGAGGTTCGGAAGTTTGATTCACTTCATCAGCTGAACTCATGAAAGAGCCTTTCGCTGAAGACCTATAAGTAGGCTCTCCTTCACTATTCAATAGGGTGACAGAGCCTTTGACAAGAGTAGGGACTTGGTTGGAGGTGCCAGCAGTGTCTTGGAAAATAAAAGAAGTTCGTTTCTTTCAGAATTCTCATAAAGAAAAAAGGGGAGTTCGAGAAGTAAATGATGGTCTGTCGAAGCAAATACCTAGACTGGGATTTTAGCACCGGGACTGGAGTTATCTCTCTCGCTAGGGTTGTTTAGCCTGACAGCTACTTCCTATTCAATAGGCTCTTTGATAACTACAGGAGGAGGCCTCACAGCTGTAGTCTTAATTCTAATTTTGGGACGAGACTCAACGGCAGGAACTGGTTTCTTTAACATTTGTCTCTTCAGAGGAACATGAGGAGATTCCTCTTCTTCGTCACTAGAGATTTCGATCTCCCGGACCTTCCGTTTTTTGGGGGTAGTCTTATGAATACCCAGAAATACAAGTCAAAGAAATCAGTACCCATGTCGGACAATCATAGAAAATAAGGATATGGAAGAAAGTGAATACCTTGGGAGAGGGGTTGACAGAAGAATCTCCCCCTTTTATGATTTCAGCAACCTTCTTCGAAGTGGTTCTCTTGACAGCTACACAAAAACAAAAACAAAAAACTAAAGTTAATCGAGCGTCGAATGATAAATCTGAAGCGAAGAGAAAGAAAATAAGTAATACCTTTCTTGACCCTGTCGAGAACCAGCTTAAACGCCTCAGGAAGGTGGTGGGCGAAGTCCTTCTCATCGAAGAACTCTTCATCATAATACTGTCTCCACCACCCCTCAAAATTACCAAAACTCAAAAAATTGAGGTTAAATTCGAACATGGTTAGTACGGTTCAACCAACGTACCTACCAATATGCTTGGTAGCAGCATCTTCTGAGTAGTCTGCGTTGTAAAATAATAGCAGCTCCTCTCGAGGATAAATGGGTGAGGGAAGTGACTGGACATTACCAATTTGTCGAGAGACAAGGTTTGGTTGATAAGCGATCAAGCTTAATTGATTTTTGGAGCTCTTGAATCTCAATGGCATAATTCTAGGGCGAAGAAATGATTCCCACATGCCCACATATTCATCATTCAAGTCTTCCTCCTTAGTCGAAGGAAATGGTCTGGTGAACCATTCTGGACCAACTATTCAACTGGCAAAAGGAGCCATGGTCGAAACAAAACGTTTGCGCTCCACAAACATTATCAAGAAACTTGTGAAAGCCTTCTAAAACTGTTGGCCTTCATCAGTAGGAGTCAGTAGTGCAAGCCTGGTACCTTCGACCCTTCTGTTCAGGATTTCTGGGGCCGCTTCGTTAATCTTATTCTTCTGAGAAAGACAAGATTCAAAGGTGGCATTGAGCCAAAGTTGGAGAAGCCAAAAAGGGCCAGAAAGCAGCAGGCTCGCCCTGTCCCCTATAACCTTGAGTTGGGTCACACCATTACTGATGGACTCATATAGATTGGCCAAAATCAATTCGGCCAGACAAAGGGGATAGCCGTGATGAATCTGCGTCGCAAGCGTGAGCATTTTCTTAATCACCTGAAGTGACTTAGTGCAAAAAACGAAATGGGATAACCACATAGCCAAAAAGGCTATATGCTCCACCTCCGACACAGTACTGGAGGCTTTATCATGGAAGTGGTTGATAAAAGTGGTGTAGGTGGGTTTTGTAGCTGGAAACCCAATAACATCTTCAGACAAATCCTTAGGTTCGAAATAATTTCCAGTCGGTCGAAGACCGGTGTGATACGGTGGGAGAGAACTGACTATTTTTGGAATGCTGGTTCGCGCTTTGCGTTTGTTTTTGCAAAATTTCGCGGTAAGCAAGAGTCGCCACCGTCTTTTATTTTATCCAACAAGGAAAGGAAAAAAGCACAAAAAAATTCCTTTTTCGAGAAGTTTCTCGGGTCCGGGGGGTAGATTATAGAAAGGGAAAGTGTTAGCACCCTTTCTATCCGTGGTTATCCACGGGCTCTTAGGTACTTGCTCAAAGTGTTTTCAAAATTTGCTTTTCTTTGTGTTTGTGGGTTTGAAAGAAGTTTTTTTGTTTGAAAGGTGTAAGTGCGAAAAGTTTTGTTTTGTTTTGAAAGAGCAAGTACTTAAGAACCATCTACCTACTCGAAAAAGGAATCGATCTGTACTAATGTCCTTTAGACAATGCTATCCCACTATTTATGAGTAGGTAGTATCGTCGTTAAAGTTTTAAGGGTCAATTCGATTAAGGGACGTGTGGTCACTAAAGCAATGTTAGGACGCCTTAGCGGTAACCCTAATGTCTTAGATCATTTTTCCGAGTCAACCGTTTCAAGGCAACTATGATCTTTGGACAAGAGGGCGACCTCTAAAACTTCCTATACTCAATGACCACGTTCGAAGGCAACCAGTGAGGTGTACCCTAAGAGTGCGCATGTGCGAGTGTGTTGTTTCGGTTAATTTTATCTTTGTACATGTCAATGGTTATCTATGTTGATTTTAGGTTTAAACATTTGATCTTGTCATGCATTCCCTATTATCAAACATCTAACAGTTTATAAGTTGCGGAAATTAAAACTAACTATTACAAGGCGTCAGGTATTTACATCGCCAAAAGCAACCCTTGAAATTAAAATGCGGAAAGTAAATAAAGCGATAAAAATATTTAAAGTCCTATTAAACTATTACATTTCGGGAAACAGATACAATATTGAAATCAAAATAGATCGCGTGCGAGAAAATTAAATCGGGCGCATTCTAGGGTTTTGACCCTTTAATTGTTTATTAAAGAAAAGATTTTTTGGTTGTTTTTGAATTAAAAAGAAATTAGATCTAAGTTAATTGTTAAATTAATAAATAAATAAATTAATTAATAAAAATGATATTTTTGGTTTTTTTGATATTTAAAGAAATAAAAATAAATTAATCAAAGTTAATAAAAACCTAATTGTCTAAATTAATTTTAATATTGCAAAAGATTTTAAAGTTATTTCCTAATTAAACTAAATTAATTACATTAATATTATTAACAAAATAAAATACTGAAAATGTTTTTTAATAAAGAAAATATTTTTGGTTTTTTATTTTAATGAAGAAAAAGTTTTAATTGGTTAGTCAAATAATAAAAATAATTAATCAAACAAATAAATAAATAAAATAAAAAGAAAGAAATAGAAATACTCAAGGGGGTTTTGGGCCCAAATTGGAGGTTTGTTCAGCAACTCAGAGGCCCAATTTCATTGGCCTTGGCTGACTTTCTGGAATCCAGCGTGGCACTTTGACTAGGGAGTATGGTAGGCATCCCATCTGGGCCATCAGATTTGGCTTGGGGGCCATCTGTCCACTGATTGCATGAGGGAGCATGGTAGGCTACGCACTTGATATTACATGGAATCACTTGGCTGAAAAATACAACAAATAATATGGGGACCTGGGATTCGAACCCAGGTCCTGTAGGCCATTGCATACACGCCTTTGCCACTGAACCAATGTGCGTTAGTTGTATACATACTGGACAATAATAATAATATATGAAAACGCGTAGTATTCTAGAAAATATAAAAAAAAGCGCGCAAATTATGAGTTGTCCAATGGGGGAGGGCCACGTTTTCATCTTCTTCGTTGGACCCTGGATATTTACCTGCGAATTTATATCCACAGCTAAATCCGTATGCCCATTCCAAAATTAGTTATAGGCCATGGAAACTCAATCCAAGACCATGGTTAAACTCGTCTAGGCCTCTTGAACACGTCTATATCCAGCAATAGGGCTGATTTTGCCTGAAAATAAAATACCCAAAAACACAAACCAAGAACCCTAGATTCGGCTAGGGGGTTACAGGCTATATAAATGCAATCAAATAATGCAGAAAGCTTGTAAATTGAACAAGGATCATGAATATGTCAACAATTTGTCAAAAAAATGCAAGAACATGAGGATATGATTTCGAATACAGGGCGATTTTTTGAGGGACTTACAGTGCGATTGAGAGGGTATGAGAGCGTGTTTTTGATTGCTTCTGACTCAGTGACTGCCCAACAATGGATTAGTGTTGAGCTTTGGTGTTGAAACTGCCTCTATGCACGATTTCAGTTTCAAGCTTTTTGCCAATATTTTCAAGTTTGCTTTTGGTGTTCTTGCAGCCTCCAACCTCTATTTCGTGTCATTTTCCTTATATATGTATAATGCAATGTATTGGGTCAAGTTTTGTGGACTGAATCCTTGTACATTATGGCTATAGGATTTGATTTGATCCTCCATTGATAACTTTCCAATTTTGTCCAAAATCCAATCTTTTTGCACATGTAATGCATGATACGAATTTGATTCAATTGATGATGATGATTAGGTCCTGAAATAGCCAAAAAGATCTCATGTAATCAAGTTTTGTGATTTTATTTGATTTAAATTGATTTAAAATGAATTAATTCAATAAAAAATCAAATAAAATAGAAAAATTAATAAATGGACACAAGGCTGAAGCTAGGACACGTGTGGAGTGTGAAAAGATCAAATCAAGTGGAAAATAATGGGCCCATTTGACAAAATTTGAAGTTTGTGGATAGTTGACTTGTGGCAATTTTGCAAAAATGTCCAACTTCAACAATGCATAACTTCTTCAATTTTGAACTTTTGGAAGTGTTCTTGGACTTTTTAGGAAGCTTGAGATGTCCTCTAACCAACCATTTTGGTATTATCTCATTTTTATATTCCATGCTCAAGTTATAAGCTTTGGCAAAAAAGGTGTTTTTGTTGACTTTCAAAAATGACCTATAATGTCCAAATTTATAACTTCTTGTGGGTGCATTTTATGATCTTGGGGCATGAAGATGGATTGTAGGAAATTGCATCCTCTTTAAAATGAGATTTGTATGGGTAATTTCTCATAAAGTATGAGAAAGTTATGCTTGGTCAAAGTTGAGTTGACTTTTCCTGCAAAACCCTAATTTAGCAACTTTTGAGTCTTGGTGAATTTTGAGCAATCCTTGATGAATCATGATCAAACCTTTATCAAATGATGAAATATCCTTAAAAATGAGAATTTTTGCAAAAATTCTTGAAGTTTGATTGTATATAGGTCACAGTTGACTTTTGCCCTAACACAGTCGATTTTTGGACCCTTTGAGCAATTGACTGAGCAAACTTCCTCTGCAAGGCTTGAAATTTGACATGGATGAACTTGAGAACATATTAGGACATTGGGGAGAACTTTAAGTCATTTGGATGCAAGGACCTTGATGCAACACAAAACCCTAATTTGAGGTTGACTGCCTTAGGAGATGATTTGATTGTCCAACTCTTGAGCAATCTTGAGCCATTTGGAGATTATTCTTGCAATGTCTTGAGAAATATGAGAGGGAAAATTTTGGGGTACAACAGCTTCCCCTGTTCAATTTTCTTAAACCTGAGGATATAGATTGGCTTTCGGGCCTTTCGGGATCCGAAGGTGGAAGATGATTGAACACTAGAGTGCCCAGAAATTTGCACTCGCATGAAGTTGTGTCAGCTTTGTGAAGTTGGGAATGGGCTTACAGATTCCATTTGGAGACTGTTGGTAGGTGGTATGAACTTCGACTGGAATACGAATCAGGGAGATCTTATCGGCGATCTAACTGAACCAGAGGAGGTCTTAGATTAACTTTGACTGGATCGACATCAGAAAAATCTTCGAATCGATTTAATTGGACCAAACAAATAACTTCAACTGGAATACGAATCAGGGAGATCTTATCGGCGATCTGACTGAACCAGAGGAGGTCTTAGATTAACTTTGACTGGATCGACATCAGAAAAATCTTTAGGAATCAATTTAACTGGACCAGACAAGGTCTTGGAATAACTCCAACTGGAATACGAATCAGGGAGATCTTATCGGCGATCTGACTGAACCAGAGGAGGTCTTGGATTAACTCTGACTGGATCTGCATCAGAAAAATCTTTAGGAATCGATTTAACTGGACCAGACAAGGTCTTGGAATAACTTCGACTGGAATACGAATCAGGGAGATCTTATCGGTGATCTAACTGAACCAGAGGAGGTCTTGGATTAACTTTGACTGGATCGGCATCCGAAAAATCTTTAGGAATTGATTTAATCTGGACCAGACAAGGTCTTGGAATAACTTCAACTGGAATACGAATCAGGGAGATCTTATCGGCGATCTGACTGAACCAAAGGAGGTCTTGGATTAACTTTGACTGGATCGGCATCAGAAAAATCTAGGAATCGATTTAAGCTGGACCAGACAAGGTCTTGGAATAACTTTAACTGGAATATGAATCAGGGAGATCTTATCGGCAATCTGACTGAACCAAAGGAGGTCTTGGATTAACTTTGACTGGATCGACATCAGAAAAATCTTTAGGAATCGATTTAATCTAGACCAGACAAGGTATTGGAATAACTTCAACTGGAATACGAATCAGGGAGATCTTATCGGCGATCTGACTGAACTAGAGGAGGTTTTTGACATAGTTGAGAATTTAACTGCATCTTTCCTGAAAGGTAAAGGTCAGTCATATACAATGCATGATATGGATCAGGCAATGATGCTCTCAACGTAAATGAGATTATGTGGTATGATGCGTATATGCATGTATTATGATGTATGGAAATGTAACGTTTTAGCTGGGGAAAACTAAATCCCGGACAACTGCTGGAGAATAGAGTTGAATTCTTCGTTTCCGCTGGGGATGACAAACAAAGATGATTGGAGAATAAACCTGCAGGAGAAGATAACTCCGTTGGGGAATATACTGATGAGGAGATTACTCTGTGGGGAAGATATGCTCTGCTGAAGATTCCGCTGATAAATTCTGTTGGGATGAATTATCGTTGCTGGTGATATTGAATCCTGTTGGGGGATTGAATTCCCGTTTGTGAAAGGAAAGAACTTCGCTGGGGATGATCTTTCAGTTGCGACTTGCTGGGGATAACCCTGTGAATTCAGCTGGGGAGATTTATTTTTGTACTCCGCTGGGGATAAACTTCCAGAGTCTACTGGGGAATATGATTCAACTCTGTTGAGGAAGCTTTTTCAGACCGTACTGGGGAAATATTGACTCCACTGGGAGGGTATCTTGTATTCTGCCGGGGAATATTCTCATACTTTACTGGGGAATATTCTTATACTCCACTGGGGAATATTAAGACTTCTTAGTGCTGATGGTAGATCAACTCTGCTTGGGGGAGAGTATTGTTGATTCATTCATAGTTGCAAGTCTCAGCTGGGGGAGAGCTACCATTACTGTCTTACTCTGCGGGGAGTGAAGGTATCTTAACCATATTCTTCAGATGGATCTACTTTTGTACCTGGTGGACAGAGCAACTATACAGTTCAGACAATTCTTATTTGCCCCTGTTTCTGATGTTACCCGTAATCGTCTTTTGTTTTGCATGTAAATATTCATGAGCAGCAATTAATGTCAAATGCATATATCAAAAATGAACATTGGACGTTCTTTGCAAAACAAAACAGATAAAGGAAAAACAATTTGAAATTTCTTTGAAAATGAATTGTATTGATTTTTACGTTTGACCTGTAAATAGGCGTTTTTGTACAAGAGGCTGACGTTCTAGTAAGAGAACGCCGCCGAATAATGGAATTTACATAATTTGTGAAAAACTAAACAAAACAGCTATGTGAATGATCCCACTGGGTTCCAACTCTGCTATTGCCTTTATGTCCTCGAGCATCTCATTACTTTGCTACTTGGTTGAAGGTAGATTAGATTGATTAGTGCCGTCCGAGCTTGATAGTCGATACCGAAGTCTGGATGCAAGGTGATCCAATGAGACATAGTATTACGCTTATCCCTAATTTTTGCCTAGACCGCCCTTTCGGGTTTTTAGTCCACCGGGATACCCTTTTTTACCCAAGCCGCCTTTTCAGGTTTTCGACTTGCCGGGTGTACAATTTTTTTTATTCATCCCTTATTTTTGCTCGAACCCTTTTGGTTCGCCGGGAAGCCCTTATTTTTGCCTAGGCCAGTCAACCTAGCGGGTCTTTGATTATGCGTAGTATCTTTTCACTATGTCTGCATTGACGGGGTGAGGAAGGTCGTCACCATCCATGGTGGTTAGAATCATAGCTCCTCTTGAGAAAATGTTCTTAACCACAAATGGCCCTTCGTAAGTAGGGGTCCATTTGCCCCTGGGATCACCTTGAGGTAGGATAATGCGCTTGATTACCAGATCCACAACTTGATACTCTTGTCGTCTAACTTTCTTGTTAAATGCCTTGATCATCCGTTTCTGATATGTCTGACCATGACAAATAGCGGTAAGTCTCTTTTTGTCGATTAGGTTCAGCTGATCAAGCCGAGTCTGAATCTAGTTATCTTTACTCAAACCTGCATCCTTCATGATCCGAAGAGAAGGTATCTGAACTTCAATGGGCAAGACTTCCTCCATGCCATATACCAAGGAGTAGGGTGTTACCCCTGTTGACGTTCGCGCTGAGGTACGGTACCCATGAAGAGCAAATGGTAACATCTCGTGCCAGTCTTTGTATGTCACTGACATCTTCTGCACAATCTTCTTAATGTTATTATTAGCCGCTTCTACAACCCCATTCATCTTCGGCCGATAGGGAGAAGAGTTATGATGCTGTATCTTGAATTGCTCGCAGAGCTCGATGATCATCTTATTGTTGAGATTGGTACCATTGTCCGTAATGATCCTCTCTGGTACACCGTATCGACATATCAGATTATGCCGAATGAACCGTGCCACGATGTTCTTGGTTACAGTAGAAAAGGAAGCTGCTTCAACCCAATTCGTAAAGTAATCAATCGCTACCAGGATGAAACGATGCCCATTGGATGCCGTAGGTCTGATCTCGCCGATCATATCAATGCCCCACATTGCAAAAGGCCAAGGTGTCGTCAATACGTTCAGAGGTACTGGAGGTATGTGCACCTTATCAGCATAGACTTGGCACTTGTGACATGTCCGAGAATGCTGATAACAGTCAGCTTCCATAGTGGACCAATAATATCCTGCCCGAAGGATTTTCTTTGCCATGGTGTGTCCACTGGAATGAGTTCCGAAAGTACCTTCATGCAACTCAACCATGATCTTTTCTGCTTCATTCTTATCCACACAACGCAGTAAGGTCGAATCATGGTTACGCTTGTAAAGAATCTCGTTGCTGATGAAGAACTTTGCTACGAACCTCCTTAGAAACTTCTTGTCATTAACAAATGCACCCTCGGGGTATTCCTGAGCCTCAAGGTATCTCTTCACCTCATGAAACCAGGGTTTATCTGCCATCTCTTCAGTCTCAAGATCACAACAATGTGCAGGTTCGTCCAATCTTTCAATGATAATCCGGGGAGCCTCGTTGTCCCAATTGAATTTGAACATAGAAGACATCGTAGCCAGCGCGTCCGCCAACTGATTCTTCTCTCTAGGGAAGTGTTCAAAGGTTATCTCCTCGAAATGGGGAAGCAATGTCAATACATACTCCTTGTAAGGAATAAGGTTCGGGTGTTTCGTATCCCATTCGCCTTTGATCTGACTGATCACGAGAGCGGAATCTCCGAAGACACTCAAGAACTTAATCCTTAGGTCAATTGCTGCTCGAAGACCCATGATGCACGCTTCATACTCCGCCATATTATTGGTGCAGTTGAAACATAGTCGGGCGGTAAACGGAGTATGAGAGCCTTTAGGAGATATGATTACGGCTCCAATTCCATTACCCAAAGCGTTCGAAGCTCCATCAAAGTACATAGACCATCGGGATCCTTCCTCAGGTCCTTCATTCGGTCCAGGTGTCTTACAGTAAGTTACTATCATGATATTCTCATCCAGGAATTCAAAGTTCATAGACTGGTAATCGTCTACTGCATGATGTGCCAAATGGTCTGCCAACACAATTCCCTTAATTGCCTTTTGGGTCGTATATTGGATGTCATACTCAGTCAAGATCATCTGCCATCTTGCTATTCTTCCGGACAAGGCAGGCTTTTCGAAGATATATTTGATTGGATCCATCTTAGATATCAACAGAGTAGTGTGAGTCAGCATATACTGTCTTAGCCGGCGAGCAGACCATGCCAAAGTGCAGCAAGTTTTCTCGAGCAACGAGTATCGGGTCTCGCAGTCGGTAAACTTTTTGCTAAGGTAATAAATAGCATGCTCTTTTCGGCCATACTCGTCATGCTGACCCAACACACACCCTATTGTGTTATCGAGTACTGTCAAGTATAAGATCAGAGGCCTCCCTTCAACTGGAGGCATCAAAATAGGTGGCTCTTGGAGATACTCTTTGATCCTTTCAAAAGAGGCATGGCATTCATCGTTCCAACGCACTACTTGATCTTTCTTCAGCAGCTTGAATATTGGCTCACAAGTAGCAGTCAGGTGCGAGATGAATCGGGCAATGTAGTTCAGACGTCCCAAAAAGTCTCTGACTTCTTTCTCTGTTCTGGGAGCTGGCATCTCTTATATGGCCTTCACCTTTGCAGGATCCATTTGAATACCTTTGTCGCTTACGACGAAACCCAGCAGTTTACCAGATCTCACCCCGAAGGTGCACTTGTTCGGGTTTAACCTCAGCTTGTACAACTTCAACCTGTCAAACAGCTTCTGCAGATGGTCAAGGTGTTCCTCCTCAGTCTGAGATCTTGCAATCATGTCGTCGACGTATACCTCATTCTCGTGATGGATCATGTCATGAAACAAAGCAACCATGGCACACTGATACGTTGCCCCAGCGTTCTTCAGTCCAAAGGGCATGACCTTGTAGCAAAAGGTACCCCATTGAGTAACAAAAGTTGTCTTCTCCATGCCTTTAGGAGCCACTTTAATCTGATTATAACCAAATAAACCATCCATAAAGGAGAAGACCTTGTGCTGAGCGGTGTTGTCAACCAGAACGTCGATATGAGGTAGAGGGAAGTCATCCTTAGGGCTTGCCCTGTTCAGATCCCTATAGTCAACACATATTCGAACCTTACCGTCCTTCTTCGGAACATGAACCACATTGGCCACCTGTGATACGGTGGGAGAACTGACTTGGGATTTTGCGTTTGTGTTTGCAAATGTTTCGGTTTAGCAAGAGTCGCCACCGACTTTTTATTTTATCCTAAGGAAAGGTCAAAAAGCACAGGAAAGACCTTTGAGATGTTTTCTTGGGTTCGGGGAGTAGATTATAGAAAGGGAAGGTATTAGCACCCTTTCTATCCATCGTTATCCATGGGCTCTTAGTTACTTGTTTAGATCACTTGCTTTGCTTTTCAATTGTTTGAAATGGTGCTCTTCAATTGTTTGAAATGGTGCTTTGTGTGTGATTTTGAAAGATGTTTTAAAAAGAGGCCATCATTGTGGAAACCTTTGTAATGATTCTTGTTTGAATGTATACAAAGGTGTTTTTGTCTTTTGAAAAGTTTTCAATGTTTGAAAGTAGGGTTTTGAATTTGTGTGGTGAAGTGTGTTTTGAAGATAGCAATGATGTTTTTTGCAAGTTTTGATCAAGTAACTAAGAGTTATCTACCCTATTTTACTCAAAGATCTTTCTTATGTTTTGTAACCCTTTTAACAGTGTTTCTTCACCATTGTATTTGGTGAACAACCTTGTGTTAGGATGTTAAACGGGACAGGCGCGAGTCATTGTATAGACCATGATAGCAATTGTGTCAAGTATTTTTGGCAATTTTCTTGAGGGACTTGATCATTTTGTTTAGGCAACCTAAATAGCGTCATCGAGGGACTATGATCTTTTATTTTGTTTTTGTTTTGCCAAAGTACTTAACATGCATA
Organism: Vicia faba; assembly: GCA_948472305.1. Lineage (NCBI taxonomy): Eukaryota > Viridiplantae > Streptophyta > Magnoliopsida > Fabales > Fabaceae > Vicia > Vicia faba. Next base: position 1,156,499,850 of record OX451737.1, on the reverse strand, counting down.
CCATGGCCCATTTTTGAAGGCAACAAGTGGATTGTAACCCTAGGGGTTTAAGTGTGCATTGTGTTTGATTTTCATGCATTTTTGTCTTTGATTAGGTCAAACTATTTGTTGGTTTTGATTTTGCATACAAACCCTAATTCTCTAGTCATGGCATAATTGAAAGCTTTAAAGGTGCGATAATTTAAATTGTAAGCTATTACAACATGATATAGGGAGGGGGGGGGGGTGCAAATTTGAATAGGGGATTATTTTGCAAGAAATTAAACCCTAAATTATTACAACCAAATTGAATTTGCAAGGCATAATATTTAAATGTACAATATTTAAATAAAATACAATAAATAAATATTAGATAAAATGTATTAAAAAAAGGTACTTTATGTATATAAAGTATTTTCAATGGAAAGAAATGTAAAGAAATAAATAAAAAGTTAATTTTATTTGTTTTAGGGCAAAAAACCCTAATTTCTTAAGAAAATAAGTATAATGTATTATTTATGTACAAAAATATATTAACATGTATAAAAATGAAATATATAAAAAAAAAGGTATTTTTTAGTATAAAATATCAATAAAAATAAAATGTATTATTTTTGTGTTTTTTTTATTCTATATTTATATATATATATATATATATATATATATATATATATATATATATATATATATATATATATATATATATATATATATATATATATATATATATATATATATATATATATATATATATATATATATATATATATATATATATATATATATATATATATATATATATTAAATATATTAAGTGTGTAAAAGATAAAATAAATTATTTACAAAAATGTATATATTTCAAGAAAATATTTTCAGACGTGAATAAAAATAATAAATGAAAATAAAAGTATTTTTTTACATTATTTTTAAGTTTAAACAAAATAATATAAAGTATTTAGGCATTTTTATGTTGGAAATTATTAAAATAAATACAAAAAAAAAATGTAAAAATTTATGAAAATATTTTTTAGGCATTTTTTATATTTGCAAATAAAATAATAAAGCCAAAAAAGAAATAAAAATGCAAAAATAATGAAAATACAAAGAAATGGGCCAGGGGGGTGTGAAATTGAAAATGGGGGTGTCAAAAGTAGGAAGTAGCCAGGCCCAGCCCAGCTACTTCATCTTCTTCCTCTGTCCAACAGAAATTTGAAAAACGCGTACATGCCTGTACAAACTTGTATCTCCTGTATTCGTGATCTTTTGACAAAATTCAAAACATGAAACTTGTAGAGTATCAAATCACGAATCTAACCATATAAAAATCTTAAGCTAACTCTCAAAGACCAGAGAGAATTTCTCTGGCCCTAATTTCTAACCTAGTTTTTCCAGAAAGTTCATGGATGAAATTCTCTTATCACGATTAATATAAATGAAAACTAAGCACATGTATGGTTTCAGGACAATGTATACAACATCTTTCATTCACAAACCTAAGTCTAAATGTTCCTAAATAGAGAGATAGAAGTTCATGAAATACCTGTTTCAGTTGAGTTCAAGCTGGGAAATGCAGCAACTTTCAATGGGGCATGAGGTTCTTTTGAGCTTGCTTGATATCCCCTGAACCTTTCCCAATGCTTAGTTTGTTTTGAAGTGGCCTGAATCGTGCTACAGAACTCAACCTGCAAAGCTTCCAAACAAAAATGGTGATGTGTATAAATGGAGTTACAACAACTTGTGAATGGTATGGACAGCTTATGTATATTGTTTAGAATGTGTTTGAAGTGATTTTGGACAAAACGCACGAGGGGATTTGATTGTGGCTTGTGATTTGCAGAACTGGCCCTGTTTTGCAAGAAAATGTGGTTTTTGAGTATGAGGAGGTTTGAGAGGTCAAAGGCTCGTGCTTCTGGCTTGCAAGGATGTATGAAACTTGTTTCAAAACTTTGCTTGAGTTGATTTTATCAGATGTGTAAGTTATGAGTTTTTGGCCATTTGACTTGTTTTGAAAGCAAAGTTTGAAGTGAAATGAGATAGGCCTGTACAGGCTATCTCCAAGCATGAACCAACTTCTTGTACCTTTGCCTAAGTTTGTGGAACTTATTTGCTGCAAAGAAAGAAGTTCAAAGCTCAAGAAAGACAATTTTGCAAAAGTTATGCTTTATGAAAATGGAAGTGTGATCTTTATGCCCAAAATGGAATTATTCAATGTACAATGCTCCCTTGATCAGAACAATGCCTATAAACAATGTATTTGCATTCAATTTTTGAGTGTTGAAGGGTTTAGAGACCTGTAATTATGTACTAAGCTAGTTTGGTCAGATTTGCAACTTGGTATGAACATGTATTGGCCATGGTTACAAAGTGAGTTTTTGCCAACTTTAAGCATTCAATTCTACCTAACCACAAAGGTGTTTGAGGAGTTCTTGGACAATTTGGAAAGCTTGCAACATGTACTATAATACATCTTTGAAATGAAACTTAATATTCCAAGTGGAACTATGTGAAAAATGGCCAAGAAGATGGGTCAAAATCCTGCCTAAATTAGGGCAAAATTTCTCTAAGTTAAAGGTTTTAGGAATCCTTGTTCCAATAATCATAACTTGAGATCCAAGCTTATTTTGAGAAAACTTTGTGAATCAAAGTTGTAGACTTTGTGATGGACTACAACTTTCATGTTGTAAGTTTTGATTGAATCCCTTTGCATCTTGGTGAAAATATCGGACAAAGTTAGGAAAAATTAAGAAAATTTCATAACTTAGAAAATTTCTAAGTTATGAAAATTTTCAATTTCAAACCCTAATTTGCAATTTTGGGTTTCTTGATGAACAAGTTTCATAATTTGACATGTCTTGATGAAAAATTGATCCTTGGCACTTGATTTTGACCAAAAAGTCAAAGTTTGACTTTTCAGTGTAGAGTCAAATTTTGATCAGTTGACTGAAAAATTCATCTGTCAATCCTATGCATTTGAGATCTTTTGAACTTGTTGAATGGGTCAAGACAATGTCATTGAGTCCTTGTGTCCTTGGTTGAGCTTGATTTTCCATTGGTTAGGTCAAACAGTCAAAAATTACCTTTGTGCAGTCACAACCCTAAAAATGACCATTTTGTCCTTTTGGTGATCTGATCAAATTTCTTGTGTAATTGTGATCCAAACTTGATCAAATGGTTCATATGACTTCATAATGTTGATGTGGGTCAAAATTCATGAGGGTTGACTATAAATTGGCCACAATTGACTTTTTCCCCAATACAGCTGATTTCTAGGTCAACTGTCCAATTGACTGGGCAAAAATTTGAATCAAGGCCTAAAACTTGGTATGGATAAACTTGTGAGTCCAACATGAAGTATGAAAGTCACTTAGGGCATTGAAGGTCCAAAAATCCCTGTGCAAACTCAATACCTAATTTAGGTCAACAATGCAAGGAGGTGTCTTGAGCAGAGCAAACCCTAGCTTGATCTTGAGTTCCAAGAGCCTTGTGATGAGAAAATGTTGATGAAATGAGAGGGCAAATTTTGGGGTACAACAGCTGCCTCTGTTCAATCTTCTGTAACCTGAAGAGTTAGATTGGCAAGTTTTCCTTTCGCGACTCGAAGGTAAGAGAGGATTGGACACTAGAGTGCCCGTAAATTTGCACTCGTCAAAATATAGTTGAGGAAATGGGCTTAAAGATGCCATTTGGATATGGTGGAATCTTGATGGAGATGGGATTAAAGATGCCATCCAAGAATGTTTGTTGAAAATCAGTAGAATGAACATCAGAATGGTATCCGTATTTGGAACATATCTGAGTTGTATCTGGGTTTGTATGAGCAAGGGAATGGCGTCTGTGTTTAGAGCGTATCCGAGCTGTAACTGTATTTGATTCTTGAATGAATATCAAAATGACTGCCGTGTCTGGAGTGTATCTGTATTCTGAATGGGTAACAGAGAAAAATCTGTGTGTGGAGCAACTATGTGCTGGGAATAAGTTCTGAATGAGTGGCAGAATGGAAACCGTGTCTGGGGCATATCTGGACTGTATCTGAAGTTGAGATCTGTATGAGTAGCAGAATGACTTCCGTGTCTGGAGTGTATCTGAGACTAACTGGGATCTGAATAAGTGACAGAATGACTTCCGTGGCGACTGCACTGGGGAGAATCAAACTTTTGGAGCGTATTCGAGCTGTAACTTGTAGTTGATAGTTGAATCTGAATGAGAGATAGAATGGCCGCCGTGTCTGGAGCGTATCTAGTATGTATCGGATTGCTGAAGTCTGGATGCGTAGTAGAATGACCGCCGTGTCTAGGGTGTATCCGTACTGTATTTTGACTTGAAATTGTGAATGAGTAATGGAATGACCGCTGTGTCTGGGGTGTATCCATACTGTATCAGAAAAATTGTTAACGATAGCCTTTTAATCTTATCCTGAAAAGGGTAAAATGTTAGTAAAACACAAAGTTATGTTGCATGATATGTATGATGCAATGAACTGTGTTTCATCAATGTTTATGATATATGAATGTAATGGATGGGCATGTAAGCCGAGTGGCTGTCTTGCTGAGGCAAATAAATCCTTGGCTGCTGCTGGGGATTGAAATCTTTGACTGCTGCCGGGGAAAGTAAATCCTTGACCGATGTTGAGGATTCAAAACTCTTTGATTGCTGAAGATGAGAGATCCTTGCTGACTGCTTGGGGATTGAAATCTCTGTTTGTTTGAGAAGGAGAAATCCTGGGACCACTGCTGGAGATTGAAAATCCTTGGCGATTTGTGGGGATTAACAAGGCCTTTGACAACTTCTGCAGGGAATGAGAATCCTTCATGACTTTCCTGGGAAATAGGGAAAACTCTGAAAATCTCTACTGGGGAATTAAAACCTGGGAGGCTTCTGCTTGGAGAAATGAGACCGAGAATCTTCGATCTTGCTGGGAGATAACTCTGTGGGGAGAATGTTTACTCGGCCATTGAAATCAGGAGCTTTGGGTTGTATGCAAAACTACTGGGGAATCATCCTAGTTGGGGATAAGCCAAGAAGTTAACTGTTATCTGTTTGGTTTTCAGACTTTTAAGATAACCTGCTGGGGAAATTGGGGGAAGTTGAACAGTTCCCACCGGGGGTTGATAGTTGGAAATTTGACTTCTCTAGGGAAGAAGGTTTAGAATATTCTGGCTCCGCTGGGGATAGGTATTTCAGGGTTTTCGGGCTCCGCTGGGGATTTTGAAGTTTAACTCTGCTGGGGACACATACTTTAAGACTTTGGCTTTGTTGAGGATCTGAACAATGTATTGCAGGGGATGGCACAAAGATATCTTCCTACACCTTCAACCTATCAGTAATTATCCTTTCTCAATTTTGTTTTATTTGTAAGCAGTGATTATATTCAAATGCATATGCCTATTTAACAAAACTTTGGACGTTTTCAAATAAAAACATAAGTGTAAAAAAGAAAGAAAGGCAAGCAAATTCCTGCACTTTGAAGTATCTTTGTATTAACTTTTGTAAGTATCTTTGTACAAAGGAGACAAACATCCTAGTAAGAGAATGTTGTCATAAAAATTGAAAATTTTTATATAAAAGAAAGATGGCTATGTGTAATAATTCCATGGGGTTCCCATTCTGCTTATAGCCTTCACAACTTTGAGTATCTTGTCCGTTCGTTGCTTCGTCCGCCGATGATTGGATTGATCAGTAGCTTGGAGCTTTGTTGGTGAAGAGATTGTTCTTAAAGTGATCCGACGAGACATAGTCATACGCTTTAGTTCCCTAACTTTTGCCTGGACCGCCCTTTCGGGTTTTTGATCCACCGGGAAACCCTTTTTTGCCCAAGTCGCCCTTTCGGGTTTTTAACTTGCCGGGTGTACAATTTTTTTTTGGTTTTATCCCTAATTTTTGCCTGAACCTCCCTTTCGAGTTTTTGATTCACCGGGATGCCCATTTTTGCCCAAGTCGCCCTTTCGGGTTTTCAACTTGTCAGGTTATTTTATACGTAGTATCTATTGACTATGTCGGCGTTCGCAGGGTGCGGCAAGTCGTCGCCGTCCATGGTGGTCAGAATCATTGCCCCACCAGAAAAGATGCTCTTGATCACAAATGGTCCTTCGTAAGTAGGAGTCCACTTGCCCCTGGGATCACTTTGCGGCAAGATGATCCGCTTGATTACAAGATCTCCGACTTGATATTCCTGACGCCTGACTTTCTTATTGAAAGCTTTGATCATCCGTTTTTGATACGTCTGACCATGAAAAACAGCAGTAAGTCGCTTTTCGTCGATCAAATTAAGTTGGTCAAGCCAAGTCTGAATCCAATCGTCTTCACTCAAACCGACATCCTTCATAATCCTCAAGGAAGGAAACTGAACTTCCATAGGTAGAACAACTTCCATGCCATATACCAAAGAAAATGGGGTTGCCCCTGTTGAAGTACGTGCCGTGGTACGATATCCATGCAGAGCAAACGGTAACATCTCATGCCAGTCCTTGTAGGTGACTATTATCTTTTGAATGATCTTCTTGATATTTTTGTTCACGGCTTCAACAACACCGTTCATCTTCGGCCGGTATGCAGATGAATTGTGATGATAAATCTTGAACTGTTCGCATAGAGAGGTGATCATAGTGTTGTTCAAATTTGTACTGTTGTCGGTGATGATCCTGTCGGGGATACCATACCGGCATATGAGGTTCTGCTTGATGAAGCGGGCAACCACATTCTTTGTAACAGAGGCATAGGAAGATGCTTTGACCCACTTGGTGAAGTAGTCAATAGCCACCAGGATGAAGCGATGTCCATTGGATGCCGTAGGCTTGATCTCTCCAATCATGTCAATGCCCTACATTATGAATGGCCAAGGAGCTGTCAGAATGTTGAGAGGAACATGAGGAATATGTACCTTGTCGGCATAGACTTGGCATTTGTGGTAGGTGCGGGAATGTTGATGACAATCAGCTTCTATGGTAGACCAGTAGTAGCCTGCCCTGAGAATCTTCTTAGCCATCGTATGTCCGCTCAGGTGGGTGCCAAATGTGCCACTATGTATCTCGGTCATGATCAACTCTGCTTCAACCTTGTCCATACAACGAAGTAGAACACAATCATGGCTGCACTTATAAAGAATGCCATTGCTTAGGAAGAACTTGGCGACAAATCTCCTTAAGAACTTTTTGTCATTGACGGAAGCTCCTTCAGGGTGTTCTTAAGTCTGGAGATACCTTTTGATTTCATGAAACCAGGGTTGTTACACTACTTCTTCGGTGTTAATCTCGTGACAGTGTGCAGGTTCGTCCATTCGCTCGATGGTAATTTGGGGAGCCTCGTTATCCCAATTGAGTTTAAACATGGAAGACATTGTAGCCAGAGCATCGGCTAACTGATTTTCTTCTCGCGGGAAATGCTCGAAGGTAATCTGCTCGAAATGAGGCAACAATGTCAAGACATGTTCTTTGTATAGGATAAGATTAGGATGTTTGGTGTCCCACTCTCCTTTGACTTGACTGATAACCAAAGCCGAGTCCCCAAATACGACCAAAGATTTGATTCCCAAGTCTATAGCAGCCTTGAGACCAAAGATGCAAGCTTCATATTCAGCCATGTTGTTGGTATAGCTGAAGCAAAGTCGGGCAGTGAAGGGTGTATGGCAACCTTCCGGAGAAATAAGTACCGCGCCGATACCGTTGCCAAGTGCATTTGAAGCACCATCAAAGTACAGGGTCCATCGGGATCCTTGTTCAGGTCCGTCATACGGGCCGTTACCTTCAATGTTGTCCAATGTCATGATGTCCTTGTCAGGGAAGTCGAATCTCATAGATTGGTAATCTTCGACGGCTTGATGAGCTAGATGGTCAGCTAGTACACTCCCCTTTATATCTTTTTGGGTAGTATACTGGATGTCATACTCAGTCAGGATCATTTGCCATCTAGTGATTCTTCCAGATAAAGCAGGCTTCTCAAAGATATACTTGATCGAATCCATTTTGGAAATCAGCAGAGTGGTATGAGTCAACATATATTGCCTTAGCCAGCGAGCAGCCCATACCAAAGCGCAGCAAGTTTTCTCGAGCAGTGAGTAGCGAGTCTCACAGTCGGTAAACTTTTTTCTAAGGTAATAAATGGCATGCTCTTTTCGACCAGACTCGTCATGTTGGCCCAATACGCACCCCATTGAGTTATCCAAAACAGTCAGATACATGATTAACGGTCTTCCTTCGACATGTGGCATCAAAATAGGAGGTTCTAGTAAATACTCCTTGATCTTATCAAAAGAAACTTGACAATCATTGTTCCATTCGACTACCTGATCTTTCTTCAACAGTTTGATAATTGGATCACAGGTAGATGTCAGGTGAGAGATGAACCTCGCAATATAGTTTAAGCGTCCCAAGAATCCTCTAACCTCCTTTTCAGTGCGGGGGGCAGGCATTTCTTGTATATCCTTTACTTTAGCTGGATCAACCTCAATGCCTTTGTTGCTGACAATAAATCCCAAAAGTTTACCAGACCTAACTCCAAAAGTGCACTTGCTTGGGTTCAGTCTGAGTTTATACTCCTTCAACCTGGCAAACAACTTTTGCAAATGATCAAGGTGTTCTTCTTCTGTCTGTGATCGAGCTATCATTTCGTCTACGTAAACTTCGATCTCATGATGTATCATATCATGAAACAAAGCTACCATGGCACGTTGATAGGTTTCCCCTGCATTCTTCAGTCCGAATGGCATCACTTTGTAGCAGAAGGTACCCCATTGCGTGACAAAAGTAGTTTCCTCCATGTCCTCGGGGGCCATTTTAATCTGGTTGTATCCCGAGAATCCATCCATGAAGGAAAATACCTTGTGTTGAGCTGTGTTGTCAACCAAGATGTCACATATGGCAGTGGAAAATCATCTTTAGGGCTATCCCTGTTTAAGTCCCGATAGTCCACACACATTCTGACTTTGCAGTCCTTCTTAGGCACGGGAACAATGTTAACAACCCATTGTGGATAGGAAGTAACATCCAGAAAGCCAGTGTTGAATTGCTTCATTACCTCAACTTTGATCTTCTCAGACATGTCGGGCCTCATTCGGAGGACCTTTTGCTTGACCGGTGGACAGTCTTCTCTTGTAGGGAGACGGTGGACCACGATATATGTGTCTAGTCCCGGCATGTCTTCATAAGACCAGGCAAAGATTTCAACATATTCGTTCAACAACTGCACTAAGCGCTCTTTGACACCTGGTTCTAGGTTGGCACCCACTTTTACCTCTTTCTTGTCTTCCTCTATCCCCAAGTTGATGGTTTCTAGCAACTCTTCATGAGGCAGAATAACCCTCTCTTCTTGTTGCAAAAGTCTGGCTAACTCTCCCAACACTTCACAGTCTTCGTCAACTTCGTACTCAACATGATTGACCAAATCTTCAGAGTTACCGAAGGCTAAAGAAGAATAGTCACCCATGGAATCCGGAGTGGATGGGTACCTGCATTTGTGAGTGTGGGTGTGTGTAAGGGATAGCCATCCTTAAACAAAACAAAATGCAAAAAGAAAGAAAATAAACACAACAGTTTATAGATGAAGACGTCCAATGATTCATTAAGACATGGCATATGATAATGAAGAAAATCAAGCCTTTACAAATGGACCTACATGCCCCGGGCAAGGCATGAGGTGAAAATAGTGTACGAATTGTTTAGTTATTACAGACCAAAAAATGGGAAATTTTTCAAAGATAAATTTACTGGTTGATGAAGGTGATGGGAATAAAATCCTTTGCTTCCCAGTTGCTTAAACCCCCTTCGACGGTTGGGAAGATCCAATCCTCAAAGTTTTTCTCTTCATCCTCATCTTCTACAACATTAATTCCATGATGGGTGATTTTGACGGGTGGTCCTCCATCCTTGGAGCGACGCATAGCCTTCTGTCCTACAGCAGTAAACCCTAATCCAAACTTTTCCGTCTAATGGGTAAAATCAGGCAGTTGCCCCCACACTGTGCTCTTTCCTTCTTTGACTACAACCTCTACATCCTTGAGAGATGCCATCCTAGATACATGCTTGGGAACGATAGGCACCTCAACCATTGTCTTTGCAACGGCGACCTCAGGAGAAACTTCCTCAAAATGTTGGAAAGGCATTTCGATGAATTCGCCATCCAACTCCACATGGCGGAAGGAGTTGAGGTGACTTATCATGTACTCTTCCTCACCGTGCACCGTTATAATCTTACCTTTAACATGATATTTCAGCATTTGGTGTAAAGAGGAGGTAACTTCCCCAGCATAATGGATCCACGGTCTTCCCAACAAACACGAATATGAAGGACGGATGTCCATCACATAAAAGGTGGAGTTGAAAACCTCTGTGCCCACTTTGATAGGAATGTCAACCTCTCTGTGAACCATTCTTTTGGACCCATCAAAAGCCCTAACAACGATGTTACTGGGTTTGAGGGTCAATCCTTCGCAGTCCAAACGGTCTAATGCTTTCTTCGGCAGCACATTCAAGGAAGAACCGGTATCAACTAAGACATGGGCGAGGGTGGTTCCCCTGCATTCAACTGAGACATGTAGCGCTTCGTTGTGTTTCTTTCCCTTGGGAGTTAAATCAGCATCGGAAAAGCCAAGACCATTATCAGCAGTAAGACTGGCCACACACTCCTGAAACTGGTCAGCCGAAGTTTCTTAGGGGACGTGTGCCGTCTTTAAAAATTTGATTAAGGCCTTAGCATGGGCCTCAGAGCAGAGTAGAAGAGCCAACATGGATATTTTAGAAGGGGTCTGCCCTAGCTGTTCCACGACGTCGAAATCGCTCCTTTTGATTATTTTCAAGATTTCCTCCATTTCTTTCTGGGTGGTTTCGGGGATAACCACAACACGAGCCTTCATCCTGACAGGTGCTTATAGTATCCCCTTACCCTTATCGGTAGTATCAACAGATGGTCTTACTTCAGGAGTATCCAATTCTTCAGTTATCGGGTCTTGCACATATGGCTTAACAGGCGCGGAAGCTTTTGAGGGTCCGAAAAATGCTCGAGGGGGAGCAATCTCCGGAGAAAAAATCCGGCCGCTGCAGGTTATCTTGCTTGTTCCTGCAATGTTCCCTATATCAGGGGTTTCCTCTTTATAATTCTCTTAGACTGCTTCAATCTGTTTGATACCATGATAGAAGATTTCTCCCCTGTAGTTCCATCGTATCGTTTTGTTAGATTGATACGGGACAGGCCCCGACATGGTGATTTTTAATGGTACAAACTCAGGATCAGGTGTAATCTTGACAGGCCTTTTGCAAGCCTTGGGAAGATTGTCGGAAGTGGTTATTATTGCAATATCATCGGTTTAAGTAGCAAAAGTAGCAGGAGTAACATGAGTGAAGGTATCAACATGGGTATTTTGGAAGAGTATCTCTTGGGTATCCATCAGGCGTTGGATACCTGACTTCAACATTGGGCAATCATCTCATATGTTTAAACAAAAGTAACAGTCCTTTCCACAGCCTGGAAATATCCCGGCTCTCATCAAATTCTCTTTAATCACTAGTAACGGAGTCAAAAGGTCAGCAACATCGGTAACATGAAGGTCTTCCATAACGGCATGAACATTATGACCGTGCTTGGGCATCGGAGCAGATATCACGTTGGTCTTCTCAGGAGCATCAAATTCTACTTCCTTGGCATCAATCAGGTCTTGGATTTTGTTCTTAAGCGCCCAACAGTTGTTGGTATCATGCCCTGCACTGTCAGAGTGGTAAGCACACTTGGCATTGGAGTGGTAGTATGGAGAGGAGGTATTAAAGTTCTTTGGCGCTTCCTTCAAACTAGTAAAATTCAGTTTTAACAAATGTGGGAGTACTTGAGCTGACGTCATGTTGATTCGGGTGAACTACCGTTGTGGCCTTTCTACCCGTTGTTGATTAGGCCTTGGCTGATTGCCGCGAGGTTGATCATTTGAAGAGTTTTGAATCATCACAGCCCCCACAGTTGGCCGACGCTTGGTTCTTCCTTGACTTTTCTGAGAATAAACAGTAGAGGCTTCCTTCTTAGCTGGGAAGGTTTTCCTAACAGCAGTGGACGCGGAGGCATCTTTCTGAATCTTACCACTTTTAATACCGGCCTCGACCCTTTCGCCGGTCAAAATTAGTTCGGTGAATCCTGCGGAAGGACTCCCGATTAAATGATTGAAGAAAGGGCCAGACAGGGTCCCTAGAAACATGTCAACCAACTCTCTATCCGACAATGGTGGCTGCACCCTTCCAGCCAGATCACGCCACTTCTGGGCATACTCTGTAAATCCCTCATTAGAAGCCATACCCATACTCTGTAGCTGAGTACGAGTGGGTGCCAAATCAGCATTGTATTGGTATTGACGGTGAAAAGCAGCAGCTAAGTCTTCCCAATTATGAACCTAAGACCTCTCAAGTTGATAGAACCAGTCCAATTGTGTGCCTGACAAACTGTCTTGGAAAAAGTATACCCAGAGGTCTTTATCAGATGAGTGGGGTTAGATATTTCTGACATATGATCTTAGATGCATCTTTGGACACGACAGACCGTCATACTTGGCAATGTTGGTACTTTGAACTTGGGAGGAATGACGATCCCAGCGACTAACCCTAGTTCTTCAAAATCTAAACCAGGCACCCTTTGAAACTCCATGGCTGCCAATCTATCCTCCAGATTCTTATATTTATCATCCGCGGGGGATATTGCTGTTCGGAGTAGTCTTCGTCTTCTTCCTCTTCTTCTTCTTCAACTTCAGATTCAGAAGGTCCCACAGCTTCTTTTCCTTTACCAGCCCCTTCATCAGACGTTGAGGGGAACTCGAGAACTTTTCTAACATTGCTTTCAAACCTTCTTCCAAAAGTGGATACTCCAGGCCTTTTCTTCTTTTTCTCTTTACTTTTCTCCAACAGTGCTTTGAGGTCCTCTTGACCCTTTGCTAAGGTCATGAGGGGTTGTTGAAATTGAGAATTCTATGCTTGTAGATCCTTAACCGTCTGCTCCAAATCCATCTTGCTGAAATAAACAGCAGAAAGATAAGGAAACATGGTGTGAAGACCTATTTATGCATATGATGAATGGTATGTTATTCATGTAATGCATTCAAGGATTCAGAAAATTCAAAATTGTTGCAAACAAAAAGGAACACACGTCATATTAAGAAGAAATTGTTAGTACATAAGTGCCCCATGGGCAAAATATTACAAAATTCTTAATGTAAAAAGACATTGCGCATCCTCTTTGGTGCGATGTAAGTGTTGAGAGTTTCCTCCTCATGAAGTCGGCGGGTAAGCTCCAAAACCTTCTTCTCACTGGCATAGAAGCTGGCTTCAAAAGTATTCCATTCTTCCTTGAGTTGGATCCAACTCTTTTGCATTTCTTTCCATGATGTTGGCATGTCAGGATGTAGGAGGGTGTATGGAACCTCTCCTTCCATAACAGGCTCTTTGATCAAGGGGAGAATGTGAGGTTATGGCATCATAAGACTCTGGGCGCGGGTTCGTACCACTTGAGATAGGGCTCAAGGGGGATGGAATTATTGTGCCCCAGTGTCTTACTATCCACTTTGTTGGGCATCCTCCAAGCTCCGATGAACCTTTGTCGAAATCCTTGCGCATCATTGTCGAAGTCAAAAACTAGGTCAGGAATCAGCACGTCATGAGGGCCATCCCTCCGAGCATATCCAAACTGTCTTAGAGCTAAACAGGGGTTGTAGGTTATGCCTCCCCTAATGCCAAGTAATGGGACATTAGGGAACTCTCCACAATGATCAATGATGATGACATTTTCTCTGGACCGAGAACACCAATGTACATCAAAATGTGTGAGGGTCATCAATCGTTGTGACCACCTTAAACCCTGCTCATTCTTCAAAACTGATTGTGGAAGGTGAGAAATAAACCACCTTGCTAGGAGAGGAGTACAACACATGAGAACACCTCTTTTCCTCATTGTTCGTGTGTAAAATGAGTGTAGAATGTCCCCAAGCAATGTAGGTACAGGATTCCAGGATATGAAAATCTTGACAGCATTCACATCTATAAGTTGATCAGGGTTTGGGAACAGGACCAACCCATAGATAAGGAGTGCCACAATCTCTTCAAAGGCTTGTAGATCAAGAGAATTCCAGCAGTCTTGTGCCTTCTCAAACAAAAACTTTGCCAAGAAACCCTTGACACCACTTCTGGTTTCCCAATGTCCCTTGATGTCAGTTGGTTGCAAGTGTAATGCTTGAGCAACATCTTCAAGCTTTGGTTCTTTTTCTGTATCATTGTAGGGTAGTTGATGAAGAATAGGAATTCTCAGGAGTTGAGAAAATTCCTCCAAAGTAGGTACTAGTTGGTAATCAGGGAATGTGAAACATTGGTGTAGGGGTCAAAGAACTGGAAGAGAACTTTCACCATGTCTTCTTCAATGTTGGAGTTGACCAAGTTGAGAAGTCTACCATGTCTTTCACTGAAGAGAGAATTCTCTAGAATCCTGGATGTAAGCTCCTTGAGTTGAGGAGGGATTATCACAAGGTTGACTTGAATTGTTTTCCTGCGAAGAGATTCCATGACCTACAAAACAAGAACAAAGATGAAGATCCAAACCCTTGAAATGGTTAGTGGATGCATATGATGCTTTATGATGTTTATGATGTATGCACAAGCACATGTACAAGCAAGTCACACAAAACCCTAGTTTCAGGCTTGCATGAGGTTTCATAGGTAAATACCCTCTTGAGTTTAGTTGGCTCAAACTTGTCCTATAAATAGTAACCGGGTTCTAAGGAGCTCAATATCACTGGATTGTTTTCTATGTTCATTGTTTTGGTTTAGCCACTTAACTAGCGACTAAAATATTCCAAGAAAACAACCCTCAATGAGTGTAGTATCGAGTATCTACCAACTTCGGACTGCACCAGAGCCGGTCATCTCACTACTCCTAAAAAAGGCCAAGATGGTCAAGTAAGGTTCTAAGAGTTCATTAGTGCTTTATGACATCACTCAACGGCCCCGTATTCTCTTTGATTGACTCAAAGGCTACCGGTACTCACAAATATGTCGCACTAATATAGCTATTGCTTCAACCATTTCGGTATACCCCCGCACAGTTTCCACAACGTATTTCTATTTACCTATGAATGTTTCCCAAATCCGGGTAGAGGATTTCAAGCCCAAACAAGAGAACCAAATGTAAAGCAATCAAAGAAAACAATATAATCATGCAAAGGGTGATCTAAGCCCTAAGGTTACTCAACTTTTAAAGTTGTCCCCAACAGAGTCGCCAGTTCTGTGATACAGTGGGAGAACTGACTTGGATTTTGCGTTTGTGTTTGCAAATGTTTCGGTTTAGCAAGAGTCGCCACCGACTTTTTATTTTATCCTAAGGAAAGGTCAAAAAGCACAGGAAAGACCTTTGAGATGTTTTCTTGGGTTCGGGGAGTAGATTATAGAAAGGGAAGGTATTAGCACCCTTTCTATCCATCGTTATCCATGGGCTCTTAGTTACTTGTTTAGATCACTTGCTTTGCTTTTCAATTGTTTGAAATGGTGCTCTTTAATTGTTTGAAATGGTGCTTTGTGTGTGATTTTGAAAGATGTTTTGAAAAGAGGCCATCGTTGTGGCAACCTTTGTAATGATTCTTGTTTGAATGTATACAAAGGTGTTTTTGTCTTTTAAAAAGTTTTCAATGTTTGAAAGTAGGGTTTTGAATTTGTGTGGTGAAGTGTTTTTTGAAGATAGCAAGGATGTTTTTTTGCAAGTTTTGATCAAGTAACTAAGAGTTATCTACCCTATTTTACTCAAAGATCTTTCTTATGTTTTTTAACCCTTTTAACAGTGTTGCTTCACCATTGTATTTGGTGAACAACCTTGTGTTAGGATGTTAAACGGGACAAGCGCGAGTCATCGTATAGACCATGATAGCAATTGTGTCAAGTATTTTTGGCAATTTTCTTGAGGGACTTGATCATTTTGTTTAGGCAACCTAAATAGCGTCATCGAGGGACTATGATTTTTTATTTTGTTTTTGTTTTTCCAAAGTACTTAACATGCATACCATGGCCCATTTTTGAAGGCAACAAGTGGATGGTAACCCTAGGGGTGCAAGTGTGCATTGTGTTTGATTTTCATGCATTTTTGTCTTTGATTAGGTCAAACTATTTGTTGGTTTTGATTTTGCATACAAACCCTAATTCTCTAGTCATGGCATAATTGAAAGCTTTAAAGGTGCGAGAATTTAAATTCTAAGCTATTACAATATGATATAGGGAGGGGGGGGGGGGGTGCAAATTTGAATAGGGGATTATTTTGCAAGAAATTAAACCCTAAATTATTACAACCAAATTGAATTTGCAAGGCATAATATTTAAATGTACAATATTTAAATAAAATACAATAAATAAATATTAGATAAAATGTATTAAAAAAGGTTTTTTATGTATATAAAGTATTTTCAATGGAAAGAAATGTAAATAAATAAATAAAAAGTTAATTTTATTTGTTTTTAGGGCAAAAAACCCTAATTTCTTAAGAAAATAAATATAATGTATTATTTATGTACAAAAATATATTAACATGTATAAAAATGAAATATATAAAAAAAAAGGTATTTTTTAGTATAAAATATCAATAAAAATAAAATGTATTATTTTTGTGTTTCTTTTATTCTGTTTTTAATAAAATAAAGTGTATATATATATATATATATATATATATATATATATATATATATATATATATATATATATATATATATATATATATATATATATATATATATATATATATATATATATAAGAAAATAAATATAATGTATTATTTATGTACAAAAATATATTAACATGTATAAAAATGAAATATAAAAAAAAAGGTATTTTTTAGTATAAAATATCAATAAAAATAAAATGTATTATTTTTGTGTTTCTTTTATTCTGTTTTTAATAAAATAAAGTATATATATATATATATATATATATATATATATATATATATATATATATATATATATATATATATATATATATATATATATATATATATATATATATATATATATATATATATATATATATATATATATATATATATATATATATATATATATATATATATATATATATATATATATATATATATTAAGTGTGTAAAAGATAAAATAAATTATTTACAAAATTGTATATATTTCAAGAAAATATTTTCAGATGTGAATAAAAATAATAAATGAAAATAAAAGTATTTTTTTACATTATTTTTAAGTTTAAACAAAATAATATAAAGTATTTAGGAATTTTTATGTTTGAAATTATTAAAATAAATACAAAAAAAAATGTAAAAATTTATGAAAATATTTTTTAGGCATTTTTTACATTTGCAAATAAAATAATAAAGCCAGAAAAGAAATAAAAATGCAAAAATAATAAAAATACAAAGAAATGGGCCAGGGGGGTGTGAAACTGAAAATGGGGGTGTCAAAAGTAGGAAGTAGCCAGGCCCAACCCAACTACTTCTTCTTCTTCCTCTGTCCAACAGAAATTTGAAAAACACGTGCATGCCTGTACAAACTTGTATCTCCTGTATTTGTGATCTTTTGACAAAACTCAAAACATGAAACTTGTAGAGCATCAAATCACGAATCTAACCATATAAAAAACTTAAGCTAAATCTCAAAGACCAGAGAGAATTTCTCTGGCCCTAATTTCTAACCTAGTTTTTTCAAAAAGTTCATGGATGAAATTCTCTTAGCACGATTAATATAAATGAAAACTAAGCACATGTATGGTTTCAGGGCAATGAATACAACATCTTTCATTCACAAACCTAAGTCTAAATGTTCCTAAATAGAGAGATAGAAGTTCATGAAATACCTGTTTCAGTTGAGTTCGAGCTGGGCAATGCAGCAACTTTCAATGGGGCCTGAGGTTCTTTTGAGCTTGCTTGATGTCCCCGGAACCTTTCCCAATGCTTAGTTTGTTTTGAAGTGGCCAGAATCGTGCTACAGAACTCAACCTGCAAAGCTTCCAAACAAAAATGGTGATGTGTATAAATGGAGTTACAACAACTTGTGAATGGTCTGGACAACTTAGGTATATTGTTTAGAACGTGCTTGAAGTGATTTTGGATAAAACGCACGAGGGGATTTGATTGTGGCTTGTGATTTGCAGAACTGGCCCTGTTTTGTAAGAAAATGTGGTTTTTGAGTATGAGGAGGTTTGAGAGGTCAAAGGCTCGTGCTTCTGGCTTGCAAGGATGTATGAAACTTGTTTCAAAACTTTGCTTGAGTTGATTTTATCAGATGTGTAAGTTATGAGCTTTTGGCCATTTGACTTGTTTTGAAAGCAAAGTTTGAAGTGAAATGAGATAGGCCTGTACAGGCTATCTCCAAGCATGAACCAACTTCTTGTACCTTTGCCTAAGTTTGTGGAACTTGTTTGCTACAAAGAAAGAAGTTCAAAGCTCAAGAAAGACAACTTTGCAAAAGTTATGCTTTATGAAAATGGAAGTGTGATCTTTATGCCCAAAATGGAATTATTCAATGTACAATGCTCCCTTGATTAGAAAAATGCCTCTAACCAATGTATTTGCATTCAATTTTTGAGTGTTGAAGGGTTTAGAGACCTGTAATTATGTACTAATCTAGTTTGGTCAGATTTGCAACTTGGTACGAACATGTATTTGCCATGGTTACAAAGTGTGTTTTTGCCAACTTCAAGCATTCAATTCTCCCTAACCACAAAGGTGTTTGAGGAGTTCTTTGACAATTTGGAAGGCTTGCAACATGTATTATAATCCATATTTGAAATGAAACTTAAGACTCTAAGTGGAACTATGTGAAAAATGGCCAAGAAGATGGGTCAAAATTCTGCCTAAATTAGGGCAAAATTTCTCTAAGTTAAAAGTTTTAGGGACCCTTGTTCCAAAAATCATAACTTGAGATCAAAGCTTCTTTTGAGAATACTTTGTGAATCAAAGTTGTAGACTCTGTGATGGACTACAACTTTCATGTTGTAAGTTTTGATTGAATCCCTTTGCATCTTGGTGAAAATATGGGACAAAGTTAGGAAAAATTAAGAAAATTTCATAACTTAGAAAATTTCTAAGTTATGAAAATTTTCAATTTCAAACCCTAATTTGCAATTTTGGGTTTCTTGATGAACAAGTTTCATAATTTGACATGTCTTGATGAAAAAATGACCCTTGGCACTTGATTTTGACCAAAAAGTCAAAGTTTGACTTTTCAGTGTACAGTCAAATTTTGATCAGTTGACTGAAAAATTCATCTGACAATCCTATGCATTTGAGATCTTTTGAACTTGTTGAATGGGTCAAGACAATGTAATTGAGTCCTTGTGTCCATGGTTGAGCTTGATTTTCCATTGTTTAGGTCAAACAGTCAAAAATTACCTTTGTGCAGTCAAAACCCTAAAAATGACCATTTTATCCTTTTGGTGATCTGATCAAATTTCTTGTGGAATTGTGATCCAAACTTGATCAAATGGTTAATATGAGTTCATAATGTTGATGTGGGTCAAAATTCATGAGGTTTGACTGTAAATTGGCTACAGTTGACTTTTTCCTCAATACAGTTGATTTCTAGGTCAACTATCCAATTGACTGGGCAAAAATTTGAATCAAGGCCTCAAACTTGGTATGGACAAACTTGTGAGTCCAACATGAAGTATGAAAGTCACTTAGGGCATTGAAGGTCCAAAAATCCCTGTGCAAACTCAAACCCTAATTTAGGTCAATAGTGCAAGGAGGTGTCTTGAGCAGAGCAAACCCTAGCTTGATCTTGAGTTCCAAGAGCCTTATGATGAGAAAATGTTGACGAAATGAGGGAAAATTTTGGGGTACAACACCACCCACTGAGGGTAAGAAGTAACTGCTAGAAAACCGGCGTCAAACTGTTTCATCACTTCGGCCTTGATTTTCTCAGACATCTCTGGGTGCATTCGACGGACCTTCTGTTTCACGGGAGGACAGTCTTCCTTGGTAGGCAGGCGATGAACCACAATATCAGTATCCAAACCAGGCATATCTTCATAAGACCAGGCAAAGATCTCAACGCAGTCACGCAGCATTTGGATCAACCGTTGTTTCACACTAAGCTCCAGATTTGCACCGATCTTAACTTCCTTCTTGTCTGTCTCAGTACCCAGATTCACTGATTCCACCGGCTCTTCGTGCGGCTGAATGACTCTCTCTTCCTGAAGTAACAGTCTTGCAAGTTCACCAAGCACTTCACAATCATATTCACCTTCGTCTTCGGCTAAGTTGATCGGATTTTCGAAGTCATAACTGGCAGTAGTAGAGTCGTTACCAGTGAGATCCAGAGTGGATGTAGACCTGTATATGTGAGTGTGTGTAAAATAGCTGTTTTTGCAATATATAATAAAAGAAAAACAAGGAGCGCAAAATTTGAAATACAAGAACGTCCAATGCTTTTATTAATGATATATGAAAATGACACACATAAAGCCCTCACAAATGAAGCCACGGTGCCCCGGGTAAGACACCGGGCCATAAAGTTTAAAACATTGTCTGTTACTTCAAAACAAAAAGCTTCATTACTGGGTAACAAAAGAAATAGGGATGAAGTCCTTTGCTGTCCAGTTGCTTGGTCCACCATCGGTCGTAGGGTAGATCCAGTTGTCGAACTCAGACTCTTCCATATCGTCTTCAATGGCATTCACTCCCGATTTGCTGATGAACACGGGAGGTCTTCCGATCCGTGCATTTCGAATAGCCTTTTGAGCTTCTTTCTCGACAACAGCCCGGGCATCCTTTAAGGAAGCCATCTTCATAGGAGAATCTTCAACAACAGCCTCAGCTGACGCCAGTGTCTGGGGAACCTCTTCAAAATGTTGGAATGGGGTCCCAATGAACTCCCCGTCCATCTCTACATATCGAAAACAGTTGAGGTGGCTCACCATGTACTCTTCCTCTCCTTGTACTATTACAATCTTCCCTTTTACCGGGTACTTCAGCTTCTGGTGGAGCGTTGAGGTTACGGCCCCAACTTTGTGGATCCATGGACGACCCAGCAAACAAGAATAAGATGGCTGAATGTCCATCACATAGAATGTAGAGTTGAAAACCTGAGAAACAACCTTGATTGGAATATCCACCTCTCCATGCACTATTCTCTTAGACCCGTCAAAGGCCCTAACAACAATGTTGCTTGGTTTCAGCTCCAACCCTTCACAGTCCAACCGGTCTAGAGCTTTCTTAGGAAAAACGTTCAATGAGGAACCAGTATCCACCAATACATGAGCAAGAGTAGTGCCCCTGCATTCAATGGAGACATGCAGGGCATCATTGTGATTCTTCCCCTTAGCAGTCAAGTCGGCGTCAAAGAAACCTAACCCATTATCAGCAGTCAAATTGGCCATGCAATCTTTAAACTGATCAACTGATGTCTCTTGTGGTACGTGTGCAGTCTTCAGAAATGTAATCAGAGCCTTGGCATGGGCCTCTGAGCATAGAAACAGTGACAACATAGAAATCTTGGACGGGGTTTGCCCCAACTGTTCAACTACATTGTAGTCACTCTTTTTGATGATCTTCAGAATCTCTTCCATCTCTTGTTTAGAAGCTTCAATAGTAATCGTCTTTGGTGCCTTCGTCTGGGCAGGCTCATCAGTGGTCCCTTTGCCCCGAGTATTAGATGACTCGGTGACCGGGGTAAGAATAGGAACTTGAACAGGAATAGCAGCAGGTACACTGGCAGGTGTAATAACAACAGGCTTTTGGGCAGTCGGCAGAGAGATATCAGGTGAGAAAAGTCTTCCGCTGCAGGTGACTTTAGCAGGTCCGACAATATTGCTGACGTCAGTATCAACATCCAACTCTTGTTTAACTCCATGAAAATAAACATCAGCCCCGTAATGCCAAGGGACAACTTTATCAGAGGTGTATGGGATAGGCCCAGGAACAGTGATGATCAATGGTGCGGTTCTTGGAATAGACGTAATTCTAACAGGCTTTCTCGAGGAAGCCTTGGAAGAATTGTCGAAAATGGTAACAATGGCAACTTCTTCAGTATGAATTAGAGGAACAACAGTCTTCTCAAACAAGATTTCTTTACTATCCATCAGGCGTTGGACACCTGATTTCAGAAGTGGGCAACCAGTTGGTAGGGCAGAACACATACGACAACCTTCGTCACAGCCCGGAAATACACCAGCTAGCAAAAGGTTCTTCTTCACAGTCATCAAAGGGGTAACAATGTCGTTCACAGAAACCACAAACGAGTCTTCTTCTATAACATTTACTCCATGCTTGGGCATAGGAGCAGTCACAACATTAGGTCTTTCGGGTGCCTCGAACTCAATCTCCTTAGCATCAATTAAGTCCTGTATCTTATTCTTCAAAGACCAACAATCATCTGTATTATGCCCCGGGCTATTAGAGTGAAAAGCACAACGGGCATTAGGGTTATACTTTGGTGATGTAGTGTTAGGATTCTTCGGGGCCTCCCTTGGAATCACTAGATTGGTTTTCAACAACTGTGGCAGAATCTGAGATAAAGTCATGTTGAGACGGGTGAATTACCTTCGAGGTTTCTCGTCCTTTTGTTGATTGTTGTCCTGAGTAGCACCAACGGGTCTTGAAATAACAACCGCATTAACAGCTTGGCAGCGTTCAGGTCTATTCTGGCTTTTCGAACTGTAGACATCACTGGACTCTTTCTTAAAAGGCTTCTTCTTGGTGCTTGATGAGGCACCTTTTTGTATCTTACCAGACTTAATACCAGCCTCAATCCTCTCACCGGTCATAATTAGCTCTGTAAATCCAGATGAAGAACTTCCAATCAGGTGGTTGAAGAATGGACCAGACAAGGTCCCCAGAAACATATCCATAAGCTCCGGATCAGCCAAGGGTGGTTGTACTCTTCCGGCGAGGTCCCTCCACTTCTGAGCGTAATCTTTGAAACCTTCTCCCGTTCCTATTGACATACCCTGGAGTTGGGTACGCGTGGGAGCGAGGTCAGAATTGTACTGTTATTGCCTGTAGAAAGCAGTGGCCAAATCTTCCCAACTGCGGATACTGGCTCTGTCCAACTGGTAGAACCATTCAAGCTGAGTCCCTGAGAGACTGTCTTGAAAGAAGTGGATCCATAGGTTCTTATCAGCGGTGTATGGCTGAATCTTCCTTACATATGACCAGAGGTGCAGCTTCGGACAAGAAACTCCGTCATACTTAGCAAAGGCTGGTGCCTTGAATTTGTGGGGAATTACTACCCCAGATGATAGACCCAGATCACCAAAGTCCAGACCAGGCACCTTCTGAACTTCTATCGCACTCAACCGGTCTTCCAGTTGTTTGTATCTATCCTCAACATGAGGATACTGGTCTTCGTCGAAGTCTGTCTCATTGTCGGAGACCATAGGGCTAGGAGCCCTCCTTTCCTCTTAACTATCTTTCCCTCCAGATGAGGTGGTCAAATCAACTTCATCCCGTAGCCTGTTTCCAAACCTGTGACCTGTGTTAAACAGGACTGTCCTCTTCTTCTTCTTCTTCTTCTTCTTCTTCTTCTTCTCTTTCAGAATCAGGGTCTTCAGATCTTGCTGACCCTTAGCTAGATTCATGAACAACTCTTGGAATTGGGCATTCTGAACCTGTAGGGCCTTGATTGCTTGCTCAGTTGATGGTTCAGCATACATGATGAATGCTGAAATAAACAGCGAAGAAGATAAGAGACTTGTAATGGGTACCTGTTATGAAGTGCATGGGATGAAATGTGTATGAT
Source organism: Vicia faba (assembly GCA_948472305.1). Taxonomy (NCBI): domain Eukaryota; kingdom Viridiplantae; phylum Streptophyta; class Magnoliopsida; order Fabales; family Fabaceae; genus Vicia; species Vicia faba. The sequence continues at coordinate 1,156,476,181 of OX451737.1, read as the reverse complement.
ATGATTTCAAATAAAATCGGGAGATTCAAATTTGTAAACAAGAAATGAAACACACTTTATTAGATAAACTTCGAAATTCAGATTTTTCAACAAATTGCCCTTAAGGCGTTACAAGAATGGAAATACTGAAAAGTAAATAAAAACTGGAAAGGAAATAATCAAAGGAAAATCAGTGCTTCCATGGTCTCTTCTTGTCGGTGTGGACATAGTCATTTAGAATCCGCTCGTTCTCTAGCTTCCTAGTCAACCTCTGGATCTTTTGCTCTTGCTCGTTGAACTTTTCTCGGTAAGCATCCCGTTCTTCTCTCAGTTGCATCTAAGACCTTTTCAGTGCCCCAATGTCAGTGGGCATGTAAGGTTGGAGGATGGTAGGAAGAACCCCCTCTTCATTAGAAACTTCAACAATGATAGGCAGGACAACTTCATATGGCATACCCAACTTCTAGGCACGGATGCGGACCCATATGAGATATGGCTCCATTAGAAGAGAAGTCTTTGGGCCCAGCTCGTGTGGATCAGATCTGTGAACTCTATCCCAAGCCCTTATGAATCTGCGGCGTTGCTCGTCACTATCCCCTTGAAAATCAAAGATGATACTAGGCATTAGCAGCTCATGAGGTCCTTCTCTTTTGGCTCTCCCAAACTGACGTAAGGCTAAGCACGGATTGTAAGAAATTCCTCCATGGGTTCCTATCAGTGGAACATTGGGGTATTCCCCACATCGATCAATAATAGCCACCTCATCCATACCCTTGATAGTCTAGATAATGTCATTATGAGAGAGAGACATGACCCTATAAGCCCATCCCATGCCTTCTTTGTTCTTCAGCACTGATTTGGGGAGGTGCGAAATAAACCACCTAGCCAATAATGGAGCATAACACATCAGGGTTCCCCGCTTTCGGGCGATACGGGCATAAAGCTGATGAAGAATGTCACCCAACAGAGTGGGTACATGATTACGAGAGATAAAGATTTTCACCGCATTCACATCAACAAAGGAGTCAGGATTCGGAAACAATACCAAGCCATATATCAGAAGAGCCAGAATATCCTCGAATGGCTTGAAGTCTAAACTATCCCAGAAATAATTAGCCTTACCAACCAAGAACTTAGTCAGAAATCCCTTTGCTCCACTTCTAGTCTCCCAATTAGCCATTACCTCATCCTTTGTCAAATGAAGGGCTGAAGCAATCTCTTCGGGCCTAAGAATCTTCTCCCAACCAGTAAACGGGGTCTACTCCAGAATAGAGATACCGAGCAGATCAGAGAACTATTCTAAGGTGGGAACCAACTGGTAGTCCTGGAAAGTAAAGCAATGGTACAACAGATCATAGAATTGGACCAAAACACTCATCATCTGCTCGTCCAATTTGAAGGTAACCAAACTGAGAAGATACCCATGTCTTCTGATAAAGGAGGTAGTATCAGGCATCTTTGCAATCAATTCTTTAAGCATGGTGGGAACCTGGACAAAGTTGATCCAGATGGTATTCCTACGCATGGACATCATGACCTACAAAACAGAACAAAGATGAATCCCTCCTGTCTTTGAAATAGGTTAGTCCAATGCAAGATGTATGCAATGTTATGATGTCATGATGTCATGATAGAAAGCACACCACAAGTATTCACAAATAGGAAACATGGTAAAGGCACACAAGTCACACAGAGAGCCCTTAGATTTCAGGCTGGCAAAGAGTCTAGGTACTACCCTCTTTCAGTTCAGTTGGTTTAAACCTGTCCTAAAAATAGTAACCACGTTCTAGAGGATCTCAATATCACTGACTACCCTCAATCGGTCATAATTCCAGTTTAGCAACATTTTCTTGCGTCCGGAATCATCGCGAGAGTTTAGTCTCAATGAGTGTAGCATACTGCTACTGTTCTATGGCCAAGTTGGTCAATTTAAAGGTTCTAAGGTCAGTTGGTGCTTAATGACCCCTTAGATGACCCATATTATCCTCGTTCCAACACAAGGGATATCGGTACAATCTAAAGTGCCACACCAACGTAGCTACTGCTTCAACCGTATCGGTCTACGCCGTATGATTCCCTCACAGTTTATTGCTACTTACCTAAAGGGTATCCCCAGATCCGGGTTAGGATCTATAGTAACTCCGATACAAGCCCACAAATATAAAGCATACAAAGCAAACAATTGAAATCACAATGATCTAATCCTAAGGTACACCCCACTTATTAGGTTCCCCAGCAAAGTCGTCAGTTCTGTGATACGGTGGGAGAGAACTGACTGTTTTTGGAATGCTGGTTCGCGCTTTGCGTTTGTTTTTGCAAAATGTCGCGGTAAGAAAGAGTCACCACCGTCTTTTATTTTATCCAACAAGGAAAGGAAAAAAGCACAGAAAAATTCCTTTTTCGAGAAGTTTCTCGGGTCCGGAGGGTAGATTATAGAAAGGGAAGGTGTTAGCACCCTTTCTATCCGTAGTTATCCACAGGCTCTTAGGTACTTGCTCAAAGTGTTTTCAAAATTTTCTTTTCTTTGTGTTTGTGGGTTTGAAAGAAGTTTTTTTGTTTGAAAGGTGTAAGTGCGAAAAGTTTTGTTTTGTTTTGAAAGAGCAAGTACTTAAGAACCATCTACCTACTCGAAAAAGGAATCGATATGTACTAATGTCCTTTAGACAATGCTATCCCACTATTGATGAGTATGTAGCATCGTCGTTAGAGTTTTAAGGGTCAATTCGATTAAGGGACGTGTGGTCACTAAAGCAATGTTAGGACGCCTTAGCGGTAACCCTAATGTCTTAGATCATTTTTCCGAGGCAACCGTTTCGAGGCAACTATGATCTTTGGACAAGAGGGCAACCTCTAAAACTTCCTATACTCAATGACCACGTTCGAAGGCAACCAAGTGAGGTGTACCCTAAGAGTGCGCATGTGCGAGTGTGTTGTTTCGGTTAATTTTATCTTTGTACATGTCAATGGTTATCTATGTTGATTTTAGGTTTAAACATTTGATCTTGTCATGCGTTTCCTATTATCAAACATCTAACCGTTTATAAGTTGCGGAAATTAAATTGCGGAAATTAAAACTAACTATTACAAGGCGTCGGGTATTTACATCGCCAAAAGCAACCCTTGAAATTAAAATGAGGAAAGTAAATAAAGCGATAAAAATATTTAAAGTCCTATTAAACTATTACATTCCGGGAAACAGATACAATATTGAAATGAAAATAGATCGCGTGCAAGAAAATTAAATCGGGCGCATTATAGGGTTTTGACCCTTTAATTGTTTATTAAAGAAAAGATTTTTTGGTTGTTTTTGAATTAAAAAGAAATTAGATCTAAGTTAATTGTTAAATTAATAAATAAATAAATTAATTAATAAAAATGATATTTTTGGTTTTTTTGATATTTAAAGAAATAAAAATAAATTAATCAAAGTTAATAAAAACCTAATTGTCTAAATTAATTTTAATTATTGCAAAAGATTTTAAAGTTATTTCCTAATTAAACTAAATTAATTACATTAATATTATTAACAAAATAAAATACTGAAAATGTTTTTTAATAAAGAAAATATTTTTGGTTTTTTATTTTAATGAAGAAAAAGTTTTAATTGGTTAGTCAAATAATAAAAATAATTAATCAAACAAATAAATAAATAAAATAAAATGAAAGAAATAGAAATACTCAAGGGGGTTTTGGGCCCAAATTGGAGGTTTGTTCAGCAACTCAGAGGCCCAATTTCATTGGCCTTGGCTGACTTTCTGGAATCCAGCGTGGCACTTTAACTAGGGAGTATGGTAGGCATTCCATCTGAGCCATCAGATTTGGCTTGGGGGCCATCTGTCTACTGATTGCATGAGGGAGCATGGTAGGCTACGCACTTGATATTGCATGGAATCACTTGGCTGAAAAATACAACAAATAATATGGGGACCTGGGATTCGAACCTAGGTCCTGCAGGCCATTGCATACACGCCTTTGCCACCGAACCAATGTGCGTTAGTTGTATACATACTGGACAATAATAATAATATATGAAAACGCGTAATATTCCAGAAAATATAAAACAAAGCGCGCGAATTATGAATTATCCAATGGGGGAGGGCCACGTTTTTATCTTCTTCGTTGGACCCTGGATATTTACCTGCAGATTTATATTCGCAGCTAAATCCGTATGCCCATTCCAAAATTAGTTCTAGGCCATGGAAACTCAATCCAAGACCATGGTTAAACTCGTCTAGGCCTCCTGAACACGTCTATATCCAGCAATAGGGCTGATTTTGCCTGAAAATAAAATACCCAAAAACACAAACCAAGAACTCTAGATTCGGCTAGGGGGTTATAGGCTATATAAATGCAATCAAATAATGCAGAAAGTTTGCAAATTGAGCAAGGATCATGAATGTGTCAACGATTTGTCAAAAAATGCAAGAACATGAGGATACGATTTCGAATACAGGGCGGTTTTTTGAGGGACTTACAACGTGATTGAGAGGGCATGAGAGCATGCTTTTGATTGCTTCTGACTCAGTGACAGCCCAACAATGGATTAGTGTTGAGCTTTGGTGTTGAAACTGCCTCTATGCACGATTTCAGTTTCAAGCTTTTTGCCAATTTTTTCAAGTTTGCTTTTGGTGTTCTTGCAGCCTTCAACCTCTAATTCGTGTCCTTTGCCTTGTATATGTATAATGCAATGTATTAGGTCAAGTTTTGTGGACTGAATCCTTGTACATTATGGCTATAGGATTTGATTTGATCCTCCATTGATAACTTTCCAATTTTGTCCAAAATCCAATCTTTTTGCACATGTAATGCATGATACGAATTTGATTCAATTGATGATGATGATTAGGTCCTGAAATAGCCAAAAAGATCTCATGTAATCAAGTTTTGTGATTTTATTTGATTTAAATTGATTTAAAATGAATTAATTCAATAAAAAATCAAATAAAATAGAAAATTTAATAAATGGACACAAGGCTGAATCTAGGACACGTGTGGAGTGTGACAAGATCAAATCAAGTGGAAAATAATGGGCCCATTTGACAAAATTTGAAGTTTGTGGATAGTTGACTTGTGGCAATTTTGCAAAAATGCCCAACTTCAACAATGCATAACTTCTTCAATTTTGAATTTTTGGAAGTGTTCTTGGACTTTTTAGGAATCTTGAGATGTACTATAACCAACCCTTTTGGTATCATCTCATTTTTATATTCCATGCTCAAGTTATAAGCTTTGTCAAAAAAGGTGTTTTTGTTGACTTTCAAAAATGACCTATAATGTCCAAATTTATAACTTCTTGTGGGTGCATTTTCTGATCTTGGGGCATGAAGATGGATTGTAGGAAATTGAATCCTCTTCAAAATGAGATTTGGATGGGTCATTACTCATAAAGTAAGAGAAAGTTATGCTTGGTCAAAGTTGAGTTGACTTTTCCTACAAAACCCTAATTTAGCAACTTTTGAGTCTTGATGAATTTTGAGCAATCCTTGATGAATCATGATCAACCCTTTATCAAATGATGAAATATCCTTCAAAATGAGAATTTTGGCAAAAAATCTTGAAGTTTGACTATATATAGGTCACAATTGACTTTTGCCCTAGCACAGTCGATTTTTGGACCCTTTGAGCAATTGACTGAGCAAACTTCCCCTGCAAGGCTTGAAATTTGACATGGTTGAACTTGAGAACATATTAGGAAATTGGGGAGAACTTGAAGTAATTTGGATGCAAGGACCTTGATGCAACACAAAACCCTAATTTGAGGTTGACTGCCTTAGGAGATGATTTAACTGTCCAACTCTTGAGCAATCTTGAGCCATTTGGAGATTATTCTTCCAATGTCTTGAGAAATATGAGAGGGCAAATTTTGGGGTACAACAACCGGTAATTGCGGCTATGTCGAATAGGGTGGGGGTCACCATCCCACAGAGAAGATGAAAGGTAAAATGTGCGCTATCCCAGAAATATAGCGAAGATACCAACATGAGGGGACAATAAGACAATCCTGTCTTCGACAACATCACCAAATCGTAAATTCCCATTTCCTTCCAGACGGAGGTTTGCGCTTTCTCCACCTTATTCAACCAATCTGAATACTCTGAGGAGAGGTTAGGGCATGATCGAAAGATCCTGGTCCCTCTGTTCATAAATTGAAGGTTAATGTCCTCCGTAGTCTGAATATGCTGCTGATTGGCCAGAGTAGCGTCTTCAGAATCATCCCTAGGCTTCTTCGCGCAGCCTATAGGTCTGAGTCTTGGGTGAGTATGGAAGAAGGCACGATTCCTCATGGGATTCTCGACGCACGTAGACAAAGGACCAAACTTAGCATATATGTCTTCAGAGTACCTAATGGGAATGAGGAGCTGGGAATCATATGCTTCTCGCCTCTCCCTCGTCATGGGTTCTGAAACAAACCGAAGCCCATCAGTCGAGGAAGGAGAAGGGTTTGTAGAAAAGATATCTGGTTGGCTTTGGATATCATCAGCATTTTTAGGTTGGGGATTATTTGGTGCAATGAAAAGGAAAGCCATTGTTGCAGATTTGGAGAAAACGAAGTTGACAATACAAGATGTTTAAAAGCAGAAGATTTGGAAATGCTTGGAGTGGTGAAAGTTCCAAATGAAAAGGCTTAGGAGTATTTATAGTCTTCAGAAAGGGATATGTCTCGTCAAGGCTATTTAATGCTGTGAAGATAGTGGGGCACGTGGCGAAGTATGAAGCAGTTATCGTGCAGACGTTAGGAAACGTTTTGACATGCTTGCCTAGGTTCTAGGAATATGGTCATCATGGCAGTGTGGTAACGACAGTTAGAAAAGACATCTTGGAGAAAGAGTAATGATGGGTTTTTTCGAAAGCAGCAGCTGTTGGAAGATGAAAAGCGCACGTCAGGACTTTATGGACAATTAGAAAGACAGGTGTTGAATGGAAAGATCAAAGAATGGCTATTTCTTTGGGCATCGAAATAGACATTCTTGGGGGGCAATTTGTTGGCTCCCGAATTCGACACTTACTATATTTGGTCTTTTAGACCAAAAACTGGAATAAATCAAGCCAAGAATGTTTCGACGTATGAAATAACTTAGAAAAAGATCTAAGTTGTATTTGAGCCTTCGACCAGGGCTCACTTTCAAGGTTTCGACTGAAGAGGACTTATGACCTTCGACTAAGAGAAAATACCCTCGCTTTGACACATAATACGAGGGACATTTGAATTTGAATTATTGGAGGGAAAGACAGTTTCGCTAGCGGCTGAGAAGAAGCAACGTGGCTGGAAGCTAGAGGTCGAGGGACATGCAGAAGACACTTGTCTTCATCTTAGTGCAGAGTCGTTCCTCGACGGTTACTTAGTTCTTAGTATAAATTAGGAAATCTGTGTAGTTTTTAGTGGTGTTCAACCTATTGTGCTAGTTACTCAAATATTGTCCAAGTAACCGCTGTGTGAGAAAGGATAAAACTGAGAAATGTACGTTGGAAAAACCTCTTTTTATTAATGAAAGTCTTTTACATTTCTTTAATCTTATTTTGCAAAGTTATCTTTCTTGCATCTTTACCTGCATTTCTACATTTCTGTCTACTTTTCCAAAATCTCAAGTATCTTTTCTCTGGTCGAACGTGCGTTCTTCCTAATTGCTTGTCTTACATAAAAAATTAGCATATGTTTTGGGATCAATCTGATCGATCCCGTGAGTAACCAAAAGAACTTTCCTTTTTTGGAGGATCAGCGGTTGTTTACCAAAAACCACGGTAAACAACATTTATTCAAGTTTAACGTGATGCTCATGCAAGTTTTGAAATCGAAATCATTATTGAAATGTTATGGTGTATAGTGAATGGATCACAGATTTATTCAAAGTGTGAAAGATGATGTAGGAGCATGATATCAATACAAATGATTTAGAAAATATGTTTGGAGGAAAGTTAATGCAATCTTGTTGTAGTATGCTTTCAAAATAAACCCTGCTTTAATTAGGTCTTTTGAGAGTTGTAACGCAGTCTGGTTCACAGTTTTCAAAACAAAAGGATATCAGGCTCAAAATTTGATTTTAACCTACCTCATTCTCCTTGATGATCTACAGTCCTATGTTCAGTTACTTCTGAAGGTTTGAGAAACACAAGAAATGAGGGTTTGAATTGGGTTTCACCAAATTAAATCTTTTCATTGGTGACAAGCCAAGTTAACTTAGAACATAAAAATAAATGAACACATTTATTTTTATCCTGGTTCACTGTTAACTAAGTTACTCCAATCTTTAGGTGTTTAGGTATTGGCTTGCATTTTTGGTAAATCCCAAGTGTATGTGTGAATGTCATGACTGATGTCATAACATTCTAGTTCAGTTTGTACTAACTCATTAGGTACCTTTGCAGAAAAATATTGTATATCAAGTACTGATGTTTATAAGTGTGTATCTGAGCATTTTGCAAAATGATCACATTTTGCTAAATCAGTAGACAGGTTTTCTCAGATGTCATAACAGATGTTATGACATCCTGTTCTGAACTAACAGGTTTGCAGGATGGATAAGTCTGAGTTTTTTCAGGAAATAACTCAGTCTTTCCTGAACAGAATCCTGCGTTTTCTGAGGGGTAACCTAGCTCAACCCTAACCTGGTTAATAAAGTCCTGTGACCTGGTCTTTAGGTCAAACGGAATTAACCCTAGGTTTTTGTGGAAACCCTAACTGAAGTTGCAGCTGCTATATATTCAACAGAGCTGCTGTTTTTCAAGGATCCCTCTTGATTGATCAGAAGATCATTTTTGTAATCTGAATAGATTTGATTATTGTACTCCAAGCAATTATCATTGTGATAAGTGCTTTGGAATAGGTTTCTAATTGTAAGGGTTGTACATCACTCAAAGCTTTGAAGCAAGAGTGTTTGAATGTTCCTTGACTAAAGCTGTGAAGCAGAGTCAAGTTAGTTGTGTGCATCACTCAAAGCTGTGAAGCACGAGTGATTGTGGTGCTTGATTAAAAAGCTGTGAAGCTTAATCAAGTGTTTGTTTATGAAGAGTGTCTTCATCAATTCTCAAGTCAAATTGGTTTATGTATCACTGCTGTGATTGAGGGGGAGTGAGTAGGAACTCAGGTTTAAGTTGTACTTAGATTGGAATTGCATTGGGTAGGTCTTAAGTGAAGGAGATAAACTGGTTGGTTTATTCCTGAATTAAAATATCTTATAGTGGATTTCCTCCCTGGCTTGGTAGCCCCCAGAGTAGGTGTTGTTGCACACTGAATTGGGTAAACAATTGACTGTGTTCTTTATTGCTTTTGTATTTACTGTCATATAGTAAGTCAGATACGGTGTCATAACATTGAACGTGACATTGAGTATCTGCAGCCAGAATTTCAATTGGCATCAGAGCAGGCACCCTGCCTGTATTACTGGGTGAGATCTAGGGATATCACTTTCTGGCACTATGGACAAAGAAGGAGTTTTTGGAAATAGACCACCCATTCTGGATGGAACTAATTATGACTACTGGAAACCTCGTATGATTGCCTTCCTAAAATCTCTGGACAAAAAGGCTTGGAGAGCTGCTGACAAAGGATGGATTCATCCCACCATAACTGAGAAAGATGGGATAATCAGTCTGAAGCCTGAGGAAGATTGGAGTAAAGAAGAAGATGAGTTAGCTCTGGGAAATTCAAAAGCTCTAAATGCCTTGTTCAATGGAATTGATAGAAACATTTTCAGACTAGTACATCAATATGAACTGGCCAAGGAAGTTTGGGACACTCTCAGAACTACTCATGAGGGCACTTCCAAAGTAAAAATGTCAAGACTTCAGATGTTGACCACCAAGTTTGAGAATCTAAAAATGATGGAAGATGAAACCATTCATGAGTTTCACATGAACATCTTGGAGATTGCCAACACCTCAGGAGCACTGGGAGAAAAGATGTCAGAAGAAAAACTGGTGAGGAAGATTTTCAGATCCTTGCCTAAAAGATTTGCAATGAAGGTAACTGCCATAGAGGAAGCCCAGGACATTAGCAAGTTGAAAGTGGATGAACTTATTTGGTCTCTTCAGACTTTTGAGATGGGAATCATTGATAATGGTGTCAAGAAGAACAAGAGCATAGCACTTATGTCCAACACTGATGTTGAAGAAAACATTTCAGAAGCTGTAGCCATGCTTGGAAGACAGTTCAACAAACTCATCAAAAGAATAGATCCAAAGTCAAGGTCAAATGTTCATAACATTCCCTCTAACATTGACAGTTCCAGCAGAAGACCAAGGTCAGAAGAGAAGGGAATTCAAGGCAGAGGAATTCAATGCCATGGTTGTGAAGGATATGGGCATATTCGAGCTGAATGTCCTACCTTTCTTAAGAAACAAAGAGGAATGACAGTTACTTGGTCTGACTGTGATTCAGAAAGTAATTTTGAAGAAGAGACTGCCAAACGAGTTACTGCTTTAACTGGTGTTTGTACCTCTGAAAGTGACATCAGTGACGAAGAAGTGACTTTTGAAGAACTGGCTGACACTTACAAGGAATTGTGTATCAGAAGTACTGAAGTATGTGTGCAGAATGAGAAACAATCAAAACTCATCATAAAGATGGAGGCTGAAAAAAGGGCAAACCTTGAAACTATAAGTCATCTAGAAGGAGAAGTTCAATTGCTGAACTCACAACTGAATCAAATGACCAAATCTGTAAAGATGTTGACAAATGGAACAGACAAATTGGAAGAGATCCTTCAGGTTGGACAAAATGTGGGAAATAAATCTGGACTAGGATTTATGGAAGCAACGAAATCTGGTTCTGGTAAGCAAATGTCAAAACAGATGTCTCAACACAACTCTCGACATCAGGAACAGAGACATATGAGGAAAAGGTACCAAAGATGGAAATGTCATCATTGTGGTAGATATGGCCACATAAAGCCCTTCTGCTTCAGATTACATGGATACCCTAATCAGAACTCAGGTGTCAAACCTAAGTCTAAAAAGGTACCACATGCTCCTCAATGGAAGAAAAAGGCTACTGCACTGATAGCCCACACTTCCCTGAGGGTCTCTGCAAAGGAAGACTGGTACTTTGACAGTGGATGTTCCAGACATATGACTGGAATCAAGAACCTCCTCAATAATGTTAAGCCTCACACCACCAGTTTTGTGACCTTTGGAGATGGGGCTAAAGGTGAAATCAAAGGAGTCGGTGATTTGGACTGCCCTGGAGTTCCAAGTCTGAATGAAGTACTGCTGGTGAAAGGGCTGACCGCTAATCTCATTAGTATCAGTCAACTGTGTGATCTAGGATTCAAGGTCAATTTCTCAAAGTCTGAATGCCTTGTAATCAATGACAAACAAGAGATAGTAATGAAAGGAGTCAGATCCAAAGACAACTGTTACTTGTGGGAGGCTGAGAACACTAATTTCTCATCTGTGTGTTCCATTGCAAAAGAAGAAAAAGAGGTGAAACTGTGGCACCAAAAACTTGGCCATCTTCATCTAAGGGGTATGAAGAGGATTATCTCCTTGGAGGCAGTCAGAGGGATTCCAAAACTGCAAATTGATGAAGGAAGAGTTTGTGGTGAATGTCAGGTTGGTAAGCAGACTAGGATGTCACATCCAAAGTCAAGACATCTGACCACCTCTAAGGTTCTAGAACTCCTTCATATGGATCTGATGGGACCAATGCAAGTAGAGAGTCTTGGTGGTAAAAGATATGCCTATGTGGTTGTGGATGATTTTTCCAGATTCACCTGGATTAATTTCATTAGGGAAAAATCAGATGCATTTGAAGTTTTTAGAGAACTGTGCAAGAGAATTCAAAGAGAGAAGGAAGCATGTATTGTCAGAATCAGAAGTGATCATGGCAAGGAATTTGAAAACAGCAAGTTTGATGACTTCTGTTCTTCAGAAGGAATCAGTCATGAGTTTTCTTCTCCTATAACACCTCAGCAAAATGGAGTTGTTGAAAGAAAAAACAGGACCATACAAGAATCTGCCAGAGCAATGTTACATGCCAAAAGACTTCCTATGTATTTTTGGGCTGAAGCTATGAATACAGCTTGCTATGTTCATAACAGGGCCACCTTGAGAAAGGGAACCTCATCCACCATATATGAACTCTGGAAAGGAAGAAAACCAACTGTGAAGTACTTCCATGTGTTTGGCAGCAAATGCTATATTCTGTCTGATCGTGAACAAAGAAGAAAACTGGACCCCAAAAGTGATGAAGGCATATTTCTAGGACACTCCTCAAACAGCAGAGCTTATAGAGTATTCAACTCCAGAACCAAAACCATGATGGAATCAATAAATGTTATAATTGATGACTATCATGAAGAAATAGATGTTCCTTGTACTGTTGAGACATTCTTTGAGACTTCAACCCAACAGAATGACCTACCCAACTCCACCACAACAGAATCTGAATCAAAGGAAGCTAGCAAGATCCCTTCCATCAGAATTCAGAAGGATCATCCAAAAGAGCTCATCATAGGAGATCCCAATAGTGGAGTCATCACAAGATCTAGAGAAATCATCTCAAACTCTTGTTTTGTGTCCAAAATGGAACCAAGAAATGTCAAGGAAGCCTTAACTGATGAATATTGGATTGGTGCAATGCAAGATGAACTGAACCAATTCAAGCAACATGAAGTTTGGGAACTAGTTCCTAGACCTGAAGGAACTAACATCATTGGGACAAAATGGATATTCAAGAACAAGTCAGATGCTGAAGGAGTTGTCACCAGAAATAAGGCAAGACTTGTTGCTCAAGGATACACCCAGGTTGAAGGGGTTGATTTTGATGAAACCTTTGCACCTGTAGCCAGGTTGGAATCAATCAGACTCTTGTTGTCAATTTCCTGTCTTCTGAAGTTCAAGTTAGTTCAGATGGATGTGAAAAGTGCCTTTCTAAATGGGTACTTAAATGAGGAAGCTTATGTGGAACAACCTAAAGGTTTTGTGGATCCAACCCATCCTGATCATGTCTACAAATTGAGAAAAGCTCTATATGGCCTGAAACAAGCTCCTAGAGCATGGTATGACAGGTTAACAAAGTTTCTCTCAGACAAAGGCTACAGAAAAGGAGGCTTGGACAAAACTCTCTTTGTCAAAACTGAAGGAGGGAAGTTGATGGTTGCCCAAATATATGTTGATGACATAGTGTTTGGAGGAATGTCAGAACATATGGTTAAACACTTTGCTGACCAGATGCGGGCTGAATTTGAAATGAGTCTCATGGGAGAATTAACTTACTTTCTTGGACTACAAGTCTCACAGATGGAGGACTCAATCTTCTTATCTCAAAGCAAGTATGCTAAGAATATTATAAAGAAGTTTGGTATGGAGAATGCAAGTCACAAAAGGACTCCTGCTCCTACTCATCTAAAGCTTTCCAAAGATTCAAGTGGGGTTAAGGTGGATCAAAGTCTGTACAGAAGCATGATAGGAAGCTTGTTGTACTTAACTGCCAGCAGACCTGATATTGCCTTTGCAGTTGGAGTTTGTGCTAGATACCAAGCTGATCCCAAAGTCAGTCATATCAATCAAGTGAAGAGAATTTTGAAGTATGTAAGTGGTACTTACAACTATGGATTGATGTATACTCATGGCTGTGAACCAGCTCTGACTGGCTACTGTGATGCTGATTGGGCTGGTAGTGCTGATGATAGAAAAAGCACCTCTGGAGGATGTTTCTTCTTGGGAAGTAATCTGGTTTCCTGGTTCAGTAAGAAACAGAATTGTGTGTCTCTTTCCACTGCTGAAGCTGAATACATTGCAGCTGGTAGTAGCTGCTCTCAAATGATATGGATGAAACAGATGCTCACTGAGTATAATGTCACACAAGATGTTATGACATTGTACTGTGACAATCTGAGTACAATCAACATATCCAAGAATCCCATTCAGCATAGCAGGACCAAACATATTGACATACGACATCACTTTATCAGAGACCTTGTAGAAGAGAAGACAATCAAATTGGAACATGTTGCCACTGAGCTACAGCTGGCTGACATTTTTACCAAGGCTCTGGATGCAAATCAATTTGAAAACTTAAGGGGTAAGCTGGGTATTTGCCAACATGAGGAATTGTAGCAATTAATTTTGCTTAAAACAAGGATCAAAGGAGTTATGGCTGTTCTGATTGGTTTAAAATTGTATTTTCTCATTTCCTACAATTCTTTTAAGAAGTTGAATAGACACTCCCTTGCTTCCTTCCTCACTCGTCTCCTCATCAAAACCCAGTCTCTCAATCAGAAATTTCTCCTCAGTTGCTGTTGGTCCTCTAAAACTGTCAAAATGTCTCAAACACCATCATCATCCAATACGACTATTTCAACCTCTTCCTCTGATCAAGATTCTGGGACAATCTCTTCTTGTCTGGACTCTGACGTTCTGGAGATCTCTTCTCGTAGAAAAGTGGGAACTAACCCCACCAAGGTCAAAGAGTTGAGAATAAGACATGCAGGAAAGCCCCAAGCTTCTGCCTCTGGTAATCCATCTCATCCTTCTTCTTCAGTCCCCCCTGAAATTGCAAATAGGGAAGGGACAACCTATGTTAATCAAGCAATAGCAAAAATTGTTTCAAGAATTCTGAACGAGAACCACTTAGTTCCTGGCATTTCTGTTCCTCTGAACCAAGAAAGCTCAAATGCTGAAACAAATCCAAATGTCTCTAAGAATGTTGAGACATCAAACAAAGAGAAGAATGCTGACATTGCTCACAAGAAAAGAAAGAAGCCTGAATCCTCTGGATCTGATGACAGTGCTTGAAGGTTGGGTGCTGATATCTGGTGGAGTTTGGAAGTTGTTTTCTGCTGCTGCTCTTATTGTTTTGTTTTGGATAACTGTATAATTTTATGAACATGTTTCTTTGGCCCATTTGTGGCTAAAGAGGGGGAGAATATTTTGGTACTTACTTAATTAGTACTTGACATTCTATTTTTCTACTGTCACTTATTTCTGCTGCTATCTATCTCTGATTGCTTAGGGTCTTTAGCCAAAAATCTGCCAAAGGGGGAGTTTGTAGGTGTTTAGGTATTGGCTTGCATTTTTGGTAAATCCCAAGTGTATGTGTGAATGTCATGACTGATGTCATAACATTCTAGTTCAGTTTGTACTAACTCATTAGGTACCTTTGCAGAAAAATATTGTATATCAAGTACTGATGTTTATAAGTGTGTATCTGAGCATTTTGCAAAATGATCACATTTTGCTAAATCAGTAGACAGGTTTTCTCAGATGTCATAACAGATGTTATGACATCCTGTTCTGAACTAACAGGTTTGCAGGATGGATAAGTCTGAGTTTTTTCAGGAAATAACTCAGTCTTTCCTGAACAGAATCCTGCGTTTTCTGAGGGGTAACCTAGCTCAACCCTAACCTGGTTAATAAAGTCCTGTGACCTGGTCTTTAGGTCAAACGGAATTAACCCTAGGTTTTTGTGGAAACCCTAACTGAAGTTGCAGCTGCTATATATTCAACAGAGCTGCTGTTTTTCAAGGATCTCTCTTGATTGATCAGAAGATCATTTTTGTAATCTGAATAGATTTGATTATTGTACTCCAAGCAATTATCATTGTGATAAGTGCTTTGGAATAGGTTTCTAATTGTAAGGGTTGTACAACACTCAAAGCTTTGAAGCAAGAGTGTTTGAATGTTCCTTGACTAAAGCTGTGAAGCAGAGTCAAGTTAGTTGTGTGCATCACTCAAAGCTGTGAAGCACGAGTGATTGTGGTGCTTGATTAAAAAGCTGTGAAGCTTAATCAAGTGTTTGTTTATGAAGAGTGTCTTCATCAATTCTCAAGTCAAATTGGTTTATGTATCACTGCTGTGATTGAGGGGGAGTGAGTAGGAACTCAGGTTTAAGTTGTACTTAGATTGGAATTGCATTGGGTAGGTCTTAAGTGAAGGAGATAAACTGGTTGGTTTATTCCTGAATTAAAATCTCTTATAGTGGATTTCCTCCCTGGCTTGGTAGCCCCCAGAGTAGGTGTTGTTGCACACTGAACTGGGTAAACAATTGACTGTGTTCTTTATTGCTTTTGTATTTACTGTCATATAGTAAGTCAGATACGGTGTCATAACATTGAACGTGACATTGAGTATCTGCAGCCAGAATTTCACAATCCATCCCTCGAGGATGATTTCACCTTTAACATGGACTTAATCCAGTATAACCAAACTGATTATAGACAACCCATCATAATTCTGATCAACCTAATTGGCACCCCTAATAGGTCTGTCGATCCTTATTGCAAATCCACTCAAACTGCAATAAGAGTATTCTTGAGATATGACCGTTACTTGGTATCCCAAGGAATCAACAAAAGTTGAATACTTTCAGTGTATTACAAATTGCTTCTTTTAAGCAGATTACACTGACGTTTTAGTTCAAAGAAAAACACCTATGTGTTTTATAGCAAGATACGAGCAAGAACTCCTTACAGAAGATTTCTCTATATTGTTTTCACAGCGCTTTGGTGTAGTTTTGTTAAGCTTGATTTAATCTGATAGATTTTTCGTTGTGATGTTGATTCTTACTTTTATTCATCTTCCAAGTCTTCCTTTTGTAGCTTGTAAAAGAGATCCATTGAAAGGGTAGAAAGGTAATCGAAAATATAGATGTTGGTTCTCAACGGTCATAATGAGAGTGGTCACAGTAAAGTACGAAAGGACCGCCCTTGCGCCAATCTAGAAGGGAAGGGTCACAAACACTTTATGTACCTTTTGTACACCATCACACGTTAACCATTTTGAACTTCTTCTTATCTTCAGAGGCTTCAGATAATTTGAATATTGAAGCTTATTGTAGAAGATTTTCTATTAAGTCTCATAACCTAAGTCTTGGAGTCTTCAGAACTTGTCCCGTCAGAACCTCGTCTTCAGAGACTTCAATACTTGGTTGTAAGAACTTGCTTTTCTTGAGATCATCAGAACCTGTTCAGCTTAACCTTGTCTTTATAATCTTCAGAACTTGTAACACACATAAGTAAAGCTTTTGAAGGCCTCCAAAGCTTAACCATATAGTCACGATCATAACCTCTTGTACTAACGTTCCTGTTTACCTTGGGTTTTGGTAAACAACCGCTGATCCTCCAAATGGTTACTTATTTGGTTACTCGCAGGATCGATCAGATTGATCCTAGGACATAGGTTGATTTTGAAGTTTGATTAAATTGGATAAGGCTTTAAATAAAGAGGCTTTAAATAAATTGCATGAAGGAAAGACTTGGTAAAATAAACAAGGATTTAAAGTAAAAGGTTCGACAAGAATGTAAAGGAGAAAGCAAGTAAATTTCTGAAAAAGTAAATGACTTTGATTAATAAAATTGGTGTTTCACACATACATTTCTCAACAATTCTTTCTCACACGCTGGGTACTCGAATCTATATGAGTGACTTTGTATAGAATTGTGAACACACGCGAGAAACTACATGACTACTATTATTTATACTAAAACATCCCAAGTAACCGTCGGGCAGTTACACTGCTTCGAGATCAATCCACTTGGCACGTTCTCCACGTTCGACGCTCCAGATCCTTGCACGTTTACACGTATTAACTGCTGGAAACCGTTTTCCCTCCAAAAGCTTGAATTTCAAACTGCTTCACTCTGAACCATCGAACACTTTCGTCAAGAGACATCTTCGACGAGAAACTCCTTCGACGTCGAAGGCAACCAGCCTCCTTCCTTGGAAGAAATCTTCTAAGTACTTTGCCATCTTTCGACGGGCATTTCGACAGACTTAGCCAGTCGAAGACATCCTTCAGCTTTAATGGCTGACATCAACAAAACAAAGGTGTCGAATTTAGGAGCCAACAAATTGCCCCCCAAGAATGCCTTATTTCGACTCTGAAAGAAAAAGGCATTCTTTGAAACGCCATTCGACACCTGTCTTTTCACGCTTAGTCACAAATTAACTTGTGCACTTTTTGTTGTTTTCTACCAACTATTGGCAATCCCAAGAAAACCATCATTGTTCCGTACCTAGGACGTCACTTTCAGTACGGCGTGCAGTACCAAACGTCATTTCAGAATTTGTCATTATGACAATTCCCAAAAACGAGGACGCACGCTGCGTCCCTCTATTTCTGCAGAACGGCTAAAACAACAGGGGGCTGCCACGCGTCCCACTAACTCCTGCAGCATTAAATGGCATTTAATGTCCTCGTTTTTGGGGATTTTTTCCCACTACTATAAATAGCAGTAAGTACCCCACTGTGGGACTTTTTACGCCATCTAGCTTTCAAACTTCTCTGTTTTCATACAAGCTTGTTATCTTCGCAGAAACTCTTCCTCTTTCACTTTGTCTTCAACCTCATTTCAAACTCAACACTAAACCATGGCATCTGGTTCTACTGCTCCTAGTGCTGCTGTACCATCTGAAAATGCTAAACCCAAGGTTTTCGTCACTGCTCCAGTGGTAACTTCCACAGGCAAACGAAGGGTTCCTGAACCCTTGGACATCGCCGTTCGCGACGCCTACTCACGCCACTTGATGATCCCGGTTGGATACTCCAACCAGATCTTTGCAATGTCTGGCCCCATGTATCCAAGTATCTCTGAGGCTATGAAGATTAAGAGCTATTTCCCGATAGTTGAGAAACTAAAACCGGTCGCATGTGCCAAGAAAGACGCAGAAGACAATGAAGATCCTGCACATGAAAAAATCGACCTCCGTTTCTTCAACAGAGGCGTTAGGGCCTTCAGGTCTTGCCCTAACCTTACCCCTGATTACGTTGCTTGGCTAGTAAAGATGGAGAAGCACCAAACTTCGATCTGGAAGGATATGGGGATCTTCGACCTAGTGATGCTGTCGAAGACAGGTTTGAACTATTCTCCGGAGATGCTGATAGCTTCTCTGCTGTTCTGGGACTACTCCCACTTTACTTTCCATCTTCCCTGTGGGATGCTAACCCCCACACTCTTCGATGTGGCCGCTATTACTGGCCTTCGACCCACCGGGGATTACTTCGATCCGGAGGAGATGTCGGAGGACCAAATTGGCTTCTCTGAGACCAAACCAACATACACCACTTTCATCAACCATTATCACGACAGGTCGACAGATGCTGTGTCGGATGTCGAACACATAGCGTTTCTAGCCTTATGGCTGACTCGCTTTGTATTCTGCTCGAAGTCTTTACAGGTGACCAAAAAGATGGTCACTCTTGCTACTCAAGTGCATCATCGCCAAAACATCTGTTTGGCAGAACTGATTCTGGCTAGCCTCTATGATTCGATCAGCAATGGGGCCACTCTTCTAAAATTTATCGAGAACAGGGCCAGTTTGCTACTTGCTGGGCCTTTTTGGCTGCTCCAACTGTGGCTCAATGCCACTTTTGAATCTTTCTTGCCTAAGAAGATTCAGATAAACGAGCAGGCTCGCGTCGAAGGAACCAGGCTGGCTCTGCTGACACCTATGGAAGATGGACTGGAGTTTCAGCAAACCTTCACCAACTTCGTTCTGATGTTTGCTCGAAGGAAGGAGTTTGTCTCAACTATGGCTCCATTTGCTCGACGGCAGGTAGGCCCAGCATGGTTCACAAGGCCGCATCCAAGGACGTCGAGTGGTCCTAATGTTGACGAACATACAATACTTTGGGAGGCGTTCCTCACACCAAGGATCATGCCTCTTCGATTCAGGAGCTCTAAGACTCATTTGAGTCTGATTGCATACCAACCAAACCTGGTATCTCGCCAGTTTGGTATTATCCAAACCCTACCTTCTCCGATTTTTCCACGAGAGAAGTCAATGTTGTAATTCTGCAATGATTACACAGAAGAAGCTGCCATCAAGCATATCGGAAGATATGCTGGTCGAACAGTTCTCTCGTTGTTTGACTACCAGCTCAATTTTCTTTGTTCACCATCCTTCGAGGAGTGGTGGAAAAGCTATTATGCTGAGTACTTCTTCGACGAGAAGGACTTCATGGATGAGCTGCAGAAGTCTTTTGTCCTTGTGTTGGACAAAATAAAGAAATGTAAGTTCATGCTCTCACATTACTTTTTGTCTTTCTCTTCGACTGCTAGCCTGTTAACTTTTTATTTGCTTTCAGTTGTTCGAAAGCCTGTAGCCAAGAAGGCTACAGAAGGCCAACAGGGAGGAGGCCCTTCAACAAAACCTCCACCGCCGGCGAAGACTACAGCGCCGGCGAAGACCATAAGCAACCAACAGGGGGAAGGCTCTTCGAAGAAGCCTTCTATATCGGTAACCAGACTTTCATCATTTTTTTCCTGGCTTTCGACTTTTCACTTTCGATGCAATTATTAAATCGAATTCCCATTGGTTTTCTAGGCACCTTCGCCCAAGAAACGGCTAACACTGGTGGTCGAATCTGGGAGCGATGAAGAAAGTGATTCTCCTCCTGCCCCTCTAAAGAGGCGAAAGTTGACGAAGGATGCTTCTGTTCCTGCTCCTGCTCCTGAAGGTCGAACCATCAGAATAAAAGTTGCTGGGAGAAAGCCTAGGCCACCTCCAGTGATCATCGAGGAGCCAACTGAGGAGGAACTAAACATTCTTCTTAACAAGCCTGTCGAAAGCGACAATTCCAGCCCTGGGGCTGAAGCTAATCCACAGGTAATCTCTTAGACCCTTTTATAACTTAGGTATAGATACCCATATTCGATTGTGTCTCTTTCGATCTCTGAAGATTTGTCTTCTTTCCTTTTTCAGGACACCACTGAAAGTTCTCCGCCAAGGACCTCTGAAACGCTGGAATCTGCTGAACTCAGCAGGCCTCAAGAAAAAGGCTTGGGAAATGACGAAGCCCATACTGAAAATGAGGCCAATGCTGAAACGGTAGAAAAACCAGCGGAGGAACCTCAGACGGAGGAACAACAGCCAGAAGCGGTTCCGGTGGTGGATCTGTCAGAAGAGACTCATGAAGAAAGGGACCAAGGCAATGCTGGCGAAGAAAATCAAGGTCCTGCTGACGAAGAGAACCAAGGTGGCACTGGCGAAGGACACCAGGGTGACGCTAGCGAAGAGCACCAAGATGACGCTGGCGAAGGGCACCAGGGTGATGCTAGCGAAGAACCACAAGTCGACGCTGGTATTGCCCCAGTCCGAGTCGAAGAGCAACAAGTCGAGGCACCTAACATTCAACAGCCTCAAACCCAAGACAATACTGTTGCAAGGGTTACCTCCACGAAGCACAGGTCAAAAGAGGACTTAGAACTCTTGAAACAAACTGACCCTGTTAGCTATCTCAACGCAATCATCGAGAGCAAGAGTTCGTCTGATGCTAGTCAGGAGATTCCTACCCTGTCGGGGAAGTCTACTGAAACCTCTCCTCTCGATGACGCTTTGGCGAAGGTTAAGGCCCAGTTCTTCAAGAGGGACTTGATGAAGGCTTTAGAGGGGGACCCCACTGCTCCATCATGTTTGAAGGATGTCTTGAATGCTGTCGACTTGTTAGCTGTAGCCCCAGAAGTCTCAGGCTTGATCATGGAGTTACACTCTATGATTGATCAAGTCTCAGCAGATTACAGGCGCCAAAGGGGGTTTAACAGTCAGCTTGAGGTGTTGTATGGCAAAAGCTCCTCTGCGTGGACTGCTGTCTCGGACACGACTTCTCGAATTGCGGAGTTGTCGAAACAAAAAGCATCTACGCAGGAAGAAGTCGATGCCATTGATCGAGAGAATGCTTCCTTCCGGGCACAAATCGCAGAGATAGAAGCGAAGATAAATGCCAACACTATACGCAAAGAGGAACTTCTTTCGACCATCTCAGACACCGAGAGCCAAACTGAAATCAAACAAGGCCTGAAATTCACTGAGAGGGCCCAAGGCTTCGACGCTCAGATTGCCAAAATAGTGCAGGAGAACGCCTGGTGCAAGAAAAGGTTGGAGCTGCAGCAAGCCAAGTACATTCGACTCAAGGACTCTCTTTCCTTTTGATTGATTCTCTTTTGTAACCATATTTTGTAATCCATATTCGACAACAATTGCCATCTTGGCTGAAATTTATAAAATTTCCATTTTGGCATTTCTATGGTTAATTTAGTTTTGTTTTTTTTATTATTTTATTTTTATCTCTTGAAGTATAGGTTTGTATTTTTTCAAATATTTGCCATTTACTCTCAAGAGCCTTTTATCTCCACCTAACTCTTCGACTTCATAGGCTCCACCAGAAAAAGTTTGGATAACTCTGAAGGGTCCTTCCCATTTGGGTGACCATTTCCCCATGCTTCGATCCCTTCGATCCATGGGAAGAATTACCTTCCAAACTAGCTCTTCAGGCAAAAATACCTTAGGTTTTACCTTTTTATTATAAGAGTCTTCTACTCTTTTCTTCTGAAGTCTGAGTAGGTCGAGAGCGCGTAATCTCTCTTCGTCTAAATCCACCAGTTCATCTAACATCATGTTCCAATAAACTTCAGAAGGAATATCATAATGCCTCTGAACCCTTGCAGATTGAAGACAAATTTCTGCTGGCAACACTGCATCATGGCCAAAAGTTAGCCTATACGGTGTTGTACCAGTGGCTTCTTTTGGGGACGTTCGACAAGCCCATAAAATCTGGTCTAACGTCTTGTGCCAATTCTTTGGTTTCTTCCCAACATGTTTCTTTATCAAGCCAATCACCACTTTGTTAGCTGCTTCGACTTGACCATTCGCCTGTGCATAATAAGGCGTTGATGTTAGGAGTTTGAAACCTGTTTCCTGAGCAAATTCCTGCATCTTTCGACCAGTAAAAACTGATCCTTGATCAGTTGTTATTGTCTCAGGAATTCCATATCTAAAGATAATGTTCTTTTGAATAAATTCAATGACATTTTCCTGGTCTACATTGACTAAAGGGATAGCTTCGATCCACTTAGTAAAGTAATCAATGCCTACCAGTATGTATTTCTGACTCTTTGATGATGCTGGTCGAATCTCTCCAATGAGATCTAACGCCCATCCTCTAAAAGGCCAAGGCTTCACTATCGAGTGAAGTTCGCTTGATGGTACATGTTGGATGCCTGTATGGACTTGACACTCTTGACAACCCTTGGCGAACTCAACACAATCTTTCAGCATAGTGGGCCAATATAGTCCTTGTCGAAACAGCAACCATTTCATCTTTTGACCTGCTTGGTGAGCCCCACATGCCCCAGCATGCGTAGTCGAAAGGGCTACGTATGCCTCAGTTTTACTTAAGCATTTTAGCAATACCCCTTCAGGCGTTTTCTTGAATAACTCATTACCCATGAGTACATAACTCAACGCCCTGTACTTTGTTTTTCGTTCTGTCGAAGCTCCTGGATTCTGAAGATAGTCCACAATAGGTTTCCTCCAATCTTTCTCTGACAAATTATCAATGAACGAAATCTCGAAGTTACTGTGATCAGCACATCCTAATCTCGTCGATTCCAAGTCTGATGGTGATAGACAAGTTGCTTTTATCTTTTCTCGAACTTCGATTGCTCTTTGTAATCTCGTTTTTGAAATCTTATACCCAGATGCAATTTGTGCCAAGTCATTGGCTATTTGATTTTCGACTCTGGGTATGTGTCGAATATTGATCGTTTCAAATTTTTTCAATAAACGATTTGCTATCACAAAGTACATAATGAGATTCTCTCTTATGCATTTATATTCCTTTGTGACTTGCTTAATGACTAACTCTGAGTCTCCCATTATTTCGACTCGAGTTGCCCCCAATTCCAACAATATCTCAAGGCCAGTAATTAGAGCTTCATACTCAGCCTCATTGTTCGAACAAGAACCTGATATCTTGTACTTGAATGTTGTTGGAATTTTATCTGGAGAAATAATCAAGACTCCTACCCCTGTTCCATCTTTATGGCTGGAACCATCGAAGTAGAATTTCCAAGGCTCTATCTCCACATAATTAATATCCTCGACTTGAATTGAGTGGTCGACTATGAAATCTGCAACCACTTGTCCTTTTACTGCCTTAAGAGGCATAAAGGTCAAGGAGTATTCAGTTAATGCTAATGCCCATTTGCCAATTCGACTATGCAAGATAGGTTTCGACAACATATATTTGAAAACATCAAAATGAGACGAAACATAAACATCAACTGGTTTTATATATTGCTTGAGTTTTGTACAAGAAAAATACAGACATAGACACAATTTTTCAACTTCGCTATATCTAGTTTCTGCATCGTTCAAAACTCTACTGAGATAATAGATGGGTCTTTCGACTCCATTCTCATCCTCTTGGGCTAACATGCTTCCCAGAGTTTTGTCGGATGCAGCTATGTACAATCTCATACTCCTATTGCTACAAGGAGGCACCAAAATAGGTGGCTTAGTGAGGTACCCTTTGATTTTGTCGAAGGCTTCTTGTTGCTCCTGCCCCCATTCGAACCCCTCTTTATTCAGTCGAAGTAAGGGTGAAAAGGCCTGAGCTTTCCCACTTAGATTAGATATAAACCTCCTTAAGAAATTTATCTTGCCTAAGAGAGATTGCAATTCCTTCTTATTCGATGGCGCTTTCGCTTCCAGAATTGCCTTCGTCTTGTTCTGGTTGATTTCGATTCCTTTCTTGTGGACAACGAAGCCCAAGAAATCTCCAGCTTTCACACATAACGCACACTTCAAAGGGTTCATCTTCAGACCATGTTCTCTCATTCTTTCGAATGATTGTCGAAGGTGGTCAATATGATTCTTCCTGGAAACAGATTTTATAACAATATCATCAATATATACTTGCATAAAAGTGTTAATAAAATCATGGAAGATAGTATTCATTGCTCGCTGGTACGTTGCCCCAGCGTTCTTTAGGCCAAAAGGCATCACTACCCATTCGTAAGTGCCTAAGGCCCCAGGGCATCGAAAAGCTGTTTTCGACACATCCTCTTCAGCAATGAATATTTGATTATATCCTGAATAACCATCGAGCATACTCAGGTATTCATAACCAGCGGCAGAATCAACTAGCATTTCCGCCACAGGCATAGGATATTCATCTTTGGGGGTGGCAGCATTCAAGTCTCTGAAATCTATGCACACCCTTAACGTACCATTTTTCTTAATTACTGGCACAATGTTTGCAATCCATTCGACATACCTTGTAACACAGATGAATTTGCATTTCAGAAGTCTTTCGACCTCCGTTTTGATCTTCGACAGTATTTCTGGAGCGAAGCGCCTTGGATTTTGCTTGATTGGCTTCTTCCCAGGTTTGATTGGCAACTGAAGTTCTACCAATCCTCTGTCGAGACCAGGCATTTCGTCATAATCCCATGCAAAACAGTCTTTAAACTCTTTCAGCAATTGGATTACTTCCAACCTAAGTTCTGGATCGATTTTGGCGCTGATGTAAGTTGGCCTTTTTTCTGATCCTTCGCCTAAGTTGATTTCTTCTAAAGGGTCTTGCGCTAACATTTTAATGTTGTTCGCCAAGGGGTCCTTTTCGAAGCCCAAAGGCTCATCGTCATAGATGGCGTCGAGCCTCTGTTCCTGCATTTCTTCTGGCATGATATCAGGAGGTTTTGAATCGAAATCCTTTCCTGGGCCTACAGCAGATAATTGTTGATCATTGGCCTGTGTGGCCATGTACTTTACTTCGGCTTCGAGAGCCGTTATCATCTTGGTTTCGGCTACATAAGCCGAAATTCGCTTCAAAGATTGTGACTCAGTCATTATCACTGAATTCACTTCCCCAACCAGTTGGTTGGATATCAGTTAACCCACTGAAGTCTATGTGGGACAAGTCTTCTCTGTCCCATTGGAAACCATGCTCAGGATGCAGGTATAGGGAACAAAAGGTGTTTGGCGCTGGCGCCATGTCGAAGTCAGGTGTTGGACATGGCCCTATGTGAGCCAAGTTCTTGTCGAAATCTGCCAAACCCAGGTGGTTCACTTTGCCAAGGTAATAACTTTGATCTGCCTCTATGTTTTCGACCATCCCATCTGGACGCCATAGCAGCAGCCTTTAGTGCATCGATGAGGGCACATCGCCAACACCATGAATCCATTCACGGCCCAACAAAAGATTGTAGTTAGGTTTGGCCGATATGACCATAAACATCGTTGGTCGAAGGATCGACCCTACTTTGATATCTAGCTGGATCACTCCCATAGTGGTCCCTATGCCGCCCTCATAGTTCGACAGGACCATGTTGTGAGGCTTAATGTCCTCATCTCTTTTGCCAATTTTCCTTAGCATAGAGTGAGGGATAATATTGATGGTTGCCCCACAATCGACCAATATTTTATTCACAGTGGTTTCTTCGAGTTTAGCCCTTATGAATAAAGGCTTGAGGTGATTTTTCATCGCCTCTGTAGGTGGCTCGAAGAAGCCATTTTGTTCCTCAGTAGTGCCATTGTCCATGACAAAATAGCACACTGGCCTATGTTTGGCCATTTCTTGCTCCACTTCCCAGTCACTTGCTTCGACTTCTACCTGTCGATTGAATTCTCTGGGCAGCACTGAAACTATATTCACCATTATATCCAAAGTATCATCAGACTCAACATCGTCTTCGTCTTCGACTTCACTTTGGTTAGGCCAAACTAGCCTGTTGGTTACTGGCTCCCTCTCTAGAGGTTTCCTTTGCTTCCTTTGAGGAACATTCGAACTGGTTTCTGCCTTAAGTTCGTTGGCAGCCTCCCTTTCAGCTTTTCGTCTCCTTTGATATCTCCTCCATTGAGATCGAGACATAGGATTCTTACCCTTGTAGTTGCTGGACACTTGTGCAACCTTAGGTGCAGCAACTTGAGGCTCTTTCTTTTGAGTCAAAGAGGAACCTCTTGGCACATCGAAGGAATGCCATTTCTCCTCACTTGGCCTTTTCCGACCAGAGGTTCTGTACCAAGTATCTACTGGCACATTTGTTGGAGGCCTAAAAGTCAATGGCCTCTTTTCTTGGTTAGAACCTCTTTGGGAGGCTCTTCTGGGATCATGTCGAAGGTCAACATTCTCCCTTCTCTTATTCGCTGCTCTTACGCCTTGAATGTGCTCAGCAGCTTTTTTATCAAAGATCGAACTGCATCTTGGACACAGCATCACCTCTGATTTCTTTTTCTGGCATCTTTGTAGAAAATCTGCCAAGTTTTCATTTTCCCGAGGGAAAGCAGTCTTATTAGCTTGTTCTTGCCTCATGGCCTCTTCTGATGCTTTTGGGTCAGAAAGTTCGACCATGTTGATATTCATTGTATCTTTGTTAGCAAGAGTTAACTGCTTCATTTGTATCTCCAGATTCTCCGTCTGGCCTTGAACAGTGGCCAAGTGGGAACTGGGTTTTGATCCAGTTTTTTGTGCTTCAGCGGTCTCCGACTTCGGGTTTTCGGCCGCTTTCTGAACAGCTTCAATTGTCTTTCTGGATAGGTTTCCAGAAAAACTGCCAAAGATTGGCATGTTGATGTGGTCCTTTGAGACTTCGACCATGGTAATTCCTGGCTTCTTCGACTGGATCCTGGTTGCCTCTATCATGTTCACCTCAGAGGGTTCAGCATAATGGGCTTCAGCCTGCAATGGATTGGAGTCGACAGCCATGGGGGATTTGTCAGCAAACTTCAATCTCCCTTCTTCGATAGCGTCTTGCACAAGATTCCTGAAAAGAAAACATTGAGAAGTTTTATGGCCCAAAAAATTATGATATTTGCAAAAACCTCTCTTCTTTCTTTGATCAAGAGGAGGCACTTTTACCCCTGGGGGTACTATCATTTGGCCATCTTTAACCAGCAAGTCGAATATTTCATCACATTTTGTGATGTCAAAACTATAAGTCTTTTTTGGGAACCTATCGTTGGTCCTTTCTGGACCAATGGGATTTTTCCCATTTGAGGGGACTAACAGTTTACAAGAGTATGGTGGCCCTTGTTTCAGTTCTGCTAAATCGACTTCTCCTTCTTCGACAGTTAAAGTATCGTCGAAGGATTCTAGATCTTCGTCATCCATCTCAACGTACGCTATCCTCTCTCTCTTGTGAGTTTTCGTTGCCTTAGCTTTTTCAGCTTTAAGGCGTTCTACCTGTCGAACTCTATCGGCCAGTTGGGCCATGTCTCTTAGGTACTGGGTGTCTAGCTTCTTCCTAATGGAATAATCTAAACCGCCTGCGGCTATTTCAACCAACTCATGTTCTGGCACTTGTGTAAAACATCTCGCCTTGAGCAACCTAAACCTATTCAGATATTCGTCTATAGGTTCAGTGAAACGTCTCTTCACACTGGCCAGTTCTTTCAGGCTTATCTTGGTTTGCCCCATGTAGAATTGTTCATGGAACAATCTTTCCAACTGGGTCCAATGATGGATCGAATTGGGGGGGAGAGTCGTAAACCAAGTAAAAGCGTTCTTTGTTAAAGAACTTGGGAAGTACTTGATCCTTAGGTTCTCGTTATTAGAAATGTCACCCGCTTCGATCAAATATCTCGCCACGTGTTCGACAGTTGATTCTGTCGTGTCCCCAGAGAACTTGGTAAATTTGGGGACTTTGCATCTAGGAGGTAAGTCCGTTTGTAACACGTATTCTGACAATGGAGATGTAAAGTTGGGCCTTCGAAAGCCCATGTTCATCCCATTCTGAGTCATGATCCTTTCAATCATGGTTGCCAGATTGTTTTCCAAACCCATGTTTTGGTATTGGATATGCTGAACCACTTCGTCAGCATTTTGGTTTCTGTTAACTAACCGTACCTCTGGGGCTATTACCCTAGGTTCCTCGACAGGTTGTTCCAATCGTGCCCTAAGGTTTTCTTCGACAGGCTGTTGAGCCTGGTTAATGGTGGTTTCTTCCTCTAAAAATATCCCCTGGTTTCCCCTTATTTGCGCCCTTTGAGGCTGTCGAATAGGTTGGGGTACTCCAAAGAAGTCAGCCAAACGCGTCATTTGCGCTGTCACTTGCTGATTCGATTGAGTAGTGTTTTGTATTAGAGGGTTTAGCACTGTACTCAAAGTTTGTGCCAACATTTGTACCATATCATGGTTGCTTTCGTCCATTTGTTGCCTCAAGACTGCTGTCGAGGCATTTGTAAGGCCATGGGCTACTTGGGACGTTCCTCCTAAGAGTTGGGTCCTATTTCTATTCGCCATGCCTACTCCAGAGCCTTGGAGTGGCGAAGAGGCACTCACAAAAGGGTCTGAAAAAGTGGACGCAGCATTCGTCAGGCTTGCCACTTCAGAAGTTGGCATACCATAGAATGGAATAAATCCTGGGGGAACCAAAGGCCTTGTGCCTAAATTTCCCCTTGGTGGGGGAGTTCCCAAAGGTATCCTGGGGCCTGTTAACGAAGGTATTGGCCCCGTGGTTGTGACCGATACTGCTGGTGTCGAACCAACATTTGTCGCTTCACTTACGGTCATACTAACCGTTGCTCCCACACTCGTTTGTGGGATTTCGTTATTGTTTGGCGGATTCGCCATCTCTTCCCTTCTTCTGGCAGTATTGTTATCGTTAGTGTATATTCTACCACTTCTCAATAACATACAACTCGAAAAGATGAGATTATTTTCAACAATCAACACACAGTCCCATCAGGTGTGCCAATTTGTTTACCTTGGGTTTTGGTAAACAACCGCTGATCCTCCAAATGGTTACTTATTTGGTTACTCGCAGGATCAATCAGATTGATCCTAGGACATAGGTTGATTTTGAAGTTTGATTAAATTGGATAAGGCTTTAAATAAAGAGGCTTTAAATAAATTGCATGAAGGAAAGACTTGGTAAAATAAACAAGGCTTTAAAGTAAAAGGTTCGACAAGAATGTAAAGGAGAAAGCAAGTAAATTTCTGAAAAAGTAAATGACTTTGATTAATAAAATTGGTGTTTCACACATACATTTCTCAACAATTCTTTCTCACACGCTGGGTACTCGAATCTATATGAGTGACTTTGTATAGAATTGTGAACACACGCGAGAAACTACATGACTACTATTATTTATACTAAAACATCCCAAGTAACCGTCGGGCAGTTACACTGCTTCGAGATCAATCCACTTGGCACGTTCTCCACGTTCGACGCTCCAGATCCTTGCACGTTTACACGTATTAACTGCTGGAAACCGTTTTCCCTCCAAAAGCTTGAATTTCAAACTGCTCCACTCTGAACCATCGAACACTTTCGTCAAGAGACATCTTCGACGAGAAACTCCTTCGACGTCGAAGGCAACCAGCCTCCTTCCTTGGAAGAAATCTTCTAAGTACTTTGCCATCTTTCGACGGGAATTTCGACAGACTTAGCCAGTCGAAGACATCCTTCAGCTTTAATGGCTGACATCAACAAAACAAAGGTGTCGAATTTAGGAGCCAACAGTTCCTTAGACACGCTGCATAAGACATATTCATAATCTTGACTTCAACTGTAAAACGTAACCAAATGTTTTCTTCTAGAGTGTTTATGCTCAGAATCTGATGACGTCACACGCCTTGTACCAGAGTTAGAACATTATAGAAGCAGCTACACACTAGAAAAAAACCATTAGAGTATACAATTGTTCTCTATGATATCATGTAATGTTATCATCAAAATCTTAAGGCCAGATGTAGAAACACTTCTTGTTCTTACAATCTCCCAATTTTTGATGATGACAAAACCATGTATTTTGATAGAACAATTTATACAAGGTAGTTAGTGTAACTGACAAATTCAGAGTTAAGCTCACAAATCCCCCTGAATTTGATAATCCCAAAATTTCATTTATGCTTGTTCAGAGTCTCCCCCTGAGCCTAAGACTCACAAAATAAATTTTGACTTTTCAGAACATAGACAATAGAGAAGGAACACTTCCTTATAACAACTCACCAAAGTCTGACTATAACACCTGGTCTTCATCTCAGAACCTGGTTACTATCAGAACTTGATGAAGAATCAAAACTTAATTTTGAGCCCGATTGAATAATGCGATACATCATTTATCAACACTTATATTTCATGATTCTAATATCATAACCAAAACACTATACTTCTAAAGAATCAACATTTGATTTGATATATTTGAAAATACCATTCCTTAAGACAGTTCATAACTTCTAAGTAGAGCATACATTGTAGAAGAACACATATCAAAGCACATCTTCTAAGTGGCATCTTTATATCAGAGCATGCATCAGAATATGGACTTGACTTCCTTTCAGGAGAGCACAAATTCTAAAGGTTTAAGTCTGAATTCCATATTTTCAGAAAGTTCACAACTTCTGAACATTATGATATCAAGCAAGATTACCTTACTTTCCTAAAGTTTACAATTTCTGAATTATGTTTGGTACATCTGTTTGAATATTCATATATTAGTAAGGTGTACAACTTATTATATATGAAATTATAGTTGATTTCATCCATAAGTTTCTCAACCTTAGCACCAGGATCTTCATGATCTTCATATATAACCTATCTTAGAATACTCAGTGAAATTGTTCAAAGTTCTTAGAATAAAACATCAAACAAACAGTTAGCAGTATCAACATTTTATATGTTTGAGTTAAATATTCTGAGAATAAACATTATAAAAATCTTTTTACTTTCTCCCCCTTTGTCAGAAATCAAAAAGGTAATAAAGAGACAGATAAATGAACTTTGAAGAAAACAATTTCCATATGATGGAAGAGTTTATTATATGGTAACCCCAAAGTTTGGACAATTGATGTCTTCTGAGGGATTGCTATCACTAAGAAAGGTTTGTAGAGGCATGGTGAAGAAAGGTGGAAGAAGGTTTTTAGACTATAAGAGATGATATTGAGACAACGAAATAGGTGAGGGAAAAAAAATGAAACATGTAAAACATGATTGACAGGACGGAAACAATTACTGACATAGGCTAAAGCATGGAGATTTTTATATATTCCCAAGAATATTATATCTCTCAAGATGTCACAGTCTTTTATCCGAACAAGAATCCTTTTACTTTTTTTAGTAAATTGTTTCATAAATTAGGCTATTTAGTATTCATAAAGATAATCCATTCGAAGAATATATGATTCACGAGTACATCTGATTCATGAAGGCTTCACTAAATCAAAAGTCACATGTTTCAGAAGCCTACACCTTAAACCTCAGAAGCACATATTACATTTAGTGCTTCAACATATTGAGATGCCACCTTTTTCATTCTGGACTTGGAACCATGTTTAAATGTTTTAGAATGAAAATAATTCTATCTTCAACAAGAGGTTTTGTAAAGGTGTCAGCCCGCTGATGGTCACTGTCAATAAATTTTAAAGAAATAACACCCTTTTGATCATAGTCTCTGATGAAATAATGTTTAATTTAAATGTGTTTAGCCCTAGAATGTAAGATAAGATTCTTAGATAAACAAATGTCATAAGTATTATCACAAAAGATAGGAATATTATTTTCATGTAAATGATAATCCTCTAACTAGATTTTCATCCATAGAATTTGAGTACTGCAACTTGCTATAGAGATATATTTAGCTTCTGCGATTGAGAGAGAAATTGTTGATTGCCTCTTACTGGACCATAATATAAGGTTTTCTCCCAAAAATTGGCAACTTCCAGAGGAACTCTTCCTTTCAAGTCTATCACCAGCATAATCAGCATCAAAGTAACCTACTAACTTGTATTCTCTTGATTTTCTATAACATAGGCCAAGGTTAGTAGTATTTTGAGGTATCTAAAAATCCATTTGACAATAGCCAAATGAGATTCTCTGGGATATGATTAAAATCTAGTACATAAGCATACACTAAATAAAATATCAGGCCTAGAGGAAGTCAAATATAGTAAAGAACCTATCATACCTCTGTATAGCTTATGATTAACCTTACCACTTACCTCATCCTTATTTAGGACACATGTAGGATCCATAGGAGTCTTTGCTATCTTGCATTCAGATAAATTGATCTTCTTCATAAGTTCTTTGATATATTTGCTCTGGTGAATGAAGGTTTGATCCATTCCTTGATTGATTTGAATACCCATAAAGAACTTGATTTCTCCCATTAAGCTCATTTCAAACTCATCCTGCATAAACTTGGAAAAATTCTTGCACATAATGGAATTAGCAGAACCAAATATAATATCAACAACATATATTTGAACTACCAAGATGTCATTTTTGAAAGTTTTACAAAACAAAGTAGTGTCAACCTTCCCTCTATTGAAGTCGTTTTTTAATAGAAAGTTTCTTAATCTTTCATACCAAGCTCTTGGAGCTTGTTTAGGACCATACTGTTGTACCCCAAAATTTGCCCTCCCATATTCTTCAAAGTTTTGACAAGCATCATTTCAATTTGCTCAAGTCTACTCAAGGGCTACACAGTCAAACCATCCTCCTAAGCCAGTCAAAATTAGGGTTTTGGTTCTTGCAAGGAAGTTGAGGTTTTCAAGGGCTCAATCAAGTCCCATATGCTCATATACATTGTCAAGCATCTACATGCCAAGTTTCAAGGCTCACAAGGTCAAGTTGCACAGTCAAAAACCCTAATTGCTTCACAGTCAACTGTAGGGGCAAAATGGTCATATGGTAGTCAAAAGTCAAAATTTTTGGTCAACATCTTATTTTGAAGCCACAATCATCATTTGATCAAGTTTTGATCATGATTTCACAAGGATGGCTCAAAAATCATCAAGGTGTCAAAAGTTTCTATTTTTGGACAGCTGAAAAGTCAACTGTAACTTGACCAAGGCATAACTTTTTCATGGTTCATCAGAAAAATCCCATCCAATGCTCATTTTGAAGGGTATGACATTTCCTACAACTCATATTCACATTCCAAGTCCAAGAAATGCTCCCACAAAAAGTTATCAATTTCAACATTATAGGTCATTTTCAAAAGTCAACAAAAAGGCACTTTAAGTCAAAGACCATAATTGAGATTGGTAAATTCAAATGACATGGGACCAAAGGCATTGGTTTGAGGACTTCAAGACATTCCCAAAATGTCCAAGAACATGTTCATATGATCAAAATTGAGCAAGATATGCATTGGAGAAGTTGGGGAATTTTTGTGAAATGGCAAAAGTCAACTATCCTTGAAACTTCAATTTTTGACAAGAGGGCCCACTTTTTCCACTTGATTCAGCCTTGTCATGCCACCCACGTGTCCCATGATTAAATTCAAGATTAAACATTTATTTTTTCTATTTTTATTTAATTTTATTGATCTAATTCATTTTAAATCCATAAAATTCAAATAAAAATCAAAAAAATTAATTATGGGATATCTTGTGGCTTGAATGGCTTTGATACATCATAATTCACATGCCAAATTCGTGCCAAGCCTATTATGAGCATGAAATTCAAATTTTGAACAAAAATGGCAAGTTTCTTTAATGGTGGTTATGAGAAAATCCAAAGCTTAATGACAATGGTTAAAGGCTCCTAAATTTGACTTATTCTCACTCATTACTATATATACAAGCCTTGCAAGCCTCATTCACAACCAAGAACATTACACAAACGGCCAGAGCAAAATCCAAAAAGTGTCAAAAAAAGTGTGAGAT
Source organism: Vicia faba (assembly GCA_948472305.1). Taxonomy (NCBI): domain Eukaryota; kingdom Viridiplantae; phylum Streptophyta; class Magnoliopsida; order Fabales; family Fabaceae; genus Vicia; species Vicia faba. The sequence continues at coordinate 1,156,441,872 of OX451737.1, read as the reverse complement.
CAAAAGGAGTTTTGCAAGCATTTTCAGGCCAAAAGGAGAACGTGACTCTCTTCTTTGCCATACCCTGAAGCTAAAGCAACCCTTGCCACGTCCTAAGGTCCATTATCAAGCACTGTAAGTATTCCCAGGTCCCCCATAATTTCCATGCATTTTTTTCTTTATGTGCTTATGTGCAGGTTCACAAGAAAGGTGCATCATACACCTCACACCCAAACACGCCATGTGTCCTCAAGCATGCATCCAAAGGCCATGAACTGATCCCACCATGTACCCTGGTCAACCTTGTGCATAGGCAAGCAAAGAAGTCAATGTGGCTTGAAGGCAAATGGGCCACAGCAATGGTAAACAAACTCCCAATTCTGGCCCAAACCCCCCTTGGGTTTGCATTTTTATTTTTGTCATTTTATTTCATTTTATTTGCCTTATTTTATTTCTTACTCCTTTTTTATTAACTATTAACATAATTAATATTTTTCATAAAAAACCAAAAAAAAAAAACTAATATTATTATTATTTATTAATCTCATGTTATTTTTGTAAATAAAATTATGATTAATTAATTAGTTTAAATAGGCAACTTTAATCTTTTTCTTAATAACTAAAATAAATTTAGAACTAGGTTTTTTTTCTTCTTTTAATCTTAATTCCTTTTGTTTCATTTTTCATAATAAAAAAACAAAAAAACAAAAAATTTCATTTATTACTATTATTAAATTCACTCTTTTATTTTGTAAATAAATTCTAAATATCATTAATGTAGTTTAATTTAGGTTTAATTTTAATCTCTTCATAATAAATAAAATCAACTTAGACTTAGGCTTTTCTTTTAACATTTTATTTCTTTTTTACTTTATTTCATAAAAACATAAAAATACAAAAATATTTTCTTTTAATAAATTAATTAAGTAGTTATTAATTTTAATTTCATTTAATCACAAAAAAGACAAAAAAAATTCAATTCTTTTCTTAAAAGGGTCAAAACCCTTAGGACGTTCCCGATTTAATTCTTTCGCGCGCATTTACTTTATTTTGATTATTTATGTAACTGTCTCCGGATATGTAATAGTTAAGTAGGAATTTTACCGCTTTATTTAAATTTCTCGCACTCATTTACCAAAACGGGTCTTTGTTTTTTTGGCGATGTATAGACCCGCGCCTTGTAATAGTTAGAATTTATATTTCCGCAATTTACTTTTCCGCACTCCTAATTGTTAACAATGCATGAAAGAATGTATGTAAATAAAATCAATCCGTAGCTCACATATAACATGTATAAGATAACCTTAACTGAAAAACAACACACAAAGCACATGCCACTTCTAGGGTACGCTTCACTGGTTGCCTCGAACGTGGTCATCAAGTATAGGATGTCTTAGAGGTCGCCCTTCGTCTAAAGATCCAGTTGCCTTGAAACGGTTTCCTCGGATAAAAGGATCTAGGATGTTAGGGTTACTTCTAAGGTATCCTACCATTGCTTTGGTGACCACACTGTCCCTACAATCGAATTGACCCGAACACCTCCAACGATGGTGCTACCTATCTCTCAATGGTGGGATAGCACTATCTAAAGGACTCTTACATAGCTTAATTCCTTAGGGTAGGTAGATTCTCTTAAGTACTTGCTCTTTTCAAAACAAACAAAAACAACTTTTCGCACCTACACTTTCAAAAGGTTTTCAAAACAAATTTTTCATACATTCTTGAGGACAGATACAAGAGTTACTTAGAAACTTTTTAAACGAAACTTTTTCAAAACCCACACACACTTGAAAAGCAAACAATTTTTGAAAACATAAGAGCAAGTACCTAAGAGCCCGTGGATAACCACGGATAGAAAGGGTGCTAACACCTTCCCTTTCTATAAATCTACCTCCCAAACCGAGAAACATTCTCGAATAAGGAATTTTGCTGTGCTTTTGTCCTTTCCATGTTGGAGAACATAAAAGACGGTGGCGACTCTTGCTTACCGCGACATTTCGCGAAACCAGCTAAAAAACAGGCAGTTCTATTTCCACCGATCACAGAACTGACGACTCTGCTGGGGACATTATAAAGTGAGGTGTACCTTAGGAATTATACCACTCTTCTGTTTTTAATTACTTGCTTTGATTGCTTTAATGTTGTGGGCCTGTTTTGGGAGTTTCATAGATCCTAACCCGAATCTGGGGGATACCTTTTAGAAAGTAGCAACAAACTGTGAGGGAACTGTGCGGGGTATACCGACACGGTTGAAGCAGTTTGCAACGTTGATGTGGCACTTTGGTGAGTACCGGTAACCCTTGAGTCAAGTCAAGGAGAGTACGGGGCCGCCGCGTGGTGTCGTGAAGCATCAACTGACCTTAGGAACCTTACTTGACCATCCTGGCCTCTTTAGGGGTAGTGAGATAATCGACTTTGGTGCAGTTCGAAGTTGGTTGATACTCGATACTACACTCATTGAGGGTTGTTTTCTTGGAATATTTTGATCGCCAGTTCAGTGGCTAAATCAAAACAATGAACACGGGAAACAACCCAATGATATTGAGCTCCTTAGAACTCGGTTACTTTTGATAGGACAGGTTTTTGAGCCCACCAACTTCAAGAGGGTAGTACCCCAAACTTCATGCTGGCCTAAACTCTAAGGGCTGTCTTGTGACTTGTGTGCCTTCATACTTGAACTACTTGCATGCTTGTTATCTGACACTTGAGTTTCTTGTAGGTTTTGTTTACAGTCCTCAATCTGGACTCAATACAGGGCCTACTTACATCACTCCATGCATAGCATAACATCATACCATCGTACCATCGCATACATCCTACATAAGGACCAATCCATTTCAAGAATCTCAAGGATTTGTGATGCAGGTCATAATGAATCAAAAATGTCTAGCAAGGGGCAAAGGGGATTTATTTTCCTCTAAGCCAAGGTTGATAACTTGAGTCAGGGGCTATGACCCACTCGATATGGTGAGCCTTGACTCTTGAAGAAGGACTCTCAACAAAATGAAGTTCCTTCAATCAAGCTACAAAATTCAAGTTCTAACAATCTTTCTTGTTTACCCCGCGAGATCCTCGAAAACATTGCATGCATACACATACATCATTGCATAACAGGTACCCTTGTTACAGGACACTTACCTTCTCCGCTGTTTATTTCAGCAATGGCTTCCCAACAAGATAAACAGGGTCTTCATGCTCAAGAGACTCAGTTCAGGGAGATCTTTTTAAGCCTATCCAAGGGGCAGGAAGAGTTGAGGACACTCCTCATGGGGAACTTGGCCAAGAAAAGTCCCGAAGATGATAAGGACGAACAGCTGAAACGTCTGCAAGCTGAGGTAGATGCAATGAGGACTCAGATGCTGGGGCAGATGGCCCTTATCCAAAGTTTGGCTCGGGAGCAAGAAGAGTTGAAAGCCATGGTCAACCAGCTTCATCAAGACAAATACAACATGAAGCAACCAGTCCAAGTCAGGAACCAGGTCACTGATCAGCTTCCGAGAGGACAAGGGTCGGGTATGGTGAAGAATAGACCTCTCCAAATTGCTACCACTTCACAGGTCCAACCACAACCTCGCCCAGAGCAACGGGTTGATCAGAGCAAGCCCAGAAGGCAATTCACCTAGCTCAACACGTCGCTGTCCCAAGCTTTGCAACACCTGTTGAAGTTGAATCTGGTGACGTTGATAGGACCTCACCCTAATCCTAAGACTTCTTCACCCAACTATAATCCTGGGGCCAGGTGCGCATACCATTCTAACAGCCCGGGGCATGATACTGATGACTGTTGGAAGTTGAGGTACAAAATCCAAAGCCTGATTGATGAAGGAGCTGTGGAATTCACCCCAGATGGTCAGGTCGAGTTCTTCTACTATCCCTGCGAGGTTCACCATTTGAAGTGACAAGTCCTGAGACTAGAAGACTTTTTGTTCATTCGAATGTTCAAGTTGTATTTTCTTTGCTTATACAAACAATTATTGTCATAGCAAACTTTATTACTTTATCAATGCATCGCATATGTCTGTTTTGAATCAATATATTCGCATTCGCTATATTTAAAATTGCTTTCATTTTTTGTGATGTTCAATGCTCGATTAATAATTCTAAGCCTCTTGAGGGAGGATGACGAAAACAATACCACGGTCTACAGTATGCTTTTGAACAGACCCCGCTGATGAGGTACAGGCATTGTTTTAATTCCTAAACACTGGAGTTATAAGGAAGATAATCCCTCGTCAACCCCTTCGAGCCAAAGAAGTAGGAGTTTTTCTTTTCGAAAATTAAAACCCTTAATCATAACCTGGGGCAGGGTAGTTCTCTCAGTTGATCCAAGTGCACAACGAATAGCACCAAAGAGGTCCTCACAAAACAAAAGACAGTGATGGTTCCGAATAATCATAAAGACAGACAGTCATTATCCCTCAAAATAAACGCCCATTAAGTCAAAACCTATGAAGGAGACTTACAAAACTGGGGCATCCCGCTGACTGTAATCACAAAAGAAACAGTTCAGGCAAAAATAGGGATAATAAAATAAAAAAAAGAGGTCCTACAAACCCTTAACACAAAAGGAAATGACTGCCTATTCAAAATAAACTGTCAGTATCCGAACCATCACTGGTATATCAAAGCAAAGACTCAAACAAGGTATAACGCACGATCAGCTGAGCTTAGGTTTGAAGAACATCACGAAGAGCGGGTGGGTACAGATAAATTTGAGCCTTTATCCTTTGTTTCTTAAACCGTGAATGAGGCCACGTTATAACCCTAAAAAGTCCTAGCTGAAGCATGGGTTAATTCGAAAGCATACTGTTACAAAGGTATCCTGACTCCTTAAGGCTCGCTGTAAAATATTGAGTTGACATCACATGTTACATAATTCACTTGTTTTTATGAAAAAATACATTTTCAAAAAAACTTCAAGACAGACATAAGCTTTGCATTTTTAACATAACTTTGTTTGCATATGACTTTTTGTCTGAACAACATAGAAGTTCGCACGAAGAATGTCTAATGAACAAAAGCACCTACAAGCAAGGGGCATGGCATGATCATTGTCCATCATCTGGGGCAGTTAAGTCAAGATTCGGAGAATCTCTCAAAAGGCCAACCAACTTGGGGCAAATCTCCATCTGGATCACTTGGAGCATTGGACGATCAAACGAAGATCTTCTAGTAGTAGGGCAACGCAACACTACTGGCAGGGGCACCTCCTTACATTCCGAGAGTATGGACATAGTCGAAAAATACTGCGCATAATCAAAGACCCGCTAGGTTGACACACCTAGGCAAAAATAAGGGCTTCCCGGCAAACCAAAAGGGTTCGGGCAAAAATAAGGGATGAAAATGAAAAAATATGTACACCCGACAAGTCGAAAACCTGAAAAGGCGACTTGGGCAAAAAATGGGTATCCCGGTGGACTGAAAACCCGAACGGGCGGTCCAGGAAAAAATTAGGGATCACAGCGTACGACTATGTCCCGTCATCTCGTCATCTACCTACCAGAAGAAGATTTATCAAGCACCTCCACAGGTACCTTCTCCCGCAGAAACAGGGGCAATAAGAATTGTCTAAGAAATCTAGTTGCTCTATCCACCAAGGTACCAAGGTAGGTTCGGCTGAAGAACGACCAGGATACCTTCACTCCCCGTCGAGTAAAACAAGATTCAACAATTCTCCTCAAGCATAGTTGGTTTCCAATCAGCCCCGAGAAGGCACAATATCTACAGCAAGTCAGCAATACTCTCCCCAAGCAGAGTTAGTCTACTGTCAGCCTTAAGGAAGTTGGGTATCCCCAGAAGATCTCAATATTCCCCAGCGGAGTATACAAATGTTCCTAAGCAAGCATCCCCGACAGTCTTAACCTAAGATTGTTCCCCGGTGGAATACCAGACACCCCAGTAGAGCCATTTCCCAGTACAGTTCAAAAGTTTCCCCAGGAAAGTTGAATCAATCTCCCCAGTAGATTCTGGAAGCTTATCCCCAGTAGATTCTGGAAGCTTGTCCCCTGCAGAATACGAACGCGTCTCCCCGGCTTTATTCAAAGGTTACTCTCCACCAGAGTTTATAACTGGGTTATCCTCAGCTAATTTCCACGGAAAGATCGTCCTCGGCGAAGTTCTTCCTATCCCCAGCGGAGTTCATCAAGTCTTCCAACATAACTCATCAATGGTATCCCCAGCGGAGTTATCATCAAAATCTCAGCGAAGTATCTCTTCCCACAGAGTAATTCCCCGCAGAGTAATCTCTCCAGCAAGTTTATTCCTCAACGGAGTCATCTTCTCCTACCGGTATTCTTGCAATCATCTGCCCCAGCGGAAACGAAGAATTCTACTCTTCAACGTCAGCCCAGGATTCAAACTCCCGGCATCCGTCAAGGATTTATTTTCCTAGACGAGAATACATTCATAAACATCGCATCGTCATGATACATGCATATACACATCATACAATCTCATTTTATGTTGAGAACATCATCGCTTGATCCATGTCATGCATTGCATGTGACTGACCTTACCTTTCAGGAAGGATACAGTTAAACGATCAGCTATGTCAAAGAAGACAGATACAGTCAAAAGAGACCAATCTAGTCAAAGAAGATAGATTCAGTCAAAAAAGACAAGTCCAGCTAAATCGCAAAGGTTTTTCTGATGCTCATCCAGTCAAAGAAGACAATTCCAGTTAAAATTAATTCCTAAAGTCGTTGTAGACACCCGTCGTTGTAGACACCCGTCAATATAGACACCCGTCAGTATAGACACCCGTCATTGAAGACAACCCGTCAATATAGACACCCGTCAGTATAGACACCCGTCATTGAAGACAACCCGTCAGTATAGACACCCGTCATTGAAGACAACCCGTCAGTATAGACACCCGTCGTTGAAGACAACCCGTCAGTATAGACACCCGTCATTGAAGACACCTCGTCGTTGAAGACTACTCGTCATTGAAGACAACTCGTCATTGAAGACAACTCGTCATTTAAGACAACCTCGTCATTGAAGATATCTCGTCATTGAAGACAACCCGTCGTTGTAGACACCCGTCAATATAGACACCCGTCATTATAGACAACCCGTCAGTATAGACACCCGTCATTGAAGACATCTCGTCATTGAAGATAACTCGTCATTGAAGACAACCCGTCAGTATAGACACCCGTCATTGAAGACAACCCGTCAGTATAGACACCCGTCATTGAAGACATCTCGTCATTAAAGACAACTCGTCATTAAAGACAACCCGTCAGTATAGACACCCGTCATTGAAGACATCTCGTCATTGAAGACTACCCGTCAGTATAGACACCCGTCATTGAAGACATCTCGTCATTGAAGACAACTCGTCATTGAAGACAACCCGTCAGTATATACACCCGTCATTGAAGACAACCCGTCAGTATAGACACCCGTCATTGAAGACATCTCGTCATTGAAGACTAACCGTCAGTATAGACACCCGTCATTGAAGACATCTCGTCATTGAAGACAACTCGTCATTGAAGACAACCCGTCAGTATAGACACCCGTCATTGAAGACAACCCGTCAGTATAGACACCCGTCATTGAAGACATCTCGTCATTAAAGACAACTCGTCATTGAAGACAACCCGTCGGTATAGACACCCGTCATGGAAGACATCTCGTCATTGAAGACTACCCGTCAGTATAGACACCCGTCATTGAAGACATCTCATCATTGAAGACTACCCGTCATTGAAGACAACTCGTCATTGAAGACAACTCGTCATTGAAAACAACTCGTCATTGAAGACGACTCGTCATTGAAGACAACTCGTCATTGAAGATCACTCGTCGTTGAAGACATCCCGTCCATGAAGACAACCCGTCCAAAGAGACAACTCGTCAAGAAAGACAAAACCTCCTCTAGTTCAGTTAAATCTTAAATATTTTTCTGAGATAACCTGTCAGTAGAGACAACCCATCAACCTTTTGAAGTTCCAGATTTGATACCTGTATCTAGCCAGGGCATGTCTGTGAGCGACTGAGTGAAGATCAACCTCTGTAACAGGCCAGGTAATTATCTTTCTTTCTCAGGTACGCAAGTTCTCGCTAAGGAATCTCTTACACGATCGACACCTCCTGATGGCATCTATAAGCCCATCTCCACAATTATCCATCATAGTTCCAAATGGCATCTATAAGCCCATTCCCGACAAGGCTCCGTCACAGCTCCAGATGGCATCTATAAGCCCATCCTCCTATCCATCATCTCTCCAAATGGCATCTGTAAGCCCATTCCCGCCGTCACACTGCTAACACTCTACTATGTGAGTGCAAATTTCTGGGCACTTTCGGATCACGAAAGGCACGCAAGCCAATCTACATCCTCAGGTCTAAGAAGATTGAACAGGGGCAACTGTTGTACCCCAAAATTTGCCCTCCCATATTCTTCAAAGTTTTGACAAGCATCATTTCAATTTGCTCAAGTCTACTCAAGGACTACACAGTCAAACCATCCTCCTAAGCCAGTCAAAATTAGGGTTTTGGTTCTTGCAAGGAAGTTGAGGTTTTCAAGGGCTCAATCAAGTCCCATATGCTCATATACATTGTCAAGCATCTACATGCCAAGTTTCAAGGCTCACAAGGTCAAGTTGCACAGTCAAAAACCCTAATTGCTTCATAGTCAACTATAGGGGCAAAATGGTCATTTGGCAGTCAAAAGTCAATTTTTTTGGTCAACATCTTATTTTGAAGCCACAATCATCATTTGATCAAGTCTTGATCATGATTTCACAAGGATGGCTCAAAAATCATCAAGGTGTCAAAAGTTTCTATTTTTGGACAGTTGAAAAGTCAACTGTAACTTGACCAAGGCATAACTTTTTCATGGTTCATCAGAAAAATCCCATCCAATGCTCATTTTGAAGGGGATGACATTTCCTACAACTCATCTTCACATTCCAAGTCCAAGAAATTCTCCCACAAAAAGTTACCAATTTCAACATTATAGGTCATTTTCAAAAGTCAACAAAAAGGCACTTTAAGTCAAAGACCATAACTTGAGATTGGTAAATTCAAATGACATGGGACCAAAGGCATTGGTTAGGGGACTTCAAGACCTTTCCAAAATGTCCAAGAACATGTTCATATGATCAAAATTGAGCAAGATATGCATTGGAGAAGTTGGGAAATTTTTGTGAAATGGAAAAAGTCAACTATCCTTGAAACTTCAATTTTTGACAAGAGGGCCCACTTTTTCCACTTGATTCAGCCTTGTCATTCCACCCACGTGTCCCATGATTAAATTCAAGATTAAACATTTATTTTTTCTATTTTTATTTAATTTTATTGATCTAATTCATTTTAAATCCATAAAATTCAAATAAAAATAAAAAAAATTAATTAAGGGATATCTTGTGGCTTGAATGGCTTTGATACATCATAATTCACATGCCAAATTCGTGCCAAGCCTATTATGAGCATGAAATTCAAATTTTGAACAAAAATGGCAAGTTTCTTTAATGGTGGTTATGAGAAAATCCAAAGCTTAATGGCAATGGTTAAAGGCTCCTAAATGTGACTAATTCTCACTCATTACTATATATACAAGCCTTGCAAGCCTCATTCACAACCAAGAGCATTACACAAACGGCCAGAGAAAAATCCAAAAAGTGTAAAAAAAAAGTGTGAGATCAAAAGGAGTTTTGCAAGCATTTTCAGGCCAAAAGGAGAACGTCACTCTCTTCTTTGCCATACCCTGAAGCTAAAGCAACCCTTGCCACGTCCTAAGGTCCATTAACAAGAACTGTAAGTATTCCCAGGTCCCCCATAATTTCCATGCATTTTTTTTCTTTATGTGCTTATGTGCAGGTTCACAAGAAAGGTGCATCATACACCTCACACCCAAACACGCCATGTGTCCTCAAGCATGCATCCAAAGGCCATGAACTGATCCCCACCATGTACCCTGGTCAACCTTGTGCATAGGCAAGCAAAGAAGTCAACGTGGCTTGAAGGCAAATGGGCCACAACAATGCTAAACAAACTCCCAAGTCTGGCCCAAACCCCCCTTGGGTTTGCATTTTTATTTTTGTCATTTTATTTCATTTTATTTGCCTTATTTTATTTCTTACTCCTTTTTTATTAACTATTAACATAATTAATATTTTTTATAAAAAACCAAAAAAAAACTAATATTATTATTATTTATTAATCTCATGTTATTTTTGTAAATAAAATTATGATTAATTAATTAGTTTAAATAGGCAACTTTAATCTTTTTCTTAATAACTAAAATAAATTTAGAACTAGATTTTTTTTCTTCTTTTAATCTTAATTCCTTTTGTTTCATTTTTCATAATAAAAAAACAAAAAAACAAAAAATTTCATTTATTGAATTTTTTTTATTAATAACCATGTATTAAAAAAATATTTCGCAAATAACCGGGTTTCGGAAAAAATTACGCAAATAACCATGTTTCAGATGGCTCCACAAAGGAGGAGCCATCTCAATTGGCGCATGCACCTAGGGTTTTGCCCTAGGCGCCATCTCACTTGGCGCCTCCCTTGTCTTTTAGCCAAGTGAGATGGCGCATGCTCCTTAAAAATGAGAGGAGGCGCCATCTCACTTGGCGCCTATGGCAAAACTAGGGCAAAATGCTGTTTTATAAATAATTCGTCTGTTTCTTTGAAATTTCTCACACTTTCTCGCACTGTATTTTTATTTTGTACTCCGTTATTTGCGTAATGACGTCGCCTATGATTTTTAGCAGAAATGGTTACGTTATATTCTCCGCCACGAAACCTGCGATGAAAATGAAATTCTGGCACATTCACTCCATGGAGCGTCTGAAGCGGGAGTTGATGCGGTGGCTAGATGGAGACATCGCGGAGGGGGAAAAAATTCGAAGGATCCAGCGAAAACGAACAACAACCTCGCATGCGACAGGAAGACCTAACGTGTGGTTGGAGGAAGTCAAAACAGACAGTGATGTAATGCTGATGATGCATGGGTCAGATGAAATTGTGTTAACAGTTGTAATTTCCTAGATTGAATATCGTTAATCATTGTTGTACGTGAAAACCCTAATGTAATTTCCTATATTGAATTTCTTAAATTGTGTTAACAGTTTTATTAACGGAAAACCCTAATATTTACAACACAAATATTGAAAAGATTTATTGTATTACAATATTTATGTGGTCGAGCCAGACGCTCGATTTGGACAGTTTTTGCGATTGTGTCCGACCTGACGGCATAAACCACACTTTCTTTCCAACCTGTCAAGATCGTCCATTTCTGTTGTGATGCGCCTGCTTTTGGGACGACCCTTCTTGTTCCTTCGCATTTGGTCATTGTGCCAAACTATATCGCTGTTGTATTCAGGCCAATAGTCCGGTTTTGCCACCAAAGGAAAGTTGTTGTTGTAAACAGTGAGCAACGTTTCAGATTTATAAACGTTTGAGAGCAGTTGAAGCGCGTCTTGATGGGTATGAGCACAAGCGGCAATGACATGAGAGCAAGGCATACGAAATGCTTGAAACCTGCCACAATCGCACCATTGAGAAGGTAAAATGACCCTGTATTCTTGTCTTGCCAGGCCTTCATTGTGGTCGATTGTCTCTTTCACAATGAAGTTGTGGCTGTGTCGGTCAAACCGTGTAACCATGTGAGTGTTGGCTTTAGCAGTTTCAGCCTTAATGTATTTCATACAGATTTCACTCCATAGTTGTCTTGATTGCAACACCGCATACCACATTTCACCTCTTTTGGCAAATAACGCAGCCATCCTAAAATACGTGGATTTTACCAAGGCAGTGATTGGGAGGTTTCGTATGCCCTTGAATACCCCATTCATTGATTCAATAAGATTTGTTGTCATATGCCCCCATCTTTGGCCATTGTCGTATGACCTAGTCCACTTTTCGACCGGTATATTGTCGATCCACGTACCGGCTTCTGGATTAGACAAACGGATCTCGTTGTGGTAATATTTGAATGTGGGTTGTGTCAATGCGTATCCCGCATTCATCACCGCTTTCCTTAATGTTTTGTCCTTGACCTCCCTCGAGAAATTCTGGACGATATGCCTGACGCAATAGACATGCGTAGAAGGAGGGTCATGCCAACCATTTGCTGGATTATTATAGGCACTTTCAATTGAGGCATGTCTGTCCGAGATCAAACAGAGATCTGGTTGAGGAGCCACGTGTGTATGAAGATTTTTCAGGAAAAAGCTCCAAGCACCACCGGTCTCCCCCTCGACAAGGGCAAACGCAACGGGGAAAATGTTATTGTTGCCATCTTGTGCAACTGCCATCAATAGCGTGCCTTTGTACTTCCCATAAAACCAAGTCCCGTCAATTTGTAGAATTGGTTTGCATGATGCAAACCCTGTGATGCATGGTTGAAATGCCCAAAACACGCGACTGAATATTCCGTTGCCATGCAGTAGACTACCATCTTGGGCGTACGCTGGCAATGTTTCCAGAACATAAACACTACCTGGAGAATATGTCTTGAGTGCATTTAGGTAGCGGGGAAGTTCTCGGTATGACTCCTCCCAGTTTCCGTACACCCTTTCAATTGCCTTAGTCTTTGCTAACCACGCCTTACAGTAAGACGGAGTGTAGTTAAAAACCATGGTGATGTGGGAGATGATTGTTTTCACCTTCAAAGAAGGGTCGTTGCTGACCAGGGGTAGGATTTCTTGACAGATTAGATCATGGTTGAGTTTTCGGTGGTCTTGTGATTGAGTGGAACTTACACAAGTATGGGTAGTCAGGGAACCTATGACCCAGCAGTCACCCCTTAATCTGTATGATGCAGTCAGCTTGAACATACAGTCAGGGTGGACACACTTGATCTTGTACCTTTCCGGGTTTACACGATCCACCTTATAATCAACCGAGTTGAGCATGTGAAATTTTTTGATGGCCCTGATGCATTCCTCTCTGTTACGAAACTTGTCCTTCTCTTTTAAATTTTCATCCGACTGCATATACGGTTGGAAAAACAAGTCAGTAGAAGGTTCATCTCCGCCCATGTTGAAGTTTGTCATGTGCGTAGGTGGTGTGTAGATTTTGTCAGTAGGAATACTTGGGATGCCATCATCGTCAGAATCGTCGTTCACCATTTCATCAAACTCTAACTCGTGATCTTCTTCTTCATCATCAACTGCATCTACCTCATCTTTTTCATTCTCCAAAGGATCAACCTCCTGTGTCACCGGAGGCTCTTCCTCCTGTGTCACCGGAGGCTCTTGAAGCAAAACGTACAACTCAATAGAGTCGTTTCCAGAATAGACATGGCTGGAAATCATGTTCTGGAGATCCTCGTCATCTTGAACTTCAACCTTATAAAAAATTACTTGGTTGTTTCCAAAAAAAACTGGACTCTGATAAAATATCTGGGATACCGGGCCTCGTTCAAGTTTGGCCTCCAATCTTTTCTTGAAGTACGAGAAATTTGCTTTCCCGTTTAAGAGAAATCGAACGTTGTCGGTGTTTCTAAACAAAAACCCAACTGTGGGACAAATGTATGTCTCACCGTTGAAATGTGCTTTGACAACAAATTATGGTGAAGAGGCCATTGTGTAGAATTATTTTAAGGTTTGAAGGTTGGAATGTTTGAGGTTTATTGATTGTATGAAGGTATGAATGCTGGAATGTTTGAAGGTTTGATGACTGATTCGAAGGTTGGAAGATTTTACAGATAATGTGAATCAATGTTATGTTCAACGTAAGGCAAAAAATTTCAATTAAGTAAGGGATGCAACCCCCCAAGGCTGCCAATAATATTACATGCAATAATGAAACCCCATAGCCTGCCACCTATCCTGGCCCTATTCTGCACACATAAATGTTTTGTGTAAGACTCCACCCATCAACTCCAATGGCCTTGCATGCAACAAAGAAAGGAATCCCAGAGGCTGTCACGTAGCCTGAGCCTATGCTGTAGCAAATGACACCTCTTATTCGCCAAATGGGGTGGCAACACCATTCATTTTTGTACTCTTTCGCCAAGTGAGATGGCGCCTCCCTTACTGTCCAATCGTGATACATGCATGGGCTTATGAAACTCCATAGCCTGCCACCTATCCTGGCCCTATTCTGCACACATACATGTTTTGTGTAAGACTCCACCCATCAACTCCAATGGCCTTGCATGCAACAAAGAAAGGAATCCCAAAGGCTGTCACGTAGCCTGAGCCTATGCTGTAACAAATGACACCTCTTATTCGCCAAATGGGGTGGCGACACCATTCATTTTTGTACTCTTTCGCCAAGTGAGATGGCGCCTCCCTTACTGTCCAATCGTGATACATGCATGGGCTTATGAAACCCCATAGCCTGCCACCTATCCTGGCCCTATTATGCACACATACATGTTTTGTGTAAGACTCCACCCATCAACTCCAATGGCCTTGCATGCAACAAAGAAAGGAATCCTAAAGGCTGTCACGTAGCCTGAGCCTATGCTGTAACAAATGACACCTCTTATTCGCCAAATGGGGTGGCGACACCATTCATTTTTGTACTCTTTCGCCAAGTGAGATGGCGCCTCCCTTACTGTCCAATCGTGATACATGCATGGGCTGCCACCTAGCCTACAAGAGTGACACCTTACATTTTTTGTAAATGCATGCATGCATATGTGTAACACCCTAAGCATGCAAATGTGACACTTCGCAGGCATGCAAGCACAAGCAACCACTACATCAAACTTATTTGCCTATAAATACATACCTTATGAAACATCTCTCACACCCACACAACTCTCACTCTCTGCTACGAAATATTTCTTAAGTCTATCATACTCTCTATTTCTTCCTAAGTCTTTCATACTCTCAAGCATTCTGAATAATGGCTCTTCTAACAATGGGTGATACTCACAGAGGCACAAGGGAAAACATTGTTGCATTTGTAAGTCTCTTCTTTGGTTATACATTTTTCATACTTCAAATAACGTGTTGTTCATCTTAATTAATCTTACACTTGTTTAATTATGATCTCAGGATACAAAAAGATTCAGAATCCGTTCGCACAACTACCTGGCTCCCGACCCATTTATCGTCCCTTATCTGGAATATGCAGGTTTTGGACATGTGATAAAGATCTCCAACTGCACCATTGACTCAAAATTCATTCTTGCAATGTTGGAGAGGTGGAGACCGGAGACCCATACATTTCACCTACCAATAGGTGAATGTACCATCTCTCTCGAGGATGTGTACATGCTACTGGGCCTCCCTATCGACGGTAAGGCGGTGAACGGGTCGGGTTCCGGGGGATCACTGATGTATCTTTTTTTTTCCCAGTATTTTTTGTATCCATTTTTTTACTGTTCTTTTAATGTAAAACAGTTGAATGTAATTATTTTTTTTTAAAAAAAAAATCCATTTTGTTGATCTCTGTCTAATAGGCAACGCACAAGAAAGAAAATAAAAAAAAATTTTTTTTGCCCTAAATTTGTACATAGGCGCCATCTCACTTGGCTTAGGGCATGCCCTAAGCACTTAGGCGCCAAGTGAGATGGCGCCTCCCTTAAAAAATGAGGTGCATGCGCCAATTGAGATGGCTCCTCCTTTGTGGAGCCATCTCAAACATGGTTATTTGCGTAATTTTTTCCGAAACCCGGTTATTTACGAAATATTTTTTTAATACATGGTTATTAATAAAAAAAATTCTCATTTATTACTATTATTAAATTCACTCTTTTATTTTGTAAATAAATTCTAAATATCATTAATGTAGTTTAATTTAGGTTTAATTTTAATCTCTTCATAATAAATAAAATCAACTTAGACTTAGGCTTTTCTTTTAACATTTTATTTCTTTTTTACTTTATTTCATAAAAACATAAAAATACAAAAATATTTTCTTTTAATAAATTAATTAATTAGTTATTAATTTTAATTTCATTTAATCACAAAAAAGACAAAAAAATTCAATTCTTTTCTTAAAAGGGTCAAAACCCTTAGGACGTTCCCGATTTAATTCTTTCGCGCGCATTTACTTTATTTTGATTATTTATGTAACTGTCTCCGGATATGTAATAGTTAAGTAGGAATTTTACCGCTTTATTTAAATTTCTCGTACTCATTTACCAAAACGGGTCTTTGTTTTTTTGGCGATGTATAGACCCGCGCCTTATAATAGTTAGAATTTATATTTCCACAATTTACTTTTCCGCACTCCTAACTGTTAACAATGCATGAAAGAATGTATGTAAATAAAATCAATCCGTAGCTCATATATAACATGTATAAGATAACCTTAACTGAAAAACAACACACAAAGCACATGCCACTTCTAGGGTACGCTTCACTGGTTGCCTCGAATGTGGTTATCAATTATAGGATGTCTTAGAGGTCGCCCTTCGTCTAAAGATCCAGTTTCCTCGAAACAGTTGCCTCGGATAAAAGGATCTAGGATGTTAGGGTTACTTCTAAGGTATCCTACCATTGCTTTGGTGACCACACTGTCCCTACAATCGAATAAACCCGAACACCTCCAACGATGGTGCTACCTATCTCTCAATGGTGGGATAGCACTATCTAAAGGACTCTTACACAGCTTAATTCCTTAGGGTAGGTAGATTCTCTTAAGTACTTGCTCTTTCCAAAACAAACAAAAACAACTTTTCGCACCTACACTTTCAAAAGGTTTTCAAAACAAATTTTTCATACATTCTTGAGGACAGATACAAGAGTTACTTAGAAACTTTTTAAACGAAACTTTTTCAAAACCCACACACACTTGAAAAACAAACAATTTTTTAAAACATAAGAGCAAGTACCTAAGAGCCCGTGGATAACCACGAATAGAAAGGGTGCTAACACCTTCCCTTTCTATAAATCTACCTCTCGAACCGAGAAACATTCTCGAATAAGGAATTTTGCTGTGCTTTTGTCCTTTCCATGTTGGAGAACATAAAAGACGGTGGTGACTCTTGCTTACCGCCACATTTCGCGAAACCAGCTAAAAAACAGGCAGTTCTATTTCCACCGATCACACATACAATAATTTTTTAAGTTTGAAAACAAAATCAGGATTTTCATTATCTTCAAAACCAGGAGGTTGGTGCACTCAAACTTCTTCAGTAATGTAACCATTCAAAAATGCACTTTTGACATCCATCTGATATAAGATGATGTTGTGATTAATAACAAAGGAAATTAAAAGACGAATAGATTCTAACCTAGAAACTGGTGCAAAAGTTTATGTATAGTCTATTCCTTCTTGCCGACTATACCCTTGTGCAACTAGTCGAGCCTTGTTTCTTACCACTTCACCTTTTTCATTTAGCTTGTTCTGAAAAATCCATTTTGTTCCAATCACATGAGTTCCTTTAGGTCTTTGTACTAGAACCCAGACATCATTGATTGAAAATTGATTGGGTTCTTTTTCCATGGCTTGAATCCAGGATTGTTCAAGAAGAGCTTCATCAGTGGAGGCAGGTTCTACCATCGATACCAAACTTAGAAGCATTTCTTCAAAAGGTTTAAATTAAGATCTGATTCAGACAATTTCTATCTTATCTCCTAGAATTAGTTCCTTAGAATGTGATAGACTTTGTCTTAAACTCTTCGGATGAGTCTGAGCATTACAATCTTCTGGTTGATCATTTTCTGATTCTTTTACTTCTTGAACTTCAGCAACAGTTTCTTTACCTTCAGATTCTGAATAGGTGATTTCGACATCTGCAAGCATATAAACTAGTTTTGACTTTTCAAGGTCAAGCTTGTCATCAAATCTAACATGAATTGATTCCTCAACAATGAGTGTTTCAGTGTTATATACCTTGTAGCCTTTTAAGTGTTCAAAATATCCTAACATGATACAACTTTGAGCTTTTGAATCAAACTTACTTAGATTTTCTTTAGTGTTCAAAATAAAACAAGAGCATCTAAACAGATGAAAATAAGAAATGTTTGGTTTCTTGTTCTTCCATAATTCATAGGGAGCCTTTCCAAGAATATGTCTAATAGAGACTCTGTTCTGGACATAATACTTTGTGTTTACAAAAGGTAGTGAAAAAAGAGAATGACTCATCCTTGTGTCTGAGAAACTTCACCCATGTCCATCTGTTGTAGTCATCTACAATGACTAATCCGTACTTATTTCCACTGATTGACACAATTTTTACTGGCCCAAACAAATCAATGTGAAGAAGTTCCAACGGTCTAGAGGTGGAAACAACATTTTTTCTTTGAAAGAAGTTTTTGAAAACTTGCCTTTCTGACATACGTCACAAAGAGCATCTGAAGTAAACTTCAATTTTGGAAGGCCTTTGACAAGATCAAGCTTGTTCAGCTGAGAAATTCTTCTAAAGATAACATGACCTAATCGTCTGTGTCACATGCATTACTCTTAATAGACATGAGACATTTTACATGTTGCTCTTTAAGGTCAGAATGTATGATCTTATAGGTGTTGTTTCTTCTCTTTCCATTGAAAAGGATATAGCCATCTTTTTGACATATAACTTTACATGAATCTTGATTAAAGATTATATCATAATCATTATCGCTTAATTAACGTATAAATAATAGATTATACTTTAATCTTTCAACAAGTAAAACATTAGTTATAGAGGGAAGATAACCATTACTTATTTCTCCTGAGCCTATGATCCTTCCTTTATGATCTCCTCTGAAACCTACAACACCTCCACGCTTAAGTTCCAGGCTAATGAACATATGTCTTTATCTCGTCATGTGTCGCGAGCGGCCAAAGTCCAGGTACCATGATTGGTGTTTTAACTATGCAACTAAGGATGTCTCTTTGCATAAAATTTCTTCTGCTTCTGGATCAGCTTCATCTTCTGAGCATATTTCTTAATTGAATGTTCCAACATGAGCCATGAATTCCACGTTAACATGTTATCCTTCTGAGTCTGAGTCATCCCTTGTTATTGTTCACCTTTTCCCTTTGAGATCTCTCCTCTTGATGTGTTCCCTTAGAAGCTGAGGGTACTCCAGCTTGTAGTGTCCTGGCTCATTGGATTCATAACAAGTGACTTTGTTGCCACCAAACTTCCTTTGATCAGAAGTTGGTTCAAAGAGACTTCTAGTCCTTCTGAACCTGTTTCCTTGACTTCTTTTCCATAGACGGTTAACCCTTCTGGACATTAGAGAAAACTCATCTTCTTCATCATCAACACCTTCTTCTGAATCCTCTATCTCTTCTGCTTGAAGAGCTTTGGACTTCTCAAATTACTTGACAGACTTAAGCACAATGGATTTTGTATTCTTCCGCGGTTCATCTTGTTCTAGCTCAATCTCATGACTTCTCAAAGAACTTATCGGTTCTTCCAGAGAAGTGTTGTTCAGATCCTTTGCTATCTTGAGTGTAATTACCATAGGCCTCCATTAAGATGGAAAGCTTCTGATAATCTTCTTCACATGATCTTCCGTTGAGTAGCCTTTGTTCAGAACTCCCAGTTCTGCAACCAAGGTTTGAAATCTTGAGAACATGACTTCAACAATTTCATAATCCTTCATCTTGAATGCTTCATACTTATGAATCAAGGCCAGTTGTAGTGGTAGAAATATTGAGACAAAGCCATTGGATTGACTTAACTCGCACATATCAAATAAAAATTTCCACCGTGCTTTATTGTTTCCAAAGGAATGAGAAAAGAGAGAATAACCCAAAAGAGGGGGAGAGAATCTAAGTTCGGGGGTTGGTTATGCAAAGGGAAGGTATTAGCACCCTAAAAATCTATGGTACTCCGTAGGATCCTCTTTGAAAATTTGTGTGTTTTGGATATAAATGTTATGTAAAAAATAGATTGTAGGGATGAGAAAAGAAGTATTTTTTTACAGTTTTTGCACCCGCCACGGTTGTGAACCTTTAGTTCCTATGTACCACCTTCCGTGTAATAGGGGATCAAGGTACTCGTAGTTCACCTTTAAAATTTTTTAAAACAAGTGTGTTGGTTAATTTTAATAGACGAGACATCATCGTCTTATCCAAGTGGAAAAGCATACTTACTACCCACAATTATGATAAAGGAGATTTTGCGTCATCTCAAAGTAGAGGATATGACTTGGATTTTAAAATCAGTAAAGCCTCACTCAACATCCAAGTGGAAAATATCCCACTTCACTACATATCGTATAAGTATAATAGCTCGCATCACTTCAAGGATTGACAAGAGTACATTCTTTTGAGAAAAAGTTTAATGTAAAAAGCCAAAGTGGAAAAATAGTTTGAATGAGATTGATTGACTTTTAGTTTTCTCACAAAAATGTCGAAGTATTATTAAATTGTTTAAAATTTGATTTAAGAAAATATTTTGAAAATGCATGGACCTAAGTCCAAGTTTATTGTGAAAGTGGTTCGAGTTTAGAAAACAAGAATAGTTTTGAAAAGGAGGGAGAATATTTTTGAAATTAAAGAACATGGGAGGAAATGAAGGGACTATCCTAGAGCATAAGGTAAGAGCTAGAGAAAAGAACCGTCTAACAAACAAGAAGCCAACACTTGACACAATGAGTTAATGTAGAATTCCCATCCTTTAGATTGAAACCAAACAAGAAAAGATAATAAACCTCTTAATAAAACAAAACTTCAATTTCATTAAGTCTTCACAAAAATTGGGCAGAGTAATAGCTGTATACAGATGAATTCACGATCACAGACAAAGCATGTAATCAAAATAACCTACATGTAAAGCAAACAAACAACCCAATGTCTTGGGGTAAACTCCAAAAACTCCAGACAAAATAACAATAGAAGTCATAAGGTCTCAAGGTAGGTCAAAGTCTCTAATCCTAAGTCCAAGAAGTCCGTCACTCCATAATGCCAAGGATAGTGACCAAATAGTCCAAGTAACGTTAAAGTTTTTTATGGTTCAAGTTGATTATTAGATATCTTCAAAAAGAAATGAAAAGATCAAGGGAGCTATTGTACCCCCAAAATTTTCCCTCCCATTTTACTCAAGACATGCTCCTAGAGACCCTCAATTGCTCAAGGATGACCAAGAGTCGATCAGACAAATTCTCCTCCTAAGCAATGAACCTCTAACTAGGGTTTCACTTTTCACCAAGATGTGTGGACTCCAAAGGTCTCAAATGTTTTCCATTGTCCTAATATGCCTTCAATATTTTCCATGCCAAGTTTCATGCCTTCCACTACAAGTTTGCTCAAATGTTTGAAAATCAACTATACTAGGTCAAAAGTCAACTTTGGCCCATGTACAGTCAAACTTCAAGATTTTTGGTGAACATCAACATTTTGAAGTGATATCCATAATTTTATCAAGGTTTGATCATGATTTCTCAAGAAATGCTCCTAATCTATCAAAAGTCAAGAATTACTAAATTAGGGTTTCTATAGGAAAAGTCAACTGAACTTTGACCAGGCATAATGATCGCACTAAATCGCACTATGTTTCTGACTCAAATATCACATGTTTTCCTTAGTTTTTATTATCGTTTTCCCGTACTATGTTCCTTTTTCCTTTGTTTTCAGGATTCTTGTCATTTCAGAGCCTTCTGTGAAGAAACGAGCCAAAACGCCAAGAATTTAGGGTTTTTCAAGATATTCTGCACTTATGGCGTTCAGCGCTGCGCTGGCTACAGGGAACGCGATGACGTGGCCCACTTTCACCAAGAGATCAACTGCCACGTTCCCATGATGTGGCAGTTCCATCCACCGCGCCCGCGGCCACCCCCACCGCGCCCGCGGCCTTCACAAAAAGCTTCCCGCTCAAAAGAAGTTAAGGGGCATGCTGGTCTTTACGCACCTCAAGGATCCTCTATAAATAGTTTTCGATTTTCATTCTTTAGTTTCATCCAAGCTTAGTACAATCTTAAGCCATATACTATCAGTTTCTGTAAAGTGATAATCTCTTCACATCGGGGAGTTATTGCGGTGTCGATTGAGTTGTAATCGAGTCTTGGAGCACTTTGGTTGAAGTTCATCATACCAGCCTTACCATTCCGTAGATTTGTATCATATTCAAGTCTCCGACTGGAGCAAGGTTCTATTTTATTGCATTTCTTTACTTATAATTGCTCTTACCATAGTCTACACGTTTTATAGACTTTAAATGCTCTTACCATAGTCTACACGTTTTATAGACTTTAAATGCTCTTACCATAGTCTACACGTTTTATAGACTTTAAATGCTCTTACCATAGTCTACACGTTTTATAGACTTTAAATGCTCTTACCATAGTCTACACGTTTTATAGACTTTAAATGCTCTTACCATAGTCTACACGTTTTATAGACTTTAAATGCTCTTACCATAGTCTACACGTTTTATAGACTCACACTTATTATGTCTGACTAAACTATAAAGGTTTGGGTGTAATGATTGTCATCATGGTCGTGTTCCAATTATCATGCTAGTGAAAATACTCTGGGGATGTTTTGCTTATAACTTAAGTCAATTATGTTTAAATGTTTATTGGATAAGATCGAAAGCCGTCCAAACTAATGATACGACTTGATTATTATTTAACCAAACAAAAAGAGCGAAAGCCGTTGATTGGTTAAATAGGAATCATTGACCTTTTTAGAAAACGATTTTGAAACTATTTTCGGACGCGTTTGTAGGTTTGAAATCTGACTCTTGGTCAAAAGCCAAAAGTCTCTTTAAGTTAATCTTTCCAAGTAAAATCACTTTTCTGTTAAGTCAAAACTATCAATTTCTTAAAAATAGGTTTACCTCTTTAACGCGGAAGGCACCCTTTATATGTGACAATAAAGGAATTTAATTTAAAGAGTAAACTCGGTTCTTAGTAGTCAAAAGCTACAAGTTCCCGTTAAATCGATTCTTTGCTATCAATAGAAAATACTGCCCCATAAGTAGTCTCATCTACGCATGACCGGACCAATATCTGATTGCATGATTTACATTCCAACCTGTCTTTTAAACTGTTATTTACCTCGCTCATTTACTTTGTGCACTGCACTCACATTAATATTCTTGTTCGCCTTAGATAAGCACCTTAGCAATAGAGTTGATAGATTGACAATTGGTCTCTGTGGTTCGATAATCTTATATATTACTTCGATAGGCTGTACACTTGCAGCACTACATTTAGGCTATACATTACAGATTAAACCCATCAAGTTTTTGGCGCCGTTGCCGGGGACCAACTTCGTCAAATTTCGTACCCTATTGTTATGCCGTTTAGACTAAGGCTATTTTAGCCGGTAGATGCGTAGAAATCGTAGCACCGGTAACCTAATAGATCCTTTAGTAGAACCTGAACGTTACGCTCGTGCCCGTCTTTTTATACGCAAGATAAGAAGAGCTATGGCAGAAGATCGTAACCAAAGACCGCTCAAGGAATTCGCCCAACCATCTAACGAGGAACCTAGTTCTAGTATAGTAAACCCTGCTATAACTACCAACAACTTTGAACTAAAACCCTCATTATTACAATTAGTACAACAAAAACAATTCGCTGGTCTCGCTACCGAGAACCCGAATCAACATTTAAAGGTATTTATCCAGTTAGCTGACACCCTTAAGGCAAATGGAGCCACACCTGAAGCTATCCGTTTAAGACTGTTTCCTTTTTCCCTTAGAGGTAAAGCTCACGACTGGTTAGACGCCCTTCCAACTAACTCAATAACAACTTGGGAAGACCTTAGGAGAGCTTTTCTTGCGAGGTATTTTCCACCAAGCAAGACCGCTGTTCTTAGGAACCTGATCACTTGTTTCACCCAAAACCAAGGCGAATCACTTTTTGATGCCTGGGAGAGATATAAAGAACTTTTAAGAGCTTGTCCGCACCATGGCCTGGAGCAATGGTTAATCATACATACCTTCTATAATGGACTCCATTACAACACAAAGATGTCCATAGACGCTGCCGCTGGTGGAGCGTTGATGAACAAACCTTACCCTGACGCTTGTGCCCTAATAGAGGACATGGCCCAAAACCACGCCCAGTGGGGATTAGAACGAGCGACAGTAGAGAAAAAGGAGAGCCATGGAGGAAAGCATGAGGTAAGTTGCATGGACATGATTAATGCCAAGATGGACGCCCTAGCTTTGAGAGTCGAAAACATGTCTCAAAACCCAACCACAGTAGCAGTAATCCAATCGGAATGCGAACTCTGTGGAACCCAAGGACATCAAACCGTTGACTGTAACCTTTTGAACGAATCTAGCTCAGACCAAGTTAACTATACCCAAGGGAACCCTTTCTCGAATACCTACAATCCTGGATGGAGGAACCACCCGAATTTCTCTTACAAAAACAATAACCCTATCCAAAATCCCGGACCTTCGAGACCTCAAGGATTCCAAACGCAAAAACAAAACCAACCTATGCAAATAGTGCCCCCAAGACCAAACCTTAAAAAAACCATAGACACCTTTATTCAGGCTCAAACCCAGCAAAATAAGGAGTTTATGAACCAACACATTCACACGAACGAACTAGTTACTCAACTGGCAACCAAGTTTGACCAGATAATAACCCACACCAAAATGCTTGAGACTCAGATTTCCCAAGTAGCACAAAACACCTCTGTACAAGTTGCACCTGGAGGACAATTCCCTGGACAAACTCAACCAAATCCAAAAGGCCAAGCAAATTCTATCACCTTAAGAAGTGGAACTGCTTATGAAGGGCCTAGAAATCCTAACTTAAGCACATCAGAAAAACCTATGGAAGATGCTACGCCTAAAGACCAGGTAGAGGAACCAGAGAAACCAGAAAAGCAATCAAAACCAGAAGTAGGGAATAACACTCAACAACCTTATAAACCACCTATTCCGTTCCCACAGAGGCTGAAAAACACCAAAGTAGAAAACCAGTACCAAAAGTTTATTAAGGTAATAGAGAAACTCCATGTAGAGATTCCTTTTACTGAAGCCATAACCCAGATACCATCATATGCTAAGTTCTTAAAAGATATTTTGACCAATAAACGGCGACTCGATGATCCCAAGCCTTTAGAATGTCATTCTATATCCGAAAATAAACTCTCCAAGAAAGATAAAGACCCTGGAAGTTTTTCTATCCCTTGCATCCTAGGTAACCATATGATAGACAAAGCATTTTTAGACCTAGGAGCAAGCGTAAGTCTGATGCCTCTGGCCGTCTGTAAGAGGTTAAAATTAGGAGAACTTCAACCTACTAAGATGTCCTTACAACTAGCTGATAGATCTGTCAAATATCCCATGGGTATTTTAGAAGACATACCTGTCAAGATTGGTCAGTTGTACATTCTGATCGACTTTGTCGTAATGGATATTAAAGAAGATGAAGACATCCCAATCCTCTTAGGAAGACCCTTCCTATCGACCGCCGGAGCTATAATAGATGTTAAGAAAGGGAAACTGACTTTCGAGGTGGGAGATGAAAAGATTGAGTTCATTTTATCAAAATTTCTAATGGCACCAGTGATAGGAGATGCGTGTTATGCCATCAACATCATTGACGAATGTGTAAATGAGCTCGAACTAAACGAATCTTTAATCAAATTACCATCAAACCCTATTTTAGAGGATGACGGATTTAAGAGTATCGAACCGTACATTGACGACAACCTTTTCGAATGCTTAGCTCTTACCCCTGACCTCATGCCGCGTACTGAGAAACCCACTATAGAACTTAAGGAACTACCCAAGAATCTAAGATATGAGTTTTTGGATGAGGAGATGAATAGACCTGTTATAATTAGCGCCGCTCTAAACCAAATAGAAACAAATCAACTCTTAGATACCTTGCGAAAATATCCCTCAGCTTTAGGGTATAAAGTTTCAAATTTAAAAGGTATAAGCCCATCCGTATGCATGCATCGGATTATGCTAGAAGAAGATTCAAAACCCTCAAGAGAACATCAAAGAAGAATAAACCCTATCATGAGTGATGTAGTCAAGAAAGAAGTTCTTAAGTTATTAGAAGCTGGTATCATATACCAAATTTCGGATAGTGAATGGGTAAGCCCAGTCCATGTGGTACCCAAGAAAGGAGGTATCACTGTTCTGAAAAATGAGAAAGGTGAGCATGTGGCAAAACGAACAGAAGGAGGATGGCGTATGTGTATAGATTACAGAAAGTTGAATAAGGCAACGAGAAAAGACCATTTCCCTCTCCCATTTATAGATCAGATGCTTGAACGTCTAGCAAGACACTCATGTTTCTGCTATCTTGATGGGTATTCGGGGTTTTTCCAAATCCCTATTCACCCAGAGGACCAAGAAAAAACCACATTTACCTGCCCTTATGGAACATTCGCTTATAGACGAATGCCCTTTGGACTCTGTAATGCACCTGCCACTTTCCAACGTTGTATGATGTCAATTTTCGCAGACTACCTAGATGGAATTATGGAAGTATTTATGGACGATTTTTCAGTGTGTGGGTTTGATTTCAAAAACTGCCTCTCGAACTTAGAGAAAATCTTAAAAAGATGTGTGGAAGTAAACCTTGTGTTGAATTGGGAAAAGTGCCACTTTAAGGTAAATGAAGGGATAGTCTTGGGACACATTATTTCTGAAAGAGGTATAGAAGTCGATAAGGCCAAGATAGAAGTTATAGAAAACC
This sequence comes from Vicia faba, assembly GCA_948472305.1. NCBI lineage: Eukaryota > Viridiplantae > Streptophyta > Magnoliopsida > Fabales > Fabaceae > Vicia > Vicia faba. The sequence goes on along the minus strand of OX451737.1, from coordinate 1,156,415,398 downwards.
TAAACCCACCTAATACCGTTAGGGAAGTAAGAAGTTTTCTAGGACATGCCGGGTTCTACCGACGTTTCATCAAGAATTTTTCCGGAATAACAAAACCTTTAACTAACTTATTGATGAAGGATGTCGAGTTTGAATTCGACCAAAAATGTCTTGAGGCCTTTGAAGTTTTAAAGCAAGCTCTTATTTCAGCACCTATCATAAGACCACCTGATTGGACACAACCCTTTGAAATCATGTGCGATGCTAGTGATTTCGCTGTAGGAGCTGTACTAGGGCAAAGAAAAGACAAGAAACTGCATGCAATTTACTACGCTAGTAGAACACTAGACGCTGCCCAGCTAAATTATACAACCACAGAAAAGGAATTGCTAGCCGTAGTTTTTGCTATTGATAAATTTCGATCTTATTTGGTGGGAGCAAAAATAATAGTATACACAGATCATGCAGCAATCCGGTACTTGTTAAGTAAGAAAGATGCTAAGCCTAGATTGCTCAGATGGGTACTTTTACTCCAAGAATTTGACTTGGATATTAAGGATAAAAAAGGAGCTGAAAACTTAGTAGCTGATCATCTCTCTAGGTTAGAACACCTTAAACCTGAACTTATACCTATAGACGATCACTCCACTTATGAAAGATTAATAGCTGGGATAAACTCAACTGAAGAAGAGACCTATGAGGAAATCGCAACCATGAACAACATACCATGGTACGCAGATATTGTGAATTATCTGGCCGCTGATATCATACCCCCTTACTTAAGCTACCAACAGAAGAAGAAGTTTTTTAGAGATGTTAAACACTTCTTTTGGGATGAACCCCTCCTATTCAAAAGAGGAATAGATAATATATTCAGACGATGTGTGCCGGAAGAAGAAGTAGGCAACATCATTAAACATTGTCATGCTTCACCTTATGGTGGACATGCAAGCACATCTAAAACATGCGCCAAAATATTTCAAGCAGGTTTTTATTGGCCTACTGTATGGCGCGATGTCCACACTTACATTACAAAATGTGACCGATGCCAACGCACCGGGAACATCTCAAGACGTGATGAAATGCCTTTAAGTAACATCCAAGAAGTGGAAATATTTGATGTCTGGGGTATAGATTTCATGGGACCTTTTCCTTCCTCAATGGGTAACAAGTATATCCTAGTAGCTGTCGATTATGTCTCAAAGTGGATAGAAGCTGTTGCATCACCCACAAACGATACCAAGGTAGTTATCAAACTGTTTAAGAATATTATTTTTCCTAGGTTTGGAACCCCGAGGTTAGTCATAAGTGATGGAGGATCGCATTTTATATCTAAGATATTTGACAAGCTTCTAAGCAAATACAGAGTAAAACATAGAGTAGCATCACCATATCACCCGCAAACCAGTGGCCAAGTAGAAGTATCGAATAGGGAGATTAAGCAGATCCTAGAAAAAACCGTATCATTATCCAGAAAAGACTGGTCTGGAAAACTTAAAGACGCCTTATGGGCTTATAGAACGGCTTATAAAACCCCTATTGGAACAACTCCTTATCAATTGGTTTATGGAAAGTCCTGTCATTTACCCTTCGAACTAGAACATAAAGCCTATTGGGCCATTAAATCCTTGAATCTAGATTACCTAAAAGCCGGAGAAAAACGTATCCTGGACATTCACAAGCTGGAAGAGCTTCGCTTGAATGCCTATGAGAATGCCATCATATATAAGGAAAGAACCAAGATGTGGCATGATAAAAAATCATCAAGAAAGATTTTAACATTGGTGACCCTGTTCTCCTATTTAACTCAAGGTTACGACTTTTTCCTGGTAAGCTTCGTTCAAGATGGACAGGTCCATTTGAAGTGTCAAAAGTTCTAAAGTATGGAGCAGTAGAAATCAAAAACAATTCATGCACTCCATTTGTGGTAAATGAACAAAGATTGAAGCTATACAAAGGAGGCGATTTGCCTGTTGACTACTCTAGTCATATTCTTATAGACCCACCAATACCCACATAAAGTAAGATCTAATCGTCAAGATAAAGACGTTAAACAAGCGCTGCATGGGAGGCAACCCATGGTTTATTCTTAATTTTATTTTATTTTATTTTAGTAATTTATATATTTTATCTGGACTAATTCCTTGTGTTTATATTTTCAGGATGCATTACCCCGATGGTATGGTTGTGATTTTCAGAGATGAAGCACAAAAAGCCCGATTTGCTACCCTATCTGCTAGACCTATGGTACCCACTAGGTACCCCGATCAGAGCTGCATGGAGGCACTCGGGATTGAGCCAAGTATTAGGTATCTGTGCAACCAACTTGGCTGGGATTCTTATGCTGATGATGTCCACAAAACCTACAGGAACCTTACTCTGGAGTTTCTTAGCTCTATGGACTATAACCCACGAGTGGGTGAAGGAGATGAGCGAGGATGCCTAAGTTTCAGATTGTTTGGTACCGAGTATACCCTGACTACCAAAGAATTTGGGGATTTGCTTGGTTTCCAAACTGGACCGACCGCTATCACTGAGTTTCCATTGAGTTACTATATGGACAGAGATATTGATAAATTTTGGCAGGACATTACTGATAGAGCCAGCCTTGACCCCTCTACCCAGCTGTCCAGGAAGATCCATAACCCGGCTTTCCGATACTTCGAGATGCTCCTCCCACACTTTCTTTGGGAGGAGTTACTGTGACCACTTGGTCACCGCTGAGGAGATCCTTTTCCAATACTGTGCCAGTCAGTCCAGACCTATAGCTAGTGGAGGTTTTCTGATAGAGAGCCTCGAGCAGACTGCTCGATCCGCTGTAGGACTCATTCATTCCGGAGGGAATGTGACACAGATAGCTTCTGCTTTGGGTTTGGACAGTATGATAGCACAGTTGACCCCATACTGTGGATATACTTTCCTGGATTTAGACTTTTGCATGGATCGTGGGCTCATGAGGAGGGCCTCTTTCCACCCATATCAGTACAGATTACTCATCGATGACCAGACAGTTTACACCTTCACAATGCCAGACCCTCAGATGACTTGTGTTTCCAACCCTGCTAATTGGAACTATTCTGTAGAAGGTTGGGGTGAGATATCAGAGTACACTCCAGAATATACTCCTGCTTCCGAAGATCTCACTCCAGAATACACTCCTGCTTCCGAAGATCTCACTCCAGAATACGCTCCTGCTTCCGAAGATCCCACTCAAGAATACACTCCTGCTCCCGAGGACTCTACTCCAGATCACACATCCCGACCCGAGGTTACACACACTACTGTTCTTACTAATAACCTCAGCTTGCAGGAACCTGATATTCGCACTCTGTTGACTGCTATGCGCACTGAGATAACCACTCTCCGCAATGAGGTGGCTGACCTTCATTTACAGTTGGAAGTGAATGATGTTACCTTTGCTGGTGAGTTAGATGAATTAGCTCACAAGGTGGCAGAGATTCGGCGCCAGCTGACTGAGCTGCGTGGCCCAGACACTCCTGCAGAGCATCCTACCGGTTGGCAATAGATCTGTGTTGTTCACAAGATATCTAGTTCCAGTATTATTAGTATTATGTTGATTTCCTTTTCAGACTCATTTTTTATTTGCATTATCTATTTCCTGCATTATTAATAATTATTTTGGTGACCCGATGTCCGTACCTATATATATATATGCATGTATTTCCTTCATTTACTAATGTTTTTGTTTTTCTGGTCACCATAATTTTAATATAAAAATAAATAAATATACATGTATATATGTATTCACATACATATATGCACATTCATAAGAAAAATAGGTACACCTCCAAAAATTGAAGCTAATGGCAAGGAAGGAAAAGCCCAATGGAAAGGAAGCCAGACCGGCCCAACTTGCCTCGACCTCACCGCGCCCGCGGTAAGCCCTGCCGCGCCCGTGGTGACGCAACGGTCACCTAACGACTAGTTGCTCGTTTCCCCCCCCATTTTACCACTTTTTCCATTTCCAATCCCATTTTCTTCCATTCTTAACCCACCATAACTTCCTTTATTACCCATACCAACCCCACTACATTTATTCCCATTATTCCCATCATAAATAGTTACAACCACCATTTTTCTTCCCTACCTATAAATACCCCCACTATTTCATTTTCTTCCTCACACCTTCACTACTTCTACATCCCATTCTTTCTCTTCATTCATCCACAAGAAAATCTTATGGAGTATCACGGCTACATTTTGCGAGGTGGCCAAGCCGGAGAAAGGCAACTAAAGCGGCTTGAGAAATTGCTGACAACACCAATACACTCTACCAGGTATATCGATGAAAACTGTCTATATTCATTAGGTATATACCATAGTGTATTTTTCCTTCTCGACAAAATAGGCATGCATGATATTTTTGCTACTCAAGCACCAACATACCCTAGGCTGACGTTCAAATTTTTAAGTTCTTTAATTTATAACGTCTCTCCTAACACTGCTAGCACCGTAGGTGGAGTCAAATTTAGAATGTTTAATGTTGAATATGACTACTCCACTGACGGTCTAGCCGCCATGTTAGGATTTCCTTATGGGGATGGTGCCATTTGTGAAGCACCTTTAGACACGGATTGGGCATTTGAAGCATTTTGGGCCAGAATTACTAAACAAAATGCAACATCTTTTGATGGCCTACTTGCTTCTCACATCCACAATCCTGCCCTTCGTGTCTTTAGATTTCTTTTAGCATCCACCATCTTTGCTCGGGAAAACCCAAACAAGGTGAATGCTAAAGAATTAATTATCATGCAGAGCTGCCTCACAGACACCAAAGTTAATCCAGTCCCATTCATGATTGCCCACATGCACCATGTTTTAAGAAAAGGTGGGCCGATTTCCTTTGGTGGACTGATTACTACTATTGCCCGTGCCATAGGATTGGATACGGAACTTGCCACCCTTGAGCCACTTCCTCCTCGTATTGCAAATCTTAAATTTTTCAGGGATATGCGTTTATGCAAGACGAGGAAGGAAGGTGGTTACTTCCTCATGGTTGGAGGTGCTGCTGTACCCAGTGTTGTTATTCCTTGCACCCATCGTACTGATATTAGATTTGAGCGTAACTGGACCTACGATCTCAACGCTCCTGCTTTTATTGGTCCGTTGCCCCCAAATCTACCTTTAAATGAGGGTAACAACACTGATGATGAGTACGATTTCCAAACGGAAGAACCACCCCACTTTTCACCACCACACACGACACCATCTACTTCTAACCCACATGCAGGTACAACTCCTAGTTTCCATGTCACTGAGGACATGTGGCATGAGCATATGGCCCGAGAGGCCCAGAGGGACACCCTCCTTGCTACTTTGCAGCAACAGGCGGCCGATAACATGGCCTTCATGCAAGCATCCCAAGAGCAAAATGCTAGCTCTCTGCGCACTATTATGGAGAGTCAGCTGGCTTTCCAGAGAGAACAGCACCTACACCAGACCACATACGCTCGTCACTTCCAATTGATGGAGGCAACCCAAGGCACCCTCATTGGTAGGACCCAAGAGCTACAAGCAGCAAATGCCGCCTTGTCAGAGAGATTGGAGCAGCTTGTTTTGGACCGAGATAGCCGCCGTCGCAGCCGTAGCCGCCGTTCCGGTCGTACCAACCAGGATGGTGAAGGTCCTAGTGGCCCCCACTAGTGTTTTCAGGTACCTCCTCCTACCTTATTTTGGAACATTGGGGACAATGTCTGATTTAAGTGTGGGAGGAGCATTTATCGCTTTTATTTCCCGTTTTCGCTTTTATTTCCCGTTTTTCCTGCTTTTATTTCCCTTCTGCATTTTTCCTTTTAAGTATGTTATATTCGTAGTTAATAAAATGCATGTGATAGGCGAGTCTTTCTGCGTAGTGTACCCCTTCATTTCCCCCACTTTTTAGCCTTACAAAAATTTTCTTTTTCAAAGAATTGTGGTTATTTTTAAGGATTTGGGCTATGAGACAGGTCCTAGATAGGATCTATTTCTTGGGCACTCACTTTTTGAAAAATTCGTTATCGTTTTAACACCGTAAGCCTTTTTGAACATCTAGATTAGATCCTTTCTTCCCAATATGCTATGATTTTGAATAAAACTGTACAAATAGGTCTTCAAGTAGTTTATCTTAGCAGTCAGCTCCGGCCTAAGCATGCTCTAAGTGTAGGATCGATGAATATAAGTGGATGATCTCTATCTTGCCTTAAAAGTTATAAAATAAAGTATGAATACGACTACGAGTTGGGTGATCCTCACAAAGATTACTCAACTCAAGAAAGTTGTAAGCACTAATAAAAACAAAGAAAAAAATATATATAAGGCACATCCGTTGTAGTTGGTCCAGAGGTATCTGGTGCTGGACTTGGTAGGGCGGACTACGGTCCGATCCCCCGCAACTGCAAATGGGTAAAATAAAAAGGGGTTAAACCAACTCTTGTACCAGAATCCCATCACTTGAGATCAGAGTCACTAACCGGTCACTACACCATGAGTATGTACGGATAACGGGCTTAATGTGATTGCGCCTGAATGAAAAAGGACCTCGTACAAAAAGAAGTCTTAGCATAGTAAGGATATTAGGATCGATCTGTATTCTTATGAGGTTTATGTCCGCATTTCTGCGAGTAGTGTAATTACGATACCCTTGATTCAGACAGTTAGTGCCTGACAACACACCCTTACTCGGACTTAGAAGCCCTCTTTGCCCAAAACCTGTATACACCATAATTTTCTTTCATCTACTTCTAAGAGTTGTTGCTTGAGGACAAGCAAAGGTCTAAGCGTGGGAGGATTTGAGTGTAATTACCATAGGCCTCCATTAAGATGGAAAGCTTCTGATAATCTTCTTCACATGATCTTCCGTTGAGTAGCCTTTGTTCAGAACTCCCAGTTCTGCAACCAAGGTTTGAAATCTTGAGAACATGACTTCAACAATTTCATAATCCTTCATCTTGAATGCTTCATACTTATGAATCAAGGCCATTTGTAGTGGTAGAAATATTGAGACAAAGCCATTGGATTGACTTAACTCGCACATATCAAATAAAAATTTCCACCGTGCTTTATTGTTTCCAAAGGAATGAGAAAAGAGAGAATAACCCAAAAGAGGGGGAGAGAATCTAAGTTCGGGGGTTGGTTATGCAAAGGGAAGGTATTAGCACCCTAAAAATCTATGGTACTCCGTAGGATCCTCTTTGAAAATTTGTGTGTTTTGGATATAAATGTTATGTAAAAAATAGATTGTAGGGATGAGAAAAGAAGTATTTTTTTTACAGTTTTTGCACCCGCCACGGTTGTGAACCTTTAGTTCCTATGTACCACCTTCCGTGTAATAGGGGATCAAGGTACTCGTAGTTCACCTTTAAAATTTTTTAAAACAAGTGTGTTGGTTAATTTTAATAGACGAGACATCATCGTCTTATCCAAGTGGAAAAGCATACTTACTACCCACAATTATGATAAAGGAGATTTTGCGTCATCTCAAAGTAGAGGATATGACTTGGATTTTAAAATCAGTAAAGCCTCACTCAACATCCAAGTGGAAAATATCCCACTTCACTACATATCGTATAAGTATAATAGCTCGCATCACTTCAAGGATTGACAAGAGTACATTCTTTTGAGAAAAAGTTTAACGTAAAAAGCCAAAGTGGAAAAATAGTTTGAATGAGATTGATTGACTTTTAGTTTTCTCACAAAAATGTCGAAGTATTATTAAATTGTTTAAAATTTGATTTAAGAAAATATTTTGAAAATGCATGGACCTAAGTCCAAGTTTATTGTGAAAGTGGTTCGAGTTTAGAAAACAAGAATAGTTTTGAAAAGGAGGGAGAATATTTTTGAAATTAAAGAACATGGGAGGAAATGAAGGGACTATCCTAGAGCATAAGGTAAGAGCTAGAGAAAAGAACCGTCTAACAAACAAGAAGCCAACACTTGACACAATGAGTTAATGTAGAATTCCCATCCTTTAGATTGAAACCAAACAAGAAAAGATAATAAACCTCTTAATAAAACAAAACTTCAATTCCATTAAGTCTTCACCAAAATTGGGCAGAGTAATAGCTGTATACAGATGAATTCACGATCACAGACAAAGCATGTAATCAAAATAACCTACATGTAAAGAAAACAAACAACCCAATGTCTTGGGGTAAACTCCAAAAACTCCAGACAAAATAACAATAGAAGTCATAAGGTCTCAAGGTAGGTCAAAGTCTCTAATCCTAAGTCCAAGAAGTCCGTCACTCCATAATGCCAAGGATAGTGACCAAATAGTCCAAGTAACGTTAAAGTTTTTTATGGTTCAAGTTGATTATTAGATATCTTCAAAAAGAAATGAAAAGATCAAGGGAGCTATTGTACCCCCAAAATTTCCCTCCCATTTTACTCAAGACATGCTCCTAGAGACCCTCAATTGCTCAAGGATGACCAAGAGTCGATCAGACAAATTCTCCTCCTAAGCAATGAACCTCTAACTAGGGTTTCACTTTTCACCAAGATGTATGGACTCCAAAGGTCTCAAATGTTTTCCATTGTCCTAATATGCCTTCAATATTTTCCATGCCAAGTTTCATGCCTTCCACTACAAGTTTGCTCAAATGTTTGAAAATCAACTATACTGGGTCAAAAGTCAACTTTGGCCCATGTACAGTCAAACTTCAAGATTTTTGGTGAACATCAACATTTTGAAGTGATATCCATAATTTTATCAAGGTTTGATCATGATTTCTCAAGAAATGCTCCTAATCTATCAAAAGTCAAGAATTGCTAAATTAGGGTTTCTATAGGAAAAGTCAACTGAACTTTGACCAGGCATAATGATCGCACTAAATCGCACTATGTTTCTGACTCAAATATCACATGTTTTCCTTAGTTTTTATTATCGTTTTCCCGTACTATGTTCCTTTTTCCTTTGTTTTCAGGATTCTTGTCATTTCAGAGCCTTCTGTGAAGAAACGAGCCAAAACGCCAGGAATTTAGGGTTTTTCAAGATATTCTGCACTTATGGCGTTCAGCGCCGCGCTGGCTACAGGGAACGCGATGACGTGGCCCACTTTCACCCAGAGATCAACTGCCACGTTCCCATGATGTGGCAGTTCCAGCCACCGCGCCCGCGGCCACCCCCACCGCGCCCGCGGCCTTCACAAAAAGCTTCCCGCTCAAAAGAAGTTAAGGGGCATGCTGGTCTTTACGCACCTCAAGGATCCTCTATAAATAGTTTTCGATTTTCATTCTTTAGTTTCATCCAAGCTTAGTATAATCTTAAGCCATATACTATCAATTTCTGTAAAGTGATAATCTCTTTACATCGGGGAGTTATTGCGGTGTAGATTGAGTTGTAATCGAGTCTTGGAGCACTTTGGTTGAAGTTCATCATACCAGCCTTACCATTCCGTAGATTTGTATCAGATTCAAGTCTCCGACTGGAGCAAGGTTCTATTTTATTGCATTTCTTTACTTATAATTGCTCTTACCATAGTCTACACGTTTTATAGACTTTAAATGCTCTTACCATAGTCTACACGTTTTATAGACTTTAAATGCTCTTACCATAGTCTACACGTTTTATAGACTTTAAATGCTCTTACCATAGTCTACACGTTTTATAGACTTTAAATGCTCTTACCATAGTCTACACGTTTTATAGACTTTAAATGCTCTTACCATAGTCTACACGTTTTATAGACTTTAAATGCTCTTACCATAGTCTACACGTTTTATAGACTCGCACTTATTATGTCTGACTAAACTATAAAGGTTTGGGTGTAATGATTGTCATCATGGTCGTGTTCCAATTATCATGCTAGTGAAAATACTCTGGGGATGTTTTGCTTATAACTTAAGTCAATTATGTTTAAATGTTTATTGGATAAGATCGAAAGCCGTCCAAACTAATGATACGACTTGATTATTATTTAACCAAACAAAAAGAGCGAAAGCCGTTGATTGGTTAAATAGGAATCATTGACCTTTTTAGAAAACGATTTTGAAACTATTTTCGGACGCGTTTGTAGGTTTGAAATCTGACTCTTGGTCAAAAGCCAAAAGTCTCTTTAAGTTAATCTTTCCAAGTAAAATCACTTTTCTGTTAAGTCAAAACTATCAATTTCTTAAAAATAGGTTTACCTCTTTAACGCGGAAGGCACCCTTTATATGTGACAATAAAGGAATTTAATTTAAAGAGTAAACTCGGTTCTTAGTAGTCAAAAGCTACAAGTTCCCGTTAAATCGATTCTTTGCTATCAATAGAAAATACTGCCCCATAAGTAGTCTCATCTACGCATGACCGGACCAATATCTGATTGCATGATTTACATTCCAACCTGTCTTTTAAACTGTTATTTACCTCGCTCATTTACTTTGTGCACTGCACTCACATCAATATTCTTGTTCGCCTTAGATAAGCACCTTAGCAATAGAGTTGATAGATTGACAATTGGTCTCTGTGGTTCGATAATCTTATATATTACTTCGATAGGCTGTACACTTGCAGCACTACATTTAGGCTATACGTTACAGATTAAACCCATCACATAACTTTCAGATACATAATCCATTTTTCCCCAACCAAAGCTCATTTTGAATAGAATCCAATTCCCAACAACTTCTATGGTTCCCTCAAGTCCAAGAAATGCACCATTTTAAAGATACAAGCTCATACGTTACAAGTCATTTTCAGAAAGTCAACAAAAGACACTTTTTGTCAAGACCATTTACATCAAGATAAAATCTTCAAATGCAAAATTGATCAAAAGAGGGATTGAATTGGACATCTCGGGCTTTCCAAAAAGTCTAAGATCATCATGGGATAAAAATTGAGCAAGTTATGGCTTTCCCAAGTTGGGAAAATTTGGAAATTTCAAGAATTGTGCATTGAGCAAACTTAAACTTTTAGGTCAATGGCTAATTTCTTGGACTTCAAATATCTTACTAAACTTATAGAGGACCTCTAATCTTATATTTGCATGGCCTTACAATTTCTACCTATTTTGTCCATATTTATTTTGATTTATTTCAAATAAATATAAAATAAATTGTGCAAAATAAATAGAAGTGGTCCTTGATCATTGGGCTAGTGTTTTGGTCTGCCTAGAAGCCCAAGATTTCGTGCAAGCTTTGTCCAGGTTAATCCAAGTGTGAAAATGGCATGATATCATCAAAAAAGGCACATTTTCAAATGTTTATCATGGTTTAAAAAAAATAGTTATGGGCTTTATTATTTCCATGTTATGATGTTCCCTCCATCTCATCTATAAATACAAGCCATGTGCAAGCACAACACATGCAAAAAGCTGCCTCAAAGAGCCATACAAAAATGGCAAAAATCCATCAAAATAGTGAAATTCAAACAAACAAGTTCCAGCCTCTTTTATCCTATTCCAGGTCCTCCATCAACATCCCAGGATTCCCAGGAGCACATACAACCTTGGTTCAAGCTATTCCACGCCCAGAAGTTCCAAACCGAAACAACTCATTTTTGGTAAAATTTTCAAATTCGTATCTCTGATTTTGTGATATGTTAGTGCTTTTTGATGCTTGTTTCGTGCTCATGTTGATCCATAGAACAAGTTCAACATAAGACATGTAAGAATAGGATCCAGTATAAGATCGTGCCATTTCTAGGGCATGATCTGAGTTCTTCGTCGCATCTCATGATTCAGGGGTTTTCAGTGCGAATAAACCTCAAATTCGAACTCAGGGGGAAATTTTGCATGGGATAGGATCTTTTGATTTTTCCTAAACCTCGTTTGTTGAATTTTTGCATATTTTTGACACCGGAGAAGACGACCGGAGTTTGACTCCGGCGTCCCTCTGGTCGGTTGCCTGGAAGCCCCTCATTGGGCAGCTCAAATCAGCACACATTTCTTTTCTGTTTAATAATATATTGGACTTTGTTTTATATATAATATCGTGCGTTCGTTATAATACACGAATGGAACAACAACTCAGATGGCAATGTAACACATGTAAAGGGAAAAGGCCTGGGTTCGAGTCCCAGGTCCATGATTTTTTATTTTTCTAACATGTTTATGCAGATTCTATACTCCCAATAGCCAGGAGCTCAGTGTGCGCCATCAGGTTCATACCATCAGATGTACATCTGATCCAAACCAATACCCAAACGCGCAGATCTACCATTTTCCATCATGGTTTGTCCTTACTAGATCCAGGAAAATGTTGGGCTCCTCTCAATTGGGCCTAGCGAATTCAAATAAGCACCCCCTGATTGCAGATTAACACCGAGGCCCATTTGTTTTGTTTTATTTTATTTTTATTTTCATTTGTTTGTTTTATTTAATTAGCAAATATAAATTTTTTAAATCAAATAAAAAATCATTAAAAAACTTAAGATTAGTTTTTTTAATTAAATAATTAATTTCTGTAATTAATTAGTTATCTAACTTTAACTCTTTTTAAAAAAAAATTAAAATAAGTTAGAACTTAGGCTTTAATCTTATGTTTAAATTATTTTTTTTCATAACACAAAAACAATAAGAAAAACTTAGACTATTTTCTTAATTATTTTTATTTTCTAAATAAATTTTAGGTTAATTAATCTAATTTAGTTAGTTTCCAAATGAATAAAAAATAAACAAAAAAAGATTTTCTTATTTTACTTAAATTTGTTTTAGGGTTTTAGACGTCTCTTTCCATTTCGCATGCGTTATTTACTTTCGCATTTTTTTATATACTAATGTATCTGCTGATGGAATGTAATAGAATTAACTAGGAATCTTGACTGCTTTTCTTTATTTTCCTTTACTGCTTTTTCCTCCCAAAAGTTTGGACATGTAAATACCCCCTCCCCGAAGTATTCTAATAGCGTAGATTTAAATTCCTGTACATATTAACTGCTAGACTAATAGGATTGTATGACAAGAGCGTAAAAATCAAACGTTAGCAAACTTAACACAAAAGAAAAATAACTGAAATAAGCACACTTGCACATATACACCTCTAGGGTACGCCCACTTTGGTTGCCTTCGGAAAATAAAATAGTCACGTCCCTCGAAAGTGGGAACGCTTTAGAAAAGACCCTTAAATCAAAAGATCATAGTCCCTCGATGACCCTACAATGTTGCCTTTTGGTAAATGATCTAGCCCCTTAAACAAAATTGCTAAAGCGTCTCTATATGTTGCCTTTATGAATGTACGTCCCTTCGAATGTCCCTCAAACATCCAACGATAAGTCTACCTACTCACTAATAGTAGGATAGGGCTGCCTAAGGGATATGAGGAAAAGAATAAACCTTTCGAGTATAAGTAGATAGTTCTTAGATGCTTGCTAAAAACAAACTTTTGCACTTACACAAGACATTTCAAAAATATTTAAAAAAACGCTTTATCAACACTCTTGAGGACTGATACAAGAGTTATCATAAAGCGAATCGCCGCACTAAGGCAATTACAAAATACTATTAAAAAACACACAAGAAGAACAAGGTATTTTTCAAATGAGCTAAGCACCTAAGAGCCCGTAGAAAACTACAGATGGAAAGGGTGATAACACCTTCCCTTTCAATAATCTACCCCCTTACTTAGAAAAATATCGAAAAGGTCTTTTTCTGTTCTTTTTACCCTTTCCTTAATTTGGATAAAAGAAAAGTCAATGGCGACTCCTGCTTACCGCAACATTTGCGAACAAAAACGTAAAACCAGTATAACAGTCAGTTATCTCACCGTATTACAGAACTGGCGACTCTGCTGGGGAACATAAAAAGTGGGGTTAACTTAGAGTTTAGTTCATCATTTTAAATTTCTTTCCTTGTATGCTTTGCTTTCTTTATCCTTGAGGGTTTGTTGGGGTATTCATGTAAAGATCCTACACCTGGATTTTGGGCACATTTTTAGGTAAACAATAATAGATCATGTAGACTGTATGGCATAAACCTATATGGTTGAAGCGATAGTTGTGTTGGTGTGACACTTTGGTTGGTACCGGTATCGCTTGTGTTAAATCGAGGAGAGTACGGGGCCGATGCATGGTGTCATAAATCACTAATGGACCTTAGAACCTTAGTTGAAAAAACTTAGCCATTAGAAAGTAGTGAGATAGCTGGCCTCAGTATAAAGCTGATGATTGGTTGATACTCGATGCTACTCTCATTGAGATCGGACTTTTGGGATATTTCGGCCGCGAGAAAGGATTGCTTGGGCTGAAACAATGCTTGATAAAAAAAGATCAGTGATATTGATATTCCTTAGAACTCGGTTACTTTTCTAAGACAGGTTTAACCAACTAAACTTCAAGAGGGTATTTGCCTATAAACCCCATGCAAGCCTAAGCCTAAGGTCTTGTGTGTTTTGGTTGTGTGTGATTAAACTGTTCAAACATAACATCATGCATCATTTCACTAAACATTTTAAGGACTAGGGGAATTTATCTTTGTTCTGTTTTACAGATCATGGATTCCGATCGTAGAAACACCATCTGAATCAGCTTTGTGAGAATACCTCTCCAACTCAAAGAGCTAGTATCAAGGGTTGTTGAGACTTACTCATTTACTAAGAAATATGGTCGACTTTTCAATCTGGTTACTACAAGATTTAATGAGAAGATGATGGGGGTACTCTTTCAGTTCTTGGACCCCAAGCACCATTGCTTCACATTTTCTGACTATCAATTGATACCCACAATGGAAGAGTTCTCTCAATTATTGGGTGTACCTATTCTAGATCAGATGCATTTCACCGGTTTAGAGGAAGGTCCAAAGCTAGAGGTCATTGCAGTTGCCTTACATCTGAAACATGCTGACATCATATCCAACTGGGAAACGAGAAGCGGAGTCAAGGGTTTCCTAGTCAAGTTCCTATTGGAAAAGGCTCAGCTATTTTGGGATGATTTGGATTTCCAAGCCTTCGAATAAGTCCTGGCTCTTCTAATCTATGGGTTAGTACTGTTCCCTAATCCGGACTTGCTCATAGATGTGAATGCAGTCAAGATTTTTCTCTCCCGTAATCCTGTGCCTACTTTACTCGGAGATATGTTACACTCCCTCCACACTCGTACTATGAAGAGAAGAGGGGTTCTTATGTGCTACATGCCTTTGCTGTCTAGGTGGTTTATTTCGCACCTTCCTCAATCAATATTGAAGAATGAACAAGGTTTGGGTTGGTCACAAAGGGTAATGTCACTTTCTCGTTCGGATATTCTTTGATACTCCAGATCTTTGGGAGATATTTCTATTATTGTCTGATGTGGGGAATTCCCTAATGTCCCACTCCTCGGTATTAGGGGAGGTATCACTTATAATCCTTCCTTGGATCTACAACAGTTCGGTTATGCTTGGAGAGATTGTCCCCATGATATGCTTATCCAAGGCACTGTGTTCAACTACGAGGATGATCTTCAAGGGTATCATTAAAGGTTCGTATGAGCTTGGGGCATGGTAAATAAGGTGGATAGTAAGGCTTTGGGGCACAAGAATTCCATCCCTATGGAACGTTATCTTAGATGGGTACGAGATCGCGCCCAAAATCTTAAGATGCCATATATAGCCATCTTACCAGTGGTTGTGGAACCGGTCGCTGAAGAGGATGTTCCTTATACAATTCTCCATCCTGATATGGCCACTGATCTTGAAGAGCTGCAGAGGTATTAGATTCAGCTGAAGGAAGAACGAGATACCTTTAGAGATCAATTCCATACCAGTGAGAAGAAAGTGTGGGAGCTCACAAAGCAACTTCACAAAGAGGAAAGTCTTAATGTCTACCTCGGCACGAAGAGGAAGCGCCCAGGGGAAACCTGATGTTTAGATTTTAAGAGTTTTTAATTTTTAGCTGTAAGCCTAAGAGGAAGTTATAATTTGAATTCTACTAATAAAATCTTTGTTCATTTTGGCTCGCAAATTTAAATTTCCTGAAGTCCTTGAAAACATCGCATAAGCATATCATACATTTCATTGCATAAGCAGGTATTTCGAGACAAGTTTCTTATCTTTTTGTTGTTTATTTCAGCAAAAGAAATGGCTCTTGAACAAACAGTGAAGGATCTCCAAGCTCAAAACACTCAGTTTCAACAAAGGTTCCTGGCTCTGGCCCAGGGGCAAGAAGATCTAAAAGCTCTGATCGTCAAAGAGATGACTAAGAAGGCAAAGAAACCAACTGGTGTCTTGAATTTGGATAGAAGGTTCAAAGGACCAGCTAAGCGAGCTCTAGATTTTGCAATCCCGTCAAATAAGGGGGACAATTAAGAAGAGAAGCCAGTGGAAGAAAAAAATAATCCAGGGTATGAGGAAGATGAAGCTGACTATTCTGAGGAGCAGTATCCTCCTGCTGATGATAAATACAAACAAATGGAAGATCGACTCAATGCTATGGAGATCCAGAGGATACCCGGGCTAGATTTTGAAGAGCTAGGACTGATCTCAGGGGTGGTCATCCTGTAGAAATTCAATGTCCCTACATTTGCTAAGTACGACGATGTCTCCTGTCTTAAGATGCATTTAAGGTCGTATGTCAGGAAGATTCAATTCCACACTACTGATAGGAATCTGCGGGTACATTTCTTCCAGGAAAGTTTGGCAGGGACTTAGCTGGAATGGTTCTATCAACTGGAAAGAACCAACGTTCATAATTGGGAAGATCTGGCTGCTGCTTTCTACAAGGAGTACCAATATAACGGTGACCTCGCCCCAACTCAAACCCAATTGCAAATTATGTTTATGGGTTCCACGAAGGTTTTAAAGATTATACCCAAAAGCGGATAGACCTTGCGGGAAGAGTCCAACCTCCGTTGTCTGATAGAGAGCTGGTGGGCATGTTCTTGGGCACGTTATCTGGTCCATTATTTAACCATCTGATTGGAAGCTCGTCTGCTGGGTTTACTGAATTGATCTTGACTTGTGAACAGGTAGAAGCTAGCATCAAAAGTGGTAAAATATAGAGAGATGCATACTCTAGCACAACAAAGAAACCTTTCACTGGAAAGAAGGAGGTCAGTGCTACTTACGGCCAAAGAAATCAAAACAAAATTGAACATCGTTCGACGGTAGGGGCTGTTATAATTTCCAATCCTGCCTCAAACCAACAACGAAACAATCAGTGCAGACCAAATGCGCCCAAAAGATAATTTACCCGGATCAACATGACCTTATCCCAAGTTTTACCACATCTGCTGAAGTCCAATTTGGTGACTCTAAAGGAAGCCCCTAAGAATCCCAATACTGTATCTCCCCGCTACAACCCAAATGCTCGATGTGCCTACCATTCCAAAACTCTGAGGCATGATACAAACGACTGTTGGGCTTTAAATAATAAGGTACAGGATCTCATCGAGGCGAAGGGGATTGAGTTTGACCTTCCAGAGACACCTAATGTAATAACTGCGCCAATGCCCAAACATGGCCAAGGTGTCAATGCTGTTGATGACGATCGGTTTGTTTCTTCTGTGGGTGAGTTAGCTACTCCTCTTCTGACTATTAAAAGGAATCCATTGCGAGTCGGTTTATTTTCGGGCTATGGTGAAGGTTTTCACTTTTGTATGTCCCTACCAGATGGCTGTTTGTTGTTAAAGATGGGCGTCCAACGCCTGATGGTTAACAAAGAACTCCTGTTCGAGAAAGTTCCTTTTGTAAGAAATATTTGTGAAGATGTTTCGATAATTAACATTTACGACAATCCTCCCAGGGTCTCCACCAAAAGACCCGTCAGGATTACATCTGTTCCTAAGTCTGCCCCCTTGATCATCACCCTTCCTGGTCCAATACCATATTCCTCTGATAAAGTTGTTCCCTGGAATTATGGGGCTAATGTCTATTACCATGGCATCGAACGAGACCTGTTGGCTGTTGAGGACAAAGTTATTGAAGATACTGATCCTGACGTTGAAAATATCGTTGGGACTAGTAAAATAATGAGAAGCGGAAGAGTTTTCTCTCCTGAGATCTCTCTAAAGACTGTTTCTACTCCTGTGATTACTCCTGCTTCTACTCCTACTGTTTTCCCTGCTATTATCCCTGCTGTTATCCCTGCTACTGAGTTGACCAAGACTCGGAGAAAAGAGGTATTGGTTGAGCCTGTCCAGACGAAGGCACATAAAGAAGTCATCCCCGAGGCTTCTAAAAAGTAAATGGAAGAGATATTAAAGATAATCAAGAAAAGTGATTATAATGTCGTGGAGTAATTGGGGCAGACCCCTTCAAAAATATCAATGTTGGCCTTACTTTTGTGCTCTGAAGCCCATGCTAAGGCTTTAGTAAAATTCTTGAAGTCTGCCCATGAGCCTTAAGAGACCTCAGCTGATCAATTCGAGAATTGCGTGGCCAGCCTGACTGTTGATAATGGAATGGGTTTCTCCGATGCTGATTTAACTCCTAAGGGAAGGAAGCATAATGATGTCCTGCATGTCTCCATTGAGTGCAGGGGCACTACCCTAGTTCATGTTCTGGTGGATACATGTTCATCGTTGAATGTCTTACCCAAGAATGCTATGGTAAGGTTAGATTGAGAAGGACTCTCACTAAAGCCCAGTAACATTGTGGTGAGGGCCTTCGTTGGTTCCAAAAGAATGGTGCACAGGGAGGTGGACATCCATATCAAAGTTGGTATTCATACTTTTGAATCAACCTTCTATGTGATGGACATCCGCCCGTCTTATTCCTGTTTATTGGGTCGACCCTGGATCCATGGGGATGGTGCTGTTACTTATACCCTGTATCAGATGCTGAAGTACCCAGTCAATGGAAAGATTATCACAGACCATGGGGAAGAGGAATACATGGTGATCCACCTGAACTCTTTCAGGTATGTTGAAATGGACGTCGAGTTCATTGAGACCCCCTGTCAGAACTTTGAGGAGGTTCCACAGACGGTTGCTGCAACCAAGACTGCTTCTAATATTCTGAAGATTACCATACCTCCACTAAAGATGGCTTCTCTGAGGGATGCCAAAGCAGTAGTTGAAGAGGTGGGTGTACCATTTGAGGCCAACTTCCAGACATTCCCTACAAATTTGACAAATTTGGTTTGGGTTTTACTTCAGGAGCCCAGAAAGCTGTTCGTCGTGCTCGTGTCGGGGGACCACCATTATGGATCAGCAACCATGGAGTTAATGCTCTAGAAGACAGTGATAGTGATTATGATCTGGACAAGTGGATCTTCCCAACCATCATCGGTGGACTCAGCAATTGGGAGGCGAAAGATTTTGTGCATATTACTTTTGTTCAAGAGTAATTGTCTTTTTGTTTTTTCTGGGATATGTAATACTTGAACAATTGAAACTTTAAAGCCTTGTGTCTTACCCGAGGCACAATGGTCTATTTTATGAGGGTTATTTCTTCTTTTTCATATGTCATCAATAAAACATTGGACGTTTTGCATGCAAATTTTACGCTCTCTGTTTTTCTTTTTCTACTTTTTACTTGATCAAAAAATATACAACTATGCTCTTACACACACCCACATATCAAGCTACAAATCAACATCCACTCTGGACCCCATTGATAACGGTTCTGCTATTGCCCATTATGACTTTGAAAATCCGATCTACCAAGCCGAGGACGAAGGTGAGGAAGATTGTGAAGTACCAGGAGAACTTGCCAGAGTGTTACAACAGGAAGAAAGGGAAATACAACCTCATGAAGAGACGATTGAGACAGTAAACTTGGGTACTGAAGAGGATAAGAAACAAGTCAAGATAGGTGCCGATCTGGAGCATAGTGTCAAGGAGCGGTTAATTCATATGCTATATGATTATGTTGAGGTTTTTGCCTGGTCATACAAAGACATGCCAGGACTTGACACTGATATAGTGGTTCATCACCTTCCGACAAAAGAAGACTGCCCTCCTGTGAAACATAAGGTTCGTCGTATGTGGCCAGAGATGTCAGAAAAGATCAAGGCTGAAGTCATTAAACAGTTCAATGCCAGTTTCTTAGCTGTGATCGGTGGGAACGAGAACTGACTGTTTTTTAGCTGGTTTCGCGAAATGTCGCGGTAAGCAAGAGTCGCCACCGTCTTTTATGTTCTCTAACATGGAAAGGACAAAAGCACATCAAAATTCCTTCTTTGAGAACGTTTCTCGGTTCGGGAGGTAGAATTATAGAAAGGGAAGGTGTTAGCACCCTTTCTATCCGTGGTTATCCACGGGCTCTTAGGTACTTGCTCTTATGTTTTAAAAATTTGTTTGCTCTTCAAGTGTGTGTGGATTTTGAAAAAGTTTTGTTTGAAAAATTTCTAAGTAACTCTTGTATCTGTCCTCAAGAGTGTATGAAAAATTTGTTTGAAGACTTTTGAAAGTGTAGGTGCGAAAAGTTGTTTCTGTTTGTTTGAAAAGAGCAAGTACCCATGAGATCTACCTACTCTAAGGAATTAGGCTGTGTAAGAGTCCTTTAGATAGTGCTATCCTACCATTGAGAGGTAGGTAGCACCGTCGCTGGAGGTGTTCGGGTCAATTCGATTATAAGGGACAATGTGGTCCACAAAGCAATGGTAGGACACCTTAGAAGTAACCCTAATGTCCTAGATCCTTTGTATCCGAGGCAACCGTTTCGAGGCAACTGGATCTTTAGACAGGAGGGCGACCTCTAAGACACCATATACTTGATGACCACGTTCGAGGCAACCAGTGAGGCGTACCCTAAGAAGTGGCATGTGCTTTGTGTGTTGTTTTTCAGTTAAGGTTATCTTGTATGTTATTTGTGAGCTACGAATTGGTTTTATTTTTCATACATTCTTTCATGCATTTTTTAACAGTTAGGAGTGCGGAAAATAAATTGCAGAAATGTAAATCCTAACTATTACAAGGCGCGGGTCTATACATCGCCAAAAGCAAAAACCCGTTTTGTAAAATAAAGTACGAAAAATTAAAGAAAGCAATAAAATCCTAATTACTATTACATCCTCTGTACAGATACATAAATAATTAGAATAAATAAATACGCGCGAAAGAATTAGATCGAGAATGTCCTAAGGGTTTTGACCCTTTTAAGAAAAGAATGGAATTTTTTGTCCTTTTTTGTAATTAAATTAAGTGTTAAAGCTAATTAACTAATTAATTATTTAATTAAAGAAAAAAAATGTTTTTTTGTGTTTTTGTGCTTTTAATGAAATAAAATAAAAGGAATTGAAATTAAGTTAATAAAA
Source organism: Vicia faba (assembly GCA_948472305.1). Taxonomy (NCBI): domain Eukaryota; kingdom Viridiplantae; phylum Streptophyta; class Magnoliopsida; order Fabales; family Fabaceae; genus Vicia; species Vicia faba. The sequence goes on along the minus strand of OX451737.1, from coordinate 1,156,394,335 downwards.
AACCTAATTCTAAATTTATTTTAGTTATTAAGAAAAAAAGTTAAAGTTGCCTAATTAAAACTAATTCAATTTATTAGTATTTATTTACAAAATAATTACCTAAATGAAATTAATAAAGATAAAATATTTACATTTTTTTTGGTTTTTTGAATTTTATTGTGAAAAATGTTGATTAATTAAATGGTTAGTAATTAAAACAATAAAATAAATAAAGCAAAATGAAAAAAAGAAAAAAAGAAATGCAAACCCAAAAGGGGGGGGGTATGGGCCAGAATGGGGTGTTTGATTTAGAATCTGAGGCCCATCAAGAAGCCAGCTTTGTTTGACTTTGGAGATTGCCTGCGCCTGTGTTGACTCCTGAGCATGGTGTTCTTTCATTCCTGGGCCTTCAGATCTGTAGGGCTGGATACATGGCACGCTGATTGCTTGTGACATATTGTGGACTTTTGCTGGAATGATGCATGGGAATATATTAGAGAAAAAATGAAACAAGCATTTGGGGGACCTGGGGATCGAACCCAGGTCCCAATGGTTGCAAGCCACGCCATCTTCCACGGAGCCACTTGAGTGTTTTGTTAATATAATGACCATTAAATATATTATGCAAAAACAAAGGTATAGTCTGGAAACACAAAAAAAAGCGCGTCATGTTTGAATGACCCATTCCCATCCTTCCACGTAATCATCTTCTTCGTTCCTGAAACAAAAAAAACAAAAAAATAACAGGGGTTTTAAACCCCCACAAAATGCCAACGTTCAAAATAGCGATTAGGCCCCTGAGCTATATAAAAAGGGCGCGGGGTGTCCAATGTCTTTGGCTCAATCAGGCGGTTTCAACCATGTACATCTTGAGGTCTGATTTTACAGCATGTGAAAAGCCCTAATTGAAAAGCTCTGAAACCCTAGCACTCTCCAATGGCAACTTTCATTTTAAGACACCATAATCAAATTAAGTTATATCAAAAGCTTCATAACAATGTCAGCAATGCAAAACAGTAATCAAAATATGTTAATGATGCGTAAAAATTGAATTTCGATTATGGAAAAGTTTGTTCAAACCATGGTTCTGTTTGGCCGTTTCCTTGAGTGCTAGGGCTTGTTATTGATGGCAATAGATTCCTGACAATGTCAGTAACGTGATGGAACCAAGAAAAGTGTGTGAATTATCCTGCAATATGGATTTCAGTTGGTGACTTTTCTTCAAGTTTTTTTGAATTTGGTTTTGCTGTTTCAGTAGTCTCTAGGTCGTGTATCCTATCTGGCCTCCTTGCATATGTATGTATCAAGGGATTTAAGTCAGCATTAGGAGCCTTAAACCTGTGCATTGAAGTTTTGGATTTCTTCTTAATCACCATTAAAGGCCTTTCAAAGCTTTGTCCAAATTTTGAATTTTTATGCAAAAAAATGGCCCTAGCACGAAATTGGTAGGTTGTTCATGACACATAAAAGTCATTCAAATCAAAAGATGTTATTTAATTAATTTTTTTGATTTTATTTGAATTTTATGGATTTAAAATGAATTAAATCAAATAAAATTAAATAAAAATAGAAAAATTAATGTTTAATCTTGAAATTGATCATGGGACATGTGGGTGGCATGCCAAGGCTGAATCAAGTGGAAAAAAGTGGGCCCTTTTGTCAAAAATTGAAGTTTCAAGGATAGTTGACTTTTGCCATTTCATGAAAATTTCCCAACTTCTCCGATGCATATCTTGCTCAATTTTGATCATATGAACATGTTCTTGGATATTCTGTAAAGGTCTTGAAGTCCTCTAACCAATGCCTTTGGTCCCATGTCATTTTAATTTACCAATCTCAAGTTATGGTCTTTGACTTAAAGTGCCTTTTTGTTGACTTTTGAAAATGACCTATAATGTTGAAATTGATAACTTTTTGTGAGAGCATTTCTTGGACTTGGAATGTGAATATGAGTTGTAGGAAATGTCATCCCCTTAAAAATGAGCATTGGATGGGATTTTTATGATGAACCATGAAAAATTTATGCCTTGGTCAAGTTACAGTTGACTTTTTCAGCTGTCCAAAAATGGAAACTTTTGCATCTTGATGATTTTTGAGCCATGCTTGTGGAATCATGATCAAGACTTGATCAAATGATGATTGTGGCTTCAAAATAAGATGTTGACCAAAAATTTTGACTTTTGACTGCCAAATGACCATTTTGCCCCTACAGTTGATTGTGAGGCAATTAGGGCTTTTGACTGTGCAACTTGACCTTGTGAGCCTTGAAACTTGACATGTGGATGCTTGACAATGTGTATAGGCATATGTGACTTGATTGAGCCCTTGAAAACCTCAACTTCTTTGCAAGAACCAAAACCCTAATTTGACTGGCTTAGGAGGGTGTTTGAACTGTGCAACCCTTGAGTAGACTTGAGCAAATTGAGATGATGCTTGTCAAAACTTTGAAAAATATGGGAGGGAAAATTTTGGGGTACAACATTAGTTGTCACCTCTTATCCACAATGGGTTGCCAATGTTGTTCCAATACCTAAGAAGGACGGTAAGGTACATATGTGTATGGATTACAGAGACCTGAATAGGGCAAGCCCCAAGGATGACTTCCCTCTTCCCCATATTGATATTCTGGTTGACAACACCGCACAACATAAAGTATTATCCTTCAAGGATGGTTTCTCCGGGTATAATCATATCAAAATGGCACCTGAGGACAAGGAGAAAACGACCTTTGTCACACAGTGGGGCACTTTCTATTACAAAGTTATGCCATTTGGGCTAAAGAACGTCGAGGCAACTTATCAGCGCCCCATGATAGCCTTGTTTCATGATATGATCCATCACGAGATAGAGGTCTACATTGATGATATGATAGCCAGGTCTCAGACTGAAGAGGAACACCTTGATCACCTGCAGAAACTGTTTAAAAGACTGAAGAAATACAAACTAAGGCTGAACCTGAATAAGTGCACCTTTGGAGTGAGATCCAGTAAACTCTTAGGTTTCGTTGTCAGCGGAAAAGGCATTGAAGTTGACCCTAAAAAGGTTAAATCTATACAAGAAATTCCAACTCCTCACACTGAGAAGGAAGTCAGGGGATTCTTGGGACGCCTGAACTACATTGCCAGATTCATTTCCCACCTAACCGCTACTTGTGAGCCAATCTTCAAATTACTGAAGAAAGATCAAGCAGTGAAGTGGAATGACGATTTCCAGAATGCCTTTGACAAAATCAAGGAATATCTTCAAGAGCCTGCAATCTTGATGCCTCCATTTGAAGGAATACCTCTGATCATGTATTTAACAGTGTTAGAAAACTCAATGGGGTGTGTGGTGAGGCAGCATGACGAGTCTGGTCAAAAATAGCATGCAATATACTACCTTATAAAAAAGTTTACTGACTGTGAAACAAGATACTCACTGCTCGAGAAAACTTGCTGCGCTTTGGCATGGGCTGCTCGCTGACTAAGACAGTATATGTTGACTCACACTACCTTGTTGATATCTAAAATGGATCCTATGAAGTACATCTTTGAGTAGCCCGCTCTATCCGGAAGAATAACAAGATGGAATATGATCCTGACCGAATATGACATTTAGTATACAACCCAGAAAGCAATTAAGGGAAGTGTATTAGCTGATCATTTGGCTCATCAGGCTATGGACGACTACCAATCCATGAATTTTGAGTTCTCGAATGAGAACATCATGTTAGTAACTGATTGTGAAGAACCTGGACCGAATGAAGTACCTGAAAAAGGATCCCGATGGACTATGGTTTTTGACGGAGCCTCCAATGCCCTTGGCAATGGCATCGGTGTTGTGATCATATCTCCCGAAGGCTGTCATACTCCTTTTACTGCCAAGCTATGATTCAATTGCACCAACAACATGGCTGAATATGAAGCATGCATTATGGGTCTCAAAGCTACTATCGACTTGAGGATCAAATTCTTGAGTGTATTTGGAGACTCGGCCTTAGTAATCAGTCAAATCAAAGGAGAATGGGACACGAAGCATCCTAATCTTATCCCTTACAAAGAGCATGTGTTGACACTGATTTCACACTTTGAAGAAGTCAATTTTGAGCATTTTCCGCGAGAGTAAAATCAACTAGTGGACGCGCTAGATACTATGTCATCCATGTTCAAGGTGAGATAGGATAATGAGGCTCCTCAGATCACTATTGATAGAATGGATGAACCAACATACTTTTATGAGATTAATACTGAAGAAGTAGTGGAAAACCTTAGTTCCATGAAGTCAAAAGATATCTCGAAACCCAAGAGTATCCTGAGGGAGCTTCAGTCAACGATAAGAAATTCCTAAGAAGGTTCTCTGCCAAGTTCTTCCTCAGTAATGGAATCCTCTACAAGCGCAATCATAATTCTACCTTGCTTCGATGTGTAAACAAGAGTGAGGAAGAAAAGATTATGGCTGATTTGCATGAAGGTACCTTTGGCACCCATTCTAGTGGGCATGTGATGGCTAAAAAGATCCTAAGGGCATGACACTACTGGTCCACTATGGAAGAAGACTGTTACCAGCATTCACGAACTTGCCACAAATGCCAGATCTATGTTGATAAAGTACATGTGCCTCTGGTTCCTCTAAACATCTTGACTGCTCCCTGGCCATTCGTAATGTGAGGGATCGACATGATTGGAGAGATTAGACCTAAAGCTTCTAACGGGAATCACTTCATCCTCGTCGCCATTGATTACTTCATAAAGTGGGTCGAGGCAGCCTCATTTGCTTATGTTACCAAGAACTTTGTAGCCCGATTCATCAGACATAATCTTATCTGTCAGTACGGTATTCCAAAAAGAATCATTACGGATAATGGTACCAATCTCAATAATATTATGATCACCAAGCTCTACACGTAATTCAAGATCCATCATCATAACTCTTCTCCTTACCGGTCGAAGATGAATGGTGCTGTAGAAGCTGCTAATAAAAATATCAAAAAGATCATACAGAAGATGACAATGACATACAAAGACTGGCATGAGATGTTACCATTTTCTCTTCATGGTTACCGTACCATGATGCACACATCAACAAGGGCAACCCCTTTCTCTTTGGTATACAGTATGAAGGTTGTCCTACCCATTAAAGTCCAGATCGCTTCCTTGAGAATTATGAAGGATGCAGGGCTGAGCGAAGACGAATGGGTTCATGCTCGACCAATTAAACCTGATTGATGAAAAGAGGCTCGCGGATGTCTATCATGATCAGATGTACCAAAAGCATATGATTAAAGCTTTTAACAAGAAATTCAGACGTCAGGTATATCAAGCTGGTAACCTAGTAATCATGCGCATCATATTTCCGCAAGGTGATCCCAGGGGAAAATGGACTCCCACGTATGAAGGGAAATTTGTGATCAAGAACATATTTTCTGGTGGAGCCATGATTTTGACCACTATAGATGGTGACGACCTTCCGTACCCTGTAAACGCGGACATAGTTAAAAGATACTACGCATGAACAAAGATCCGCTAGGTTAACTGGCCTAGGAAAAAATAAGGGCATACCGGCGAACCAAAACGGTTCGGGTAAAAATCAGGGATTTATATAAATATTATGCACCCAGAAAGTCGAAAACCAAAAAAGGCGGATTAGGCAAAAAAGGGTATCCTGGTGGACTGAAAACCCGAAAAGGCGGTCCAGGAAAAAGTTAGGGATTTAAAGCGTATAACTATGTCCCGTTGGATCACCTTACAACCAATCTTCAGTATCAACTATCAAGCTCAAGTGGTACTAATCGATCCAATCAGCTTCGGACAAGCAGCAAAGAGATGAGACATCCTACTACAAGGTCACTGCCGTATTCTTAGTATGCAGCCTAATGATGTCATGTCTTCGCATATCCCCGGTGGAGAAAGAATCTATAAATTACTGCTCCAACATCCAACATAAGATTCCCCAGTGAAGTCTCCAAGCTTCTCAGGATTCCCCAACAGGATTTCACAAAATCCCCAAATAGTGCACAAAGTTTTCCTTTCCTAACAGAGTTTATTTCTCTAACAACAGAAATCTATCTCCCGACATTCAACTTCAATAAAATCTGAAGACCTACATTCTTCATCCCCATCTACAATCAGGGATTTATTTTCCGTAATTCAACAACACCGCAATAGTACAACTGATATGTTCATACATTGCATTCATGCATCATTTTACAAACATCATAACATATGCAGCACAAATGCATATATCACAATCTCATTCATTTTGAGAGCATCATGCAATTCATACGTCATGACATCGCATGAAACTGAGTTTACCTTTTCAGGTCGAATTCACAGACAGACGAATACTATTAACTTATACAACAAGTCAAAGATTAATGCCCAAAATCAGACGGGGAAACTATCTACACGACCAATTGGTATGAACTTCTGAAGCAAGATGGGTTTACCAAAAAATACAGCAGGCCACAGATTAACACCCGAAACAAGACGGGAAAAATATCTATGTAACCAATGTTGCCAAGTTCCAGATTAATACCTGAAACCAGACAGGAAAAATATCTAAGAACTATCTGATTGTAGATTAATACCTGTAACAAGCCAGGAAAACTATCTACATGAGCAGATTGAAGATTAATACCTATAATAAGCCGGGAAAAATATTTCTTTCTAAGGTCAGAGATTAATCCCTGAAACCAGACATGACAACTATCTCAACGACCAACAACTTTCAAGTTCCAGATTAATACCTGTAACAAGCAAGGAAAACTATCTGTGGACGACCGATTGTAGATTAATACTTGTAACAAGCCAGGAAAACTATCTACATGAGCATATTGAAGATTAATACCTGTAACAAGTCAGGAAAACTATCTTTCTTTCTGAGGTTAGAGATTAATACCTGAAGCCAGATAGGACAACTATCTCCACAACCGACAAAAATAAATTCCAGGTTAATACCTGTAACAAGCCAGAAAAACTATCTGTGGATGATCGATTGTAGATTAATGCTTGTAACAAGCCAGGAAAACTATCTACATGAGAAGATTGAAGATTAATACCTGTAACAAGCCAGGAAAACTATCTTTCTTTCTCTTAGGTCAGAGATTAATACCTGAAACTAGACAGGACAACTATCTCAATAACCGATAAAAGCAAGTTCCAGATTAATACTTGAAACCAGACAGGACAACTATCTGTGAACAACTAATTATAGATCAACACCTGAAACCAGACATGAAAACTATCTACATGACCATCCTGAAGCAATCTTACACGGGTTTCTTCTCATGATCTCCAGATGTAGTCTAACATGGACTCATCCTGAATCAATCTCACACGGGTTTCTTCTCATGATCTCCAAATGCAGTCTAACACTGACTCATCCTGAAGCACTCTTACACGGGTTTCTTCTCATGATCTATAAATGTAGTCTAACACGGACTCATCCTGAAGAAATCTTACACGGGTTTCTTCTCATGCAGTCTAACATGGACTCATCCTGAAGCAGCCCCACACAGGCTCTTTCTCATATATCTCCGGATGCAGACTAATAGAGACTCATCCTGAAGCAGCCCTACACAGGCTCCTTCTAATACATTCTAGACAACAATTAATTTCATCCTCCCTAGAAGGTTACTCTGAAGCCTGGATTTCAACCAGAAAACAACAAACTTTCCAAGAGATAACTCCCCAGTAGAGCCTCAGACAACTGAAGTTCCTAGATTCTATTCCCCACAGAGTTTTCCTCAAATAGGAGAACAACAGAAATCAACATTCCCCAGCGGAGTCCTTCTCAGGCCACAGGAACAATAATTCCCCACAAAGGGACCATTTATGAAATCAGCATCTACTTTGGATGGCATCTTTAAGCCCATCTCCGACGACTCTCTATCATCTTCTCCAAATGGCATCTATAAGCCCATTCCCGACATCATCAACCATCAGTGTTACTTCATGCGAGTGCAAATTTCTGGGCACTCTAATGTTCAATCATCTTCCACCTTTAGATCACGAAAGGAAGACATGCCAATCTAGATCCTCGGGTTTAAGAAGATTGAACAAGGGCAACTGTTGTACCCCAAAATTTTCCCTCCCATTTTTACTCAAGACATGCTCCTAGAGATCCTCAACTGCTCAAGGATGATTAAGAGTAGATCAGACAAATTCTCCTCATAAGCAATGAACCTCTAATTAGGGTTTCACTTTTCATCAAGATGTGTGAACTCAAAAGGTCTAAAATGTTTTCCATTATCCTAACATGCCTTCAAGATTGTCCATGCCAAGTTTCATGCCTTCCACTATAAGTTTTCTCAGTCAATTGCTCAAATGTTTGAAAATTAATTGTACTAGGTCAAAAGTCAATTGCGGCCCATGTACAATCAAACTTTAAGATTTTTGGTCAAAAATCAACATTTTGAAGCTATATACATCATTTGATCAAGGGTTGATCATAATTCCTCAAGAAATGCTCCTAATCTATCAAAAGTCAAGAATTACTAAATTAGGGTTTCCATAGGAAAAGTCAACTGAACTTTGACCAGACATAACTTTCACATACATCATCCATTTTCCCCAACCAAACCTCATTTTGAATAGAATCCAATTCCCTACAATTTCTCTATTGCCCTCAAGTCCAAGAAATTCACCATTTGAAAGATACAAGCTCAAACATTACAAGTCATTTTCAGAAAGTCAACAAAAGACACATTTTGTCAAGACCATTTACATCAAGATAAAATCTTCAAATGCTTAATTGATTTAATTAGGGATTGAAGTGGATATCTTGGGATTTCCGAAAAGTCCAAGATCATCATCATGGGATAAAAATTGAGCAAGTTATGGCTTACCCAAGTTGGGAAAATATGGAAAATATCAATAATTGTGCATTGAGCAAACTTAAACTTTTAGGTCAATGGCTTAATTTCTTGGACTTCAAATATCTTTCTAAACTTATAGAGGACCTCTAATTTTATTTTTGCACGGCCTTACAATTTCTACCTATTTTGTCCATATTTTTTTTTGATTTATTTCAAATAAATATAAAATAAATTTTGCAAAATAAATAGAAGTGGGCCTTGATCTTTGGGGTAGTGTTTTGGTCTGCCTAGAAGCCCAAAATTACGTACAAGCTTTATCCAGGTTCATCCAAGTTTGAAAATTGCATGAAATCATCAAAAAAAGGCATATTTTCAAATTTGATAATGGTTTAAAAACAATAGTTATGGGCTTGATTCTTTCCATCTTATCATGTTCCCTCTATCTCCTCTATAAATACAAGCCATGTGCAAGCACATCACACGCAAAAAGCTTCCATAAAGAGCCATACACAAATTGCAAAAATCCATCAAAATCTTGAAATTCAAACAAACAAGTTCCAGCCTCTTTTAACCCATTCCAGGTCCTCCATCAACATCCCAGGATTCCCAGGAGCACATACCAACCTTCGTTCAAGCTATTCCACACCCAGAAGTGCCAAATCGAAACAACTCATTATTGGTAAAAATTTCAAATTCGTATATATGATTTTGTGATATATTAGTGCTTTTTGATGCTTGTTTCATGCTCAGGTTGATCCATATAACATGTTAAACATAACACATGTAAGAATAGGAGCCAGGATAAGATCGTGCCATTTCTAGACCAAGATTTGATTTCTTCGCCGTATTTCATGATCCAGAGGTTTTCAGTGCGAATAAACCTCAAATTCAAACTCAGGGGGAAATTTCGCATGGGATAGGATATTTTGATTTTGCCTAAACCTTGTTTGTTGAATTTTTGTAGATTTTTGATACTGGAGAAGACGACAGGAGTTTGACTCCGGCGTCCCTCCGGTCGGTTTCCTGGAAGCCCCTCATTGGGCAGTTCAAATCAACGTGCGTCTTTTTTCAGTTTAATAATATATTGGACTTTGTTTTATATATAATATCGTGTGTTCGTTATAATACACGAATGGAATAATAACTCAGATGGCAAGGCAACGCATGTAAAAGGAAAAGGTCTGGGTTCGAGTCCTCGGTCCAGCATTTTCATTTTTCTAACATGTTTATGCAAATTCTATACTCTCAATATCCAAGAGCTCATCGTGCGCCATCAGGTACATACCATCAGATGTACATCTGATCCAAACCAATACATCCAAACACGCAGATCTACCATGTGCCATCAAGGTTTATCCTCCTTGGATCCAGGCAGATGTTGGTCTCCTCTCAATTGGGCCCAACAGATTCAAATCAGCACCCCCTAATTGCAGATTAACACCCAGACCCATTTGTTTTGTTTTATTTTATTTTTCTTTTCATTTGTTTGTTTTATTTAATTAGCAAATATTTTTTTGAAATCAAATAAAAATCATAAAAAAACTTCAGATTAGTTTTTTTATTAAATAATTAATTTCTGGAATTAATTAATTAACTAACTTTAACTCTTTTTTTTAAAATTAAAATAAGTTAGAACTTAGGCTTTAAACTTATGTTTAACTTATTTTTCTTTTCATTAAACAAAAACAATAAAATAAACTTAGACTATTTTCTTAATTAATTTTACTTTCTAAATAAATTTTAGGTTAATTAATCTAATTTAGTTAGTTTCCAAATAAATAAAAAATAGACAAAAAAAGATTTTCTTATTTTACTTAGAATTTTTTTTAGGGTTTTAGACGTCTCTTTCCATTTCGCATGCGTTACTTACTTTCGCATTTTTTTATATACTAATGTATCTGCTGATGCAATGTAATAGAATTAACTAGGGCTCTTTACTGCTTTTCTTTATTTTTCTTTACTGCTTTTTCCTCCCAAAAGTTTGGACATGTAAATACTCCCTCCCCCAAGCATCGTAATATCATAGATTTAAATTCATGCATTTTAAATTCCTGTACATATTAACTGCTAGACTAATAGGATTGTATGACAAGAACGTAAAAATCAAACGTTAGCAGACTTTACACAAAAGACAAATAACTGAAACAAGCACACTTGCACATATACACCTCTAGGGTACGCCCACTTTGGTTGCCTTCGGAAAATAAAATAGTCACGTCCCTCGAAAGTGGGGACGCTTTAGCAAAGACCCTTAAATCAAAAGATCATAGTCCCTCGATGACCCTACAATGTTGCCTTTCGGTAAATGATCTAACCCCTTAAACAAAATTGCTAAAGCGTCTCTATATGTTGCTTTTATGACTGTACGTCCCTTCGAATGTCCCTCAAATATCCAACGATAGGGCTACCTACTCACTAATAGTTGGATAGCGCTGTCTAAAGGATAGGAGGAAAAGAACAAACCTTTCGAGTATAAGTAGATAGTTCTTAGATGCTTGCTAAAAACAAACTTTTGCACTTACACAAGACATTTCAAAAACATTTAAAAAAACGCTTTATCAACACTCTTGAGGACTGATACAAGAGTTATCATAAAGTGAATCGCCACACCAAGGAAATTTCAAAATACTTTTCAAAAACACACAAAAAACACAAGGTATTTTTCAAATGAGCTAAGCACCTAAGAGCCCAAAGAAAACTACGGATGGAAAGGGTGCTAACACCTTCCCTTTCCATAATCTACCCCCTTACTCAGAAAACTCTCGAAAAGTTCTTTTTATATTCTTTTCACCATTTTCTTAATTTGGATAAAAGAAAAGTCGGTGGCGACTTCTGCTTACCGCAACATTTGCGAACACAAACGAAAAACCAGTATAACAGTCAGTTCTGCCACCGTATTATAGGAGAAAAATAAAAATGACATAAAAGTAAATGCTCAAGTGAGCAAAGATGAAAATAACATGAAATGTAAGTGATAAAATAAATGTGCTTAAAGTAAAGAGCATAAAGTAAAGGCATAAAATAAAGTCAATTGTTAGAAATTAGAGGTTATTTGAATGACTATTTTGAAACTTGCATTTGAAACTCATTAGAGGATTGAGAAAACCAAAGCCTCTCAACAACAAGTTTCATTTTCTTTTTGTCAAGTATACCATTCATTTCAAAATCTCAAGGCAATAATAAATGATCAATGATGTTTAAGTGATTCACTTTGACCAAAGCTTATGAAGATTCATTAGAGGATTGATAAGAACAAAGCCTCCTAACAATGAATCACAAGATTATTGGATCAAAGGTTTCAAATTAACATACTTGGGCTTGTAAACATAGATTTGAGCCACAAATGATCATTTCTCGAATCAAGACAAAATTTAGCGCTATGTTAAACAATTGTAAGTGAACTTATATAGAAGTCGCACCTATTTTGAGGCCGGTCAATAGAAATCTATGTACCATATGTTTAGAGAAATGATATGTAAATTATTCTCCAACAACATGTAGTACAAGTAAGAAGGGGATAAGATGAAGAATGGGGAGGGGATAAGAATTAAACCACATTTGAAATAAAAATTTAATCAAGCTATCATTAAAATCATTCATCCATTTTGGTGGAGTTAAACTCAACACCCAAGATCCAATGATGTTAATGAAGCTCATGATCAAAATCTCATAGTTCAAGATCAGCCAAAATATATACAAAAATAAAGTTGTATTTAAAAATAAAGAAAAAAAGATTTTTTAAAATGGTTTTAATATGACAATAAGGGGAAAATAGAAACTATATTTAAACGTCCAAGAAAAATTCAATGAGATCATAGAAAAATCAAGAATGAGTTCAAATATTTTTATAAATTTTTTTGTAATTTTTTAAAGTCAGAAACTTTTTTTTTTAAAATTAAAAGAAATAGGCAAAATAAACCAAAAATTGTGAAAAATAGTAAAGTCAGAAATAAAGATAAAATGGGGTCACCAATATTTTTCAAGAGGTCATTGGATCTTTCCATATTTTTTTCAGAATTTAAAAATTAAGAAAAGTATTTTTGAAATTTTAAAACAACTCAAATAAAGTGAAAAATATAAAAAATATCAAAACACAAAATAAAATTGTGAAAAAATAATAATCAGAAAGAGAAAAATCAAAAGTATTTTTAAGAATTTTTTTTAGATTTTTTGAATTTAAAATGATTTTTTTTTATGAATTTTTGAAATTTAAAACAAATAAAATATAAAATAAAAAAATAAAATAAAAACCATAAAGATATAGACCATTGGATCAATGTCAAAACACGTTAGTAATCAGATCCAAGGGATCTGGTACGCTGTGCATATCATGGACATTAGTGAATAAAACACTGAATCATTTATTAAAATCAAAATTAAAAAAAACAAATGACACAATATCATTGGTTGAGAGATGACACGTTGGTCATCTTCAACCTCCAGCCACGCGAATTGCAGGTCTCTAAAATGGAAAAAATAGAGCTCGAGACCGGTACCACTCTCTTCGTCTCTTCAAGAGGATTTCAATGGTACCCTCGCAAAAAATTTATGTAAGGTGTAGCTCAGTCATTTTGGAAGGAAAGATTTGAAAAGGGATTTGTAAATTCATGGCCAAAACTCACTTCCAGTTGAAAACAAATGTTGCGACTAGAATCAGAATGATGAGAGCTTCATTTCAGTACCAAAGTTTGAGAGAATTGGTGAAGGAATCTACCTATTAAAGTTCAAATTCAGAGCTCTGAAACTTGACTTGGCTAGCACGATTTAGGAAGTCTTAGAGTTTGGTTCTTCTTCTGTTAGCTTCAGTAAGTTCAAGGATGAAGAATTGACAAAGAAAATGGATTGAGGAATGTTGTAAAACCAAATTCAAAGTTGCAGAAAAGTGGGTTCAAGAGAAAGTTTGGCAGGGCGATTCTGGCTATCTAAGCTTGTGAAAATGAGTGGGATAGAACCTGTATTTATAGGATAAGTGATTGGAATAAAGAGGAGGGGTGAATGATACAATTTGAATGGAAATCGTGCACACCTATTTTCATGAAATAAGTGTGATCACATGTGTATCAAAACTCATCCGAATGATGCGTTTTGACACTCTAAATCATCCACACGCTTATACTAATCATGTTTAAGTAGAAAACACACACAAATTTGGTGATTAGAAGTCAAATTATGGAAATTGCATTCTGACTGTTCGAGAAACTTCAGTTCTAAGGTACCAACTTTAAAATCATGGTGTGCACAATTCACGAAGCTTTATGACTTGATTCTTGATGTGTTGGGAAGATGAGATCACTAACTTTACAATGTGAAAAGAATGGAATCAAATGGATGCTTGAGCTGAAAGTTCTGATGAGTCAAAGTTTAGAAAAAGATGCTGACTTTTTGTACTTAGAAAAATTCTAAGTTTTTCTTCAAAAATGACCTATAATGTCTTGCATCTAACCATGGCCTTCCATTAAATATTTTCCCTTGACCAAAAAATATGGTTTGAAGTAGATCTCTTGAGTGACATTTTGAGACTTGAACCATTTAAAAATTCCAAAATTTGAGAAAGTTATGACTTTGTGAAGTTGGTGAAAATTCATGAGATGACCTATAATCTTTTGCATCCTTAGGGTATCTTCCACCCATTTTCAAGCTTAGCACGTAAAAGAAGAGTTGAATTCATATCTTTAAGATCATTATGGAAAAATAATGGGCTCAAGGAGAAAAAAATTGACCAAGTTATGATCTTTTGAAGTCACATAAGGGAATTTGATGGCATATCTAGAGGACTTGTAATCTTTCTTCAACATTAGGCATCTTATGTTAGAACAAGATTAGTTCTGATCATATCTCATAGTTTTGATGATAACAATAAGTTATATTTTATATATTTGATACTCTGATGAACGAATTTAATTGTTTAAGATAATGTTCTGACAAAAGCATTTTGATGTGCTGCGCTGAAAATAAATGAAGAAGTTCTTTGATGAAAGAACTATTTGTTTTATCGCAAGTGCTGATGCTGACTCTGGTAAGATGATTATTTAAATACATCTTCTAACTCTTAGCAAGTTTCTGTGTAAGCTATGTTTCAGAAGTTCTTTAAAGCAAGCGCTGATCAGAAGTACTTAGCAAGCAAGCGTTGTTTAGAAGATATGCAAGCATGTTCTGAATTTAGACGTGAAGCTAAGTTCTGAAAGAATGTAAAAGCTAACAAGTCTTGTCAAGCTTCAGGAAACATGTTCTTACAAGTTTCGTTTGCTCATTTCATGTAAACACGGCTACTTGCACTCAAGTGTCTACGCTAGTTCATTGGAAAATGGAATAGTGCAAGGAAACACGCAAACATTTAATGCTCTCCACATTTGAAGGCAGCAACGGTCATTTTGTTCTTACTATATATAGAAGAACATTAATTGCAAGCCAAAAACTCATTAATTTCAAAATAAGCAAGAACTACGTGAAAATATTCTGGGCTCACAAATAATTTTCATACACTTTGTGCAATACTATTCTTATTTAAAAATCATAGTTGTGATATAACTTTCTTAGAAGCAAACTTTATTTCACTATCTGTAAAGATTTAACTCTTGTAATTGTTCCTTGAGAGACCAAGTTTGGTCAGATTTCTCAAGTAGACTAGGACTAGTTTAAGTCTTAGTGGTGTGAGTCACTTGTAAGATTACTTGTGCATTGTTAGTCACAACAGTTGTTGTGTGATTGTAATCAGTTGATTATAGTGAATTAAGTCCTTGTTGAGAAAGGCAAAATCACCTTGGTCGGTGGACTGGAGTTGTAACACCCTGTTTTTGATTAAATGTTAATTCGGTTATTTGAAATAAAAATATTCATAATGATAAAATACTATTTTGAGAATATTATTTTGGTGTGTATTTGGCTTCGTTAGATTTATCGGTATAATTTAGTTTTTATGGAATAAATATTAATTAAATGTAATATGGTTTTAATAGAATTATATGATATAATTTGAATTAAATAATTGTTGGGGCCAAATTATAATTTTAGAAAGATAGAGGGAGGAAAGTTAGTAGTAGAAGGATAGTTTTATAAAATAGAAAAGGAGAGTTAGTAAGAGTAGTTGGTAAGAAGAGAAAGAAGAAAGAAAAGAAGAGAGAAAGAGGAGAAGAGAAGAAAGGAAGCTAGGTTTGGAGTTGCAACATCTTCATCATCTTGTTTCAAGAAAACCCACACCAAGGTAAGGGGTTTGATTCTCCATCTCATATTGTTAGGTTTTGTATGATATATTTTGGATTTGGGGGTAAAATTGATAGTTGATTTATAGGGTTTTGTTGGTTGATTGTTAGAATGGTTTAGAAAAGTTGGATTAGGAGTATGGTTTGTGGGTGTATTAGGTGCTAGCTTGTAGAAATTAAGAGTATTGAAATGGGAAAGAAAACCATGGTAGTAGAATGAGAAAAACTCAAAAGAGTGGAGTTTTCATGCAGGCTTCTCAACACGGGCCGTGTTGCAGCACACGGGTGCCCGTGTTGATGCTCTGACTTGGCATTTTCTTTGCTCGTTCTGGTGGCCTCTCAACACGGGCCGTGTTGCAGCACACGGGTGCCCGTGTTGATGCGTCTGTAGCCTCCAAAATTCTGATTTTCGCACTTTCTTTGGAACCCGATTGTGTTCCGATTTTCCGATTTGGAATTATTTGATAGTTGATGGTTTATGTTTTGGTTGAGTAAGTAACTTGTTTGTATACATTTTACTTGACGTTGTGATTGTTAAATTATATGTATGCATGCATGTACAATAGTTGATGTTCCATTGGTTGGATTTGATGGCATGTGTATG
This sequence comes from Vicia faba, assembly GCA_948472305.1. Lineage (NCBI taxonomy): Eukaryota > Viridiplantae > Streptophyta > Magnoliopsida > Fabales > Fabaceae > Vicia > Vicia faba. The sequence continues at coordinate 1,156,377,759 of OX451737.1, read as the reverse complement.
TTAAGATTATTGTGAATCTCAATTGCATGCATTGGTTATATTGTACATTGCATGGCATGGTTGGTCTTGAAAGAGAGACGGTGAAACTGTGGGTTCACGTAATTTTATAGACGGTGACCCTATTATGGGAAAAGACGTAGTGACCTTGATCCGGAAGGGAAATATAGGTGGTGGAACTTTGGGTCCACAATATCTAGACGGTGACCCTATTGTGGGAAAAGACGTAGTGACCTTGATCCGGAAGGGAAATATAGGTGGTGGAACCTTGGGTCCACGAGTCGGTACCGCATTCGCATACGTCGAGTCGTGTTGTGAGTCACATGTATAATTGTGCATGATATGTATGTGTGTTGATGTGTTTGATTATGTGCCAATACTGTTGTTGTTTGAATTATGGTTATGTGCCAAGGATGTGAGTATTCGGATAATCGGTTTACATGGTTAATGTGTTGGAAATGGATTCCTTGAGTAAGGATACTACAGGTGATAAAATGAACATGATCATTATGTATTGCTTTATTTATTGCCATTTCATTTACTCAAAATTACATGTTATATGACTATTGGAATTCTCACCCTTTTGTTGGCCAATGCTTTTGATGGAATTGTGCAGGTACCGAGGACGGTAGCGCGAGGCGCTAGCTAACGGATGCATTGGATTGCAATCTGTTTTATTTTGATTAGAGTCGAGTCGATGCTCTGGTAGTAACACATGGGGGGGAATTTATTTAGTGTCGAACTCGATTATTTGGTATTTGGATTATGATGTATATAATCCTTATTTGTGTATATGATGTTTTGTATATGTGAGACTTGATAACATATGCTTATGTGAATTATGATGGCTTGATGCCTTGAATTATGTTTTGATTCCTCCATAAATGGAGATGATGTGAAATTATGAAACTCTGTTGCGTTTGCACGAGAGAATGAAGTAAATATTTATTGTATGTTTGTTTCGTGTTGGAATGCTTATACTTTCAAACCTACCCTATCCGTTTTTCTTTAAAAACTTTGGAATGTGATGTGTGTTGTGGCATCCCTTCCATGCAATTTTATTTCTCTGATTTTAATCTTTACCTTTAATTGTGTTATTTTAAGAAGGGGTGTTACAATAGTGGTATCAGAGCAGGTCGGTCTATCGGCCAGGTTGTTTATGTGTTTAATCCCTTTTGGTACGCGACATGTGTGTGAAACACTGTCGGTACTTGATTGTTTCCTTTTCGTTGTCTGCAGAGGTACGTGTGAATTAAGTGGGGGAGAAGTTTCTTCTCTGAAGTTTTGGGCAAGAGGTTGGTTCAGTATACCGCCGATTGTAAGATGTAAGTATTGCCGAGCAGTTGATGCTTCAAGCATGGTTATGTTTAAGTAGCTTGAGGGGTAAGATGGAAGATGCTGTTGTGGTTTGGTAACGATGGTTAATGCCACCTCATGATTGTCGACTGTCTATTGACAAATTGAGGGACTGATCATCCTTAATCTCTTGTTGATGGTAGTCGGGAATTGTGTTGTTTGGGATAGACTTGTCTTGCCAACTTAATAGTGTGTGAAGCAGATGAGTTGGCACAAGGCAGTGCATGGTTACTTGACTTGTGGGCGAATTTGGATTTTGGTGAGAAATAAGATTTTTGGCAAGCGAGCTTCTTGTTGTGATTCTTCCGAAACCTTTTGTGGAAATGTGAGTGAATTACCGCTGTAGTGCGAGGTGAAGTTTTGATGGATTTAGTTTCTGGAACTAGTTGGGATTCGAAGTATCCTTAAGGGATGTTTGTTTCTGAATTAGAGTTGAAGAGTCAACTTGAATATTGGTTTTAGTAGAGTTTGTTTGTTTGAGTGGTTCGCCGTGGAGTGCGCCGATTGTGTTGTTCGAGAAGAGCAAAGGTTACCCAAGTTGGTGTGTCGTTTGTAGTCAAGGAACGAAGCGGATGTTGAGGACGAGTGTCTGCTTCGGAGGATTGATATTTAAGTGAAGCAGTTATTTGGAGTTTATGTGTTTAGTGAGATCGTTTTGAAGTCTGGCTGCCTATGGGTTAGTGTGAGGGTTGAAGATGTCCAGGCAATGCTTTTCAAGATAGTGTATGGTCCGGGCGAGTATAAGCTGATGTCATTAGTGTGACTAATGCGTCAGGTAAGATTTTGGAATGTTCCAACAGTACTCTCATGAGTAGCTGAAGATTTGTTTCGTGTTCATGGATATTATTTGGTTTACATCAAGTTAAGGGATTGTGGCAAGCATCCAAGTGTTGCGTTATCAGTAGTGGAGTTAGATTGGTGCATGTTGAGTCCTCTAAAGAAGGAGTTTTGGAACTGTTGGACGTGAGTGTCTTAAGTAAGCAACTTAGACGGCAATATTTTGGACAGTTCCGCGAAGATTTATTTTGGGTCTTGTCGAAGACTTTAAGGGGCTAATTCATAGTTTAGAAGTTCTTTTGTTTTGGATGGTTAACTTTGTGAGTTTGATGGAAGATATTTTTATGAGTTGGTATTGATCGTGAGTATTTTGACCCGAAATGGTTGAGTCACTAATTGGACTTCGCAATGGGAAGCGAATTTGTTTTAGCCGGTGAAAAGTTTAGCGAATGCCTTGATTTTGGTTTCGTTTTGTACTGAAGAACCTGGTGCGACGTGTTGTGATATTTTGTTTTGGACGTAAGATGTATTTCGACATAGAATTGGAAAAGTGTATTACTACCTTGGAACGATTTGATTTTTTCTTATGGAAAATTATCGGATGCGGGGGTTAGAGTTTGATGCAGTTATGCTCATTGGAACCTTATAGGTACAAATGTTAACGACAGGGAGATTGGAATTGTTGAAGACAATTCAAGTTGAGTATGATCTATAAAGAGACTTCATCTGTTGTTGAGTTTATTAAGTTGATATTGAGGATAACCCAAGAATATCTTATTTGAGATTTATTATTTTCAAAGAATGTTGCATGTTTGTTTTGAGACGCTTGTTGAGATTAAACTCAGAAGGTTATTAAGGATTCGTTCACTACTACCATATGGATTTCGCCGGATACTAATGGTCGCGGTGGATTATTAGATTACGACTAAAATAAGTCTTGACGGTAAGGAATTAGGTGATGGTTTGGTAACCACAGGTACTTAAAGATGATTGGTGTTTTATAGAGGAAGATGTTCTATTTGTGACTGAAGTCGGTCGCGACGATGTTTATGTTGGATTCCATAGAAATTGATGTTATGGTTCTAAGTCCAAACTATGTTGTAATTTCAGGAGCATGAGACGAAATTGATGAGTAGAGTTCTTGAGAGGGGGTTTTGGTTTGGATTACCACTTTAGAAGATTGAAAAATATGAGAGATGTTTCGAATAAGAAATCAGTGTATTAATCGTTGCGACGATGCGAGGATGGTGATTACTTAATTAAACTCTGGGAATTGAATTGTTATAAGGGAAGACTTTGTGGAAGTCAAGTGTATACATCGAAGTTTCACAAGTGAAATATTTGGACAGTATTTGAAGAGGTCAAACTATGTCGTGTATTTCAGAGGATCAACGGACGTTGATCAATCGAGAATGAAAGAGTGATTCTTCGAATTGATGAAGCTGATGTTGCGAGGTGTCTTGATGGGTGTACGCTTTGAACGTATCCATTTTGGGTGATTGTGAAGTTGAGGATTAACCAAGTTGTTTTACGGTTGGCATCTTATGCATAAAAGTGACACAGCGTGGTTTAGATATCGAGCATTGAGTTTTAGCGAGTATGCGGGATTGTTGGATTTGGGCTAGTGAGTTATAGTCGCAAGTCGTCAGTATACGTCCTAGGATGAGTGGTGTGTCGCAGTTCAGTTATGTTTGGGTAACTTGGTATTGTTCAAGGGTGGTACGTTGGTAATCTACAAGGACGATGTGACCTTGTGATTTTTCTAGAATGAGAGCGATAATTGCAAGTGTAATTCTTGAGTTCGTACTTATGCGTGAATGATGGCATCTTTTCGTGTTTGCGTAGCACGCGTGGTTTTATCCATTCTGATTGTTTCAGTTTTGGTTGTATAACCATTTTGTTGTTTTTGTTTTAGCGATGGTGTCGGTGTTGTGTCGTAGGACTTTATGTTCCTACCTTTGGTGACTCGTTTCCGAGGCGTCGGTTCGAGTGTATGACTAATTCTATGGTTGAGACGTTAGGATGGTATCGATCTTGTTTGTTTAGTTCTCGAGCGAACCGGTGTGTCTGCGACTTGTTTAGTTGTTGGGTGTTAGTTGATTGTCGAGTGCATTGTATGGGCTTCGCATCTCGGCATGGTTGTTCTTGTCTAAACGTTATGGCTAGGGAGATGCCCTTGTGTTAGGTGTATTTTGTATGTTGTTTAATTAACGCAAGGATTGAGTAGACGAATGCGTAGGCATGTCCCGATTTGTTCGTTTTGGTCAAAATTTTCGAGGCCGAAAATCTTTTAAGTGGGGGAGAGTTGTAACACCCCGTTTTTGATTAAATGTTAATTCGGTTATTTGAAATAAAAATATTCATAATGATAAAATACTATTTTGAGTAATATTGTTTTGGTGTGTATTTGGCTTCGTTTGATTTATCGGTATAATTTAGTTTTTATGGAATAAATATTAATTAAATGTAATATGGTTTTAATAGAATTATATGATATAATTTGAATTAAATAATTGTTGGGGCCAAATTATAATTTTAGAAAGATAGAGGGAGGAAAGTTAGTAGTAGAAGGATAGTTTTATAAAATAGAAAAGGAGAGTTAGTAAGAGTAGTTGGTAAGAAGAGAAAGAAGAAAGAAAAGAAGAGAGAAAGAGGAGAAGAGAAGAAAGGAAGCTAGGTTTGGAGTTGCAACATCTTCATCATCTTGTTTCAAGAAAACCCACACCAAGGTAAGGGGTTTGATTCTCCATCTCATATTGTTAGGTTTTGTATGATATATTTTGGATTTGGGGGTAAAATTGATAGTTGATTTATAGGGTTTTGTTGGTTGATTGTTAGAATGGTTTAGAAAAGTTGGATTAGGAGTATGGTTTGTGGGTGTATTAGGTGCTAGCTTGTAGAAATTAAGAGTATTGAAATGGGAAAGAAAACCATGGTAGTAGAATGAGAAAAACTCAAAAGAGTGGAGTTTTCACGCAGGCTTCTCAACACGGGCCGTGTTGCAGCACACGGGTGCCCGTGTTGATGCTCTGACTTGGCATTTTCTTTGCTCGTTCTGGTGGCCTCTCAACACGGGCCGTGTTGCAGCACACGGGTGCCCGTGTTAATGCGTCTGTAGCCTCCAAAATTCTGATTTTCGCACTTTCTTTGGAACCCGATTGTGTTCCGATTTTCCGATTTGGAATTATTTGATAGTTGATGGTTTATGTTTTGGTTGAGTAAGTAACTTGTTTGTATACATTTTACTTGACGTTGTGATTGTTAAATTATATGTATGCATGCATGTACAATAGTTGATGTTCCATTGGTTGGATTTGATGGCATGTGTATGTTAAGATTATTGTGAATCTCAATTGCATGCATTGGTTATATTGTACATTGCATGGTATGGTTGGTCTTGAAAGAGAGACGGTGAAACTGTGGGTTCACGTGATTTTATAGACGGTGACCCTATTATGGGAAAAGACATAGTGACCTTGATCCGGAAGGGAAATATAGGAGGTGGAACTTTGGGTCCACAATATCTAGACGGTGACCCTATTGTGGGAAAAGACGTAGTGACCTTGATCCGGAAGGGAAATATAGGTGGTGGAACCTTGGGTCCACGAGTCGGTACCGCATTCGCATACGTCGAGTCGTGTTGTGAGTCACATGTATAATTATGCATGATATGTATGTGTGTTGATGTGTTTGATTATGTGCCAATACTGTTGTTGTTTGAATTATGGTTATGTGCCAAGGATGTGAGTATTCGGATAATCGGTTTACATGGTTAATGTGTTGGAAATGGATTCCTTGAGTAAGGATACTACAGGTGATAAAATGAACATGATCATTATGTATTTCTTTATTTATTGCCATTTCATTTACTCAAAATTACATGTTATATGACTATTGGAATTCTCACCCTTTTGTTGGCCAATGCTTTTGATGGAATTGTGCAGGTACCGAGGACGGTAGCGCGAGGCGCTAGCTAACGGATGCATTGGATTGCAATCTGTTTTATTTTGATTAGAGTCGAGTCGATGCTCTGTTAGTAACACATGGGGGGGAATTTATTTAGTGTCGAACTCGATTATTTGGTATTTGGATTATGATGTATATAATCCTTATTCGTGTATATGATGTTTTGTATATGTGAGACTTGATAACATATGCTTATGTGAATTATGATGGCTTGATGCCTTGAATTATGTTTTGATTCCTCCATAAATGGAGATGATGTGAAATTATGAAACTCCGTTGCGTTTGCACGAGAGAATGAAGTAAATATTTATTGTATGTTTGTTTCGTGTTGGAATGCTTATACTTTCAAACCTACCCTGTCCGTTTTTCTTTAAAAACTTTGGAATGTGATGTGTGTTGTGGCATCCCTTCCGTGCAATTTTATTTCTCTGATTTTAATCTTTACCTTTAATTGGGTTATTTTAAGAAGGGGTGTTACAGGAGTAGTTTGAGTTCAAACGAACCAGGATAAAAATAACCTTGTCTTTCCATTATTGTTGAGCCTTTAAGAAAAAGAAAAAGAGAAACTTATTCACCCCCACCCCCTTCTAAGTTTTTTCTCACCCTTCATCTTACACATAAAATATTCTTGGAAATTTTGAATTTATTTATTTATAACCCTTTAAATAGAAGCATGTATTTGGAATCACTCAAAAATACCAAAATATGAGCAAGTTATAGCCCTTAGAAGTTCAAAACCCTAGCTTCTAGAGCAACAAAATGCCTTAGAAACCTTTTTCAATTTTGACAAACTTTCTTGCACAAATACCTTTGTATTGTAAATATAAGTTATTGAGGATGATAATAAGAAACCATAGAAACCATAACCACTTACAAATATTAAGAATTGGTGGAATTATGCACTTGTGATCAAGAAATCAAGAACTTGTCCAATTAGGTCAAACCTCTTCAATCAACTTTTGCATACTTTGACTTTCTTTGAAAAATTGAGGCATGATGAATCATAGTAGATCTTTTCATGATGTCACTTCAAAAAATCTTAAATGATGAAGCTTGAACCTCAATGAAATCTTGTTGAAGAAGACATGAAAATAAACTCATGAACCTAATAGATCAACCTGATGAAATGTGTTGTGCTTCCACCTATAGCATCATCAACTAGAGCAAAAATTCATAGTATTCATTAGTTAAAATTTAATCAAAACAAAACATAGATGATCACAATATACAAGTCAAGGTGCTTGGTGATTCCTCATGAGCCAACTTAAAGATAGGGAGAAGAACCAAACCCTAGTGTGATCTTGTTGTAATTGAGTTGATATGAGATGATACATGATATGATATGAGATGATATAAAGAAAACCATATTTTTGGACCTAAGATTCCATGTGTTGTACCCCAAAATTTTCCCTCTCATTTTATCAAGATTTTCCTCACAAGACTTCTTGGACTCAAGACAAGATTAGGGTTTGCTCATCTCAAGACATCACCTTGCACTAATGACCTGAAATTAGGGTTTGAGTTTGCACAAGGATTTTTGGACCATAAATGCTTCATGTTACTTTCATACACCATATTGGACCCCTAAGATTGGTCATGACAAATTTTATGCCTTGAATCACATTTTTGCCCAGTCAATTGGATAATTGACCTAAAAATCAACTATATTGGGGAAAAAGTCAATCATGGCCAATTTACAGTCAAACTTCATAAATTTTGATCCATAAAAACATTCTAGGCTCCTATGTACCATTTGATCAAGTTTGGATCACAACTCCTCAAGAAATTTGATCAAATCATCAAAAGGGCAAAATGGTCAAAATTAGGGTTTTGGCTGAGAAAGGGCAATTTCTGATTTTTAACCTAGCCAATGACCAATTGGGTTCAAACATGATTTCAAGGACTCAATGGAATCATATTGACCTAATCACATGGTTCAAAAGATCTCAAGTACATAGGATTGACAGATGAATTTTGCAGTCAACTGATCAAAAGTCAACTGTACACTGAAAAGTCAAACTTTGACTTTTTGGTCAAAACCAAGTGCCAAGGGTCATAATTCATCAAGATATGTCAAAATGTGAAAATATTTGACCAAGAAACCTAAAATTGCAAATTAGGGTTTTAATTTGAAATTTTTCATAACTTAGAATTTTTCTAAGTATGGAAAATTTCTTTTTTTTCCCCAACTTTCCCCAACTTTTTCACCATGATGCAATTGGATTCAAATAAAACTTACAACATGAAAGTTGTAGTCCTCCATGAAATATAAAAAATTTATTCACAAAGTTTTCCCAAAAGATACTTGGATCTCAAGTTATAAATTTGTGAGTAGGGGTCCATGAACTAAAAGACTTAGTGAAAATTTGCCCTAATTTAGGCAGGTTTTTGACCCAACTTCATGGACATTTTCACCTAGTTCCAAGAGTTATATAAAAATACATTTCAAATATGGATTATAGAGCATGTTGCAAGCTTTCCAAAATGTCCAAGAACTCTCCAAGATCATTTGTGGTTAGGGAGAATCGAAGAAGAGAAAATGGCATTTTGTCACTTTTGTTCAAGCCATTTTCACAATGCACCAAGTTGCAAATCTGATCAAGCATGCTTGTACCTTGCATTACAGGTCCTAAATCCCTTCTACACTCCATAATTAAATGCAAACTCATGGGATAATGGCTTTATTTTGGCTGTTGGAGCATTGTACAAAGAATAAATCCATAAATGGCATAAAGGGCACATTGCCATTTTCATAAAGCAAGCTTTTTACAACTTTACAATTCTTGAGCCATGGACCTGTTTCTTTGTTACAAACAATGTCCACAAATATCAGGCAATGTTTACCAACCCTTGGCAGCCCTAGAACTAGCAAGTATAGCATTTTGGCTTAAGTCACTTTAACTTTCTTCAAATACAAGAAAAGTTGTAAAAGTCAAGGGAACTTGCACATCTGTTAAAGAGTGGACTTGGCATTATTCAAAATAAATTCAAAAACTTATCTCAAGCTAGCACACGAAGACATAACCTCTAAAACACCCTCAAACCCAAAAAACACAAGTTTCTGCCCAAACAGGGCAGCTTCTGCAAAACTCTTGCGAATTTAATATTTACTCGTGCATTTTGCCTTGTAACACTTCAAATACTTTCCATACATCATATCCAAACTATCCAAGCACTTGTCCTGGTTCTGGAAGCTCTGTTTCAGCCATCACCATTTTCATTTTGGAAGGTTGCAGCTTGACTTCTACAAGGAGTTTCAAGCATCCTCAAGGCAAGCTAATCATTGGAAAAGCTTGAGGGAACTTGAAGGAAGCTCACACGATCCTCAGGCCTCACTCAAAGTCCTCACATTGCCATATACAAATCCAGCTAAAGGAGGTATTTTTCAAAACTTTATCTCTCTATTTAGGCATCCTCAAGTCACGATTTGTGAAGCAAAAATGTAGTCCTTAACTTGGTGAAGCTGTACATATGCATAGTTGTCATTTATATTAAACGAGCTAAGTGAATTTAAATGTTGAACATGCTGAAAAAACTAGGCCAGAAATTAGGGCTACTGAAATTCTCCCTGGTCTTTGAGAGTTAGATTATGAATTTTATATCATTGGAATCGTGAGATTCCAAGCTACATTTTTTATGTTGCAAGTTTTTGTTTTTGTGCAAAGAATAGAGAGTTACAGGTTGAAGGCAAGAACGCGAGCAAATGTTTGGCTGGAAGACAAGGACAACCTGGCTTGGGCCTGGCGCGCCTTGGGCTTGTTATTTCTACTTTTCACACCCCCTGACTTGATATCCACACCCCCTGGCTTTATTTTATTTATTTTTCATATTTTCTTTTCATTTTTATATTTATTGTTTTATTTATTTTTTATGGACCATAAAAAATCATGAAAAATATTTTCTTTATTTTTTGCATTTTATTTTATTTTTTATTATTTTTTTGCCTAAAAAAATAGTTTATTAGTAATAATATACTTTATTTTCTTAAATAAAATTGTGAATATATTTAAATAAATACTATACATTTTTATTTTATTATTTTTCACATAAAATATTATTTTCATACATATTTTAATTTTTAATATTATTTATTATTTATACAAAAAAAGACAAAATAAAATAATATAGAACATATTTTTCTTTTAATAAAAAAAACTAGGGTTTCAATCTTTCAAAAATAACAATATTATTTTTCTTATTTTTAGGACTTAAATAATTTTATTTTTTTCATACATAAAATTAATACAAGACATTTTTGCATAAATACATTTTATTTGCATATTTAAATATTTGTTTATTTATTTATCTTGTATAATAATTCAATTGGGTTGTAATAGTATTTTAGGGTTTTATTTTGTACAAATAGCCCCATTCAAAAACTTGTATCCCCCTCCCATATTAATTGTTGTAATAGCTTAGTTTTATTTTACGCAATTTATCACATTATACCATGTTTAGTAAAACTAGGGTTTGCATGATAAGAGAAAAATCAAACAAATAGACATGACCTAATCCAAGACAAACAAGAGCATGTAATATGACACACATTGCACACAAGCACTCCTTAGGGTTTCGCCCACTTGGTTGCCTTAAAAATGGCCATGGTATGCATGCAAAGTATCTTGGCAAAACAAAACAAAACAAAAGATCATAGTCCCTCGATGACGCTAGACAAGGTTGCCTAAAAACAAATGATCTTGGTCCCTCAAACAAGTTAAGATACTTGGCAACATTGCTATCATGGTCATACGATGACCCACGCCCGCCCCGTTTAACATCCAAAGATAGGGTTGTTTACCAAAGCAATGGTAAACCAACAATGTCAAAGGAATAAAAATGTATATGAAAGACATTTGAGTAGGATAGATAGCTTCTAGTTACTTGATCAATTTGCAAACAATCCTTTCTATTTTCAAACAAACACACACATTTTCAAAACATTTCCAAACAACTTTCAAAACATTGAAAACATTTTCAAAAAGACAAACACCTTTGTATACATTCTTATGAACGAGAATCATTACAAAGGTTGCCTAGACAAAGGCCTCTTTTACAAATACTTTTCAAAACCACACCAAAAGCACCATTTCAAACAATTTCAAAAGCAAAGCAAGTGATCTAAGCAAGTAACTAAGAGCCCATGGAAAACCATGGATGAAAAGGGTGCTAGCACCTTCGCTTTTCATAATCTACCCCCCGAACTCAAGAAAACATCTCAAAGGTCTTTCCTGTGATTTTTTACCTTTCCTTTTGGATAAAATAAAAGTCGGTGGCGACTCTTGCTAAACCGTGACATTTTCAACGAAACGTAAAACCTCAAGTCAGTTCTCCCACCGTATCACAGAACTGGAGACTCTACTGGGGAGTATTATAAAAGAGGGGTTACCTTAGGGTTTAGATCACCTTTATTTGCTTACAATTGCTTGACTTGTTTGCTTTACACTTTGGTTCTATTGTTTGGGTTTGAATCCTCTACCCTGATTTGGGAAACATTCATAGGTAAATATTAATACGTTGTGGAAACTGTGTGGGGTATACCGACACGGTCTAAGAAATAGCTATGTTAGTGTGACATATTTGTAGGTACCGGTAGCCTTTGAGTCAATCAAAGAGAATACGGGGCCGCTGAGTGATGTCATGAAGCACTAATGAACTTCTAGAACCTTTACTTGACCAACTTGGCCTTTTAGGATGTAGTGAGATGACCGGATTTGGTGCAGTCTGAAGTTGGTAGATACTCGATACTACACTCATTGAGGGTTGGTTCCTTGGAATATTTCGGTCGCCAGTAAAGAGGCTGAATTGAAACAATGAACAAGGAAACAATCCAGTGATATTGAGCTCCTTAGAACCCGGTTACTATTTTCTAGAACAGGTTGAGCCAACTAAACTTCAAGAGGGTACTTACCTATGAAACCCCATGCAAGCCAAAACTAGGAATTTGTGTGATTTGCTTGTACATATATACTTGTGCATAACATCATGGACATCATGAAGCATCATTTTCATCTACTAACCATTTCAAGGATTTTGGAAATTCATCTTTGTTCCTGTTTTGTAGGTTATGGATTCACTCCGCAGGAAAACCATCCAAGTCAACCTTATAAGAATTCTTCCACAACTCAAGGAACTAGCTTCAAAGATTCCTGAGAATTATCCATTCACCGAGAGGCATGGTCATCTACTCAACCTAGTCACTTCCAACACAGAGGAAGACATGATGAAGGTTCTCTTCTAGTTCTTTGACCCTTTGCATCACTGCTTCACATTTCCTGAATACCAGCTTGTGCCCACTTTGGAGGAATTTTCTTAACTCTTGAGGATTCCCATTCTCAATCAACTACCCTTCAACGGTACGGAAAGAGATCCAAAGCCAGAAGATATTTCTCAAGCCCTGCACTTGCACTCATCTGATGTCACACCCCATTGGGAAACTAGAAGTGGTGTCAAAGGCTTCTTGTCAAAGTTCTTGTTTGAGAAGGCCCAAAGCTGCTGGAATTCCTTGGACTTACAAGCTTTTGAGGAGATTGTAGCTCTTCTCATCTATGGGATGGTCTTATTCCCTAACCCTGACCAACTCATAGATGTGAGTGCCGTTAAAATTTTCATGTCACGCAATTCGGTTCCTACATTGCTTGGGGATATCTTACACTCTTTTCACACTCGTACAATGAGGAAAAGAGGTGTTCTCATGTGTTGCACTCCTCTCCTGGCAAGATGGTTTATTTCTCATCTTCCCCAATCAGTCTTGAAGAATGAGCAAGGTTTGAGGTGGTCATAACGATTGATGACTCTTACACATTCAGATATCCATTGGTGTTCTCGATCCAAAGAGAATGTTATCATCGTCGACTGTTGTGGGGAATTCCCTAACGTCCCTCTACTTGGCATTAGGGGAGGCATCACCTACAACCCATGCTTGGCTCTGAGACAGTTTGGTTATGCTCGAAGGGATAGCCCACATGATATGCTGATTCCAGACTTGGTTTTCGACTTTGACAACGACGACCAAGGACTCCAACATAGGTTCATCCGAGCTTGGAGGATGCCAAACAAAGTAGACAGTAAGACCTTGGGACACAAGAATTCCATCCCTCTTGAGCCTTACCTCAAGTGGGTACGGACCCGCGCCCAAAGTCTTATGATGCCTTACCCCTCTGTTCCCCCAGTGATTATAGAGCCTGTTAAGGAAGGCGAGGTTCCATACACCTTCCTACATTCTGACATGCCAACATCGCTCGAAGATCTACAAAGGAGTTGGATGCAGCTCAAGGGAGAACGCAACACTTTTGAAGCCCAATTCTACGCAAGCAAGAAGAAGGTTTTAGAACTCACTCGGTTACTTCACGAAGAGCAGACTCTCAACACCTACATTGCACCAAAGAGGATGCACAACGCCTTTTTACCTTAGAATTTTGTATTATTTTTCCCTAGGGGCATTGATGTACTAACAATTCTATCTTATTAATATGACGTGTGTTTCTTTTTTGTTTAAAACAAATTTGAATTCCTGAATCCTTGAATGCATTGCATGAATACATATCATTCATCATAAGCATTAAACAGGTCTCCACACCAAGTTTCCTCATCTCTCTGCTGTTTATTTCAGCAAGATGGATCTTGAACAAATGGTGAAAGACTTACAAGCTTAGAATTCACAATTTCAACAGCTACTCTTGACCTTAGCCAAGGAGCAAGAGGAGCTCAAGACTCTGCTAGAGAAAGAGAAAGAGAAAAAGAAGAAGAAGTGAGCCGGTGTGGTTATCATGGGTAGAAGGTTTGAAGGACAAGCCAAAAGGACCTTGGAATTTCCATCAACCTCTAAGGAAGGGGAAAGAAAAGGAAAGGAAACTGCAGTGCCATCTGATTCTGAAGCAGAAGAAGAGGAAGAAGAGGACTACTCAGAACAACAATACCCTCCAGCCGATGACAAATACAAAAACTTGGAAGAGCGTCTAGCTGCTATGGAGATACAGAGAGTACCGGGGTTGGACTTTGAAGAGTTAGGGCTGGTATCTGGAATAGTAATCCCTACGAAGTTTAAAGTGCCACTGTTTGCCAAGTATGATGGGGTGTCTTGTCCCAAGATGCACCTATGATCTTATGTCAGGAAAATTCAGCCATATTTTGCTGACAAAGATTTGTGGGTCCACTTTTTCCAAGACAGTTTGTCAGGAACACAGCTTGATTGATTCTACCAGTTGGAGAGGTCTGATGTGCACAATTGGGAAGACTTGGAAGCGGCCTTCTATAAACAATATCAATACAATGCCAACTTGGCGCTAACCCGTACTCAGCTACAAAGTATGGCTATGGCTACCAATGAGGGCTTCAAAGACTACGCCCAGAAGTGGAGAGATTTAGCCGGAAGGGTGCAACCACCTTTATCTGAAAGGGAGTTAGTGGACATGTTCTTGGGAACTTTATCAGGCCCCTTCTTTAATCATCTTATTGGGAGATCCTCTGCAAGTTTCACTGAGTTGATTTTAACCGGCGAAAGAGTGGAAGCTGGTATTAGAAGTGGGAAAATTCAGAAAGACGCGTCTACCTCTGCAGTTGCAAAACAACCCTTCACTGGAAAGAAGGAAGTGCCTGTTGTCTATGCTCAGAGGAATCAGGGAAGAACCGAGCTCCGTTCAACGGTGGGGGCCGTTATGATTCAAAAGTCGGCATCAGACCAACCGAGAAACAACCAGCCGAGAAATGATCAGCCGAGAAATAACCAACAAAGGGTGGAAAGGCCTGTAAGGAAATTCACCAAGATAAACATGAATCCTGCTTAAGTCCTACCACATCTTTTGAAGTTGAATTTAGCCATGCTGAAAGAGGCCCTTAAAAATCCCAATACTACATCTCCCCACTACCATCCGAATGCCAGGTGCGCATACCATTCAGAAAGTCCAGGGCACGACACCATCAACTGTTGGACTCTGAAGAACAAGATTCAAGATCTGATTGACGCAAAGGAATTTGAATTTGAAGCTCCCGAAAAATCGAATGTTATCTCTGCTCCAATGCCTAGGCATGGGCACAATTCCAGTGCTGTTGAGGAAGACTTATTTGTTGATACCGTGGATGATTTGTTGACTCCTCTCTCGACCATCAAGTTGAATTTGTTAAAGGCTGGGGTGTTTCCAGGTTGTGACAATGATTGCCATATTTGCCTATCCACACCATTTGACTGCCCTCTTTTGAAGAAAGGTATCCAACAATTGATTGATAATCAAGAAATTTTGTTTGAGAAAGCTCCTATTTCAACCATTCCAGTTCTAGAAGTTTCAATAATAACCATATACGCCAATCCTTCCAAGGTTCCTAAAAAGCCCGTTAGGATTACATATGCTCTTATGACTACTCCGTTGAAGATAACAATGCCCGAGCCTGCCCCATACAAATCAGATAAAATGGTACCATAGAACTATGGTGGAGAAATCTACTACCATGGTGTCAAACAGATTGAACAGGCTGCCGAAGACGAGAGCTCCGAAGAGGACAATTCCGTCATCAGTAACATTACCGGAACAAGCAAAATTACTCATAGTGGAAGAGTTTTCTCTCTAGAGATTGCGCATCCAAAGGCAGTCTTTGGACCCGTGGCCGTTCCGAAGATTACAACTGTACCAGTAATTACACCTGTAAGTGACCGCCGAAAATGACAATGCAATTCCTATCCCTACTTCCGCTGCTGAGAATAAAGGAAAGAATGTTCAAGAGGAGCCTGTCCTGATGAAGGCTCAATCACTAGTCATTCTTGAGACATCCAAGAGGGAGATGGAAGAAATCCTGAGGATCATTAAGAAAAGTGATTATGATGTGGTCGAACAACTGGGGCAGACCCCCTCCAAAATCTCTATGTTAGCATTGCTGCTTTGCTCTGAGGCACATGCTAAAGCTTTGGTAAAATTTCTGAAGACGGCTCATGTGCCGCAAGAGACTTCGGCTGATCAATTCCAAGAGTGTGTGACCAGTTTGATGGTTGACAATGGCATGGGTTTCTCTGATGCTGACTTGACATCCAAACGGAAAAAACATAACGACGCACTACATGTCTCAGTGGAGTGTAGGGGAACCACCCTAGCCCATGTTTTGGTTGATACTGGATCATCTCTGAACGTCTTGCCAAAGAAAGCCTTGGATAGATTGGATTGTGAAGGCCTAACCCTGAAACCCATCAATATAATTGTGAGAGCATTTGACGGCTCTAAAAGGATGGTCCATGGAGAGGTGGACATCCCAATCAAGTTGGGTACTCAGACGTTCAATTCAACATTCTACGTAATGGACATCCGTCCTTCCTACTCTTGCCTATTGGGACGCCCCTGGATTCACAATGCCGGAGCCGCCACCTCCACCTTGCATCAAATGCTCAAATACCCCGTCCAAGGGAAAATCATAACTGTCCATGGGGAAGAGGAATATATGATTAGTCATCTGAATTCCTCCCGTTATGTAGAGTTGGATGGCGAATTCATTGAAACCCCTTTCCAACATTTTGAAGAAGTCTCTCAGGAAATAGCAGCGACCAAAGCAGTATCTTCAACTCCTGTGATCATAAGACCTGTACCTCAGATGTCTTATCTAAAGCATGCAAGGGCAGTAGTGGAAGAGGGCGGATCCACTATCTTGGGGCAGCTTCCCGACTTTCCTTTCAAAACAGACAAGTTTGGCCTGGGATTTACCTCGACTGCTCAGAAGGCCGTGCATCGCGCCCGTGCCGGGGGGCCACCTGTGAAGATCAGCCACCAAGGGGTTAAAGCACTAGAGGATAGTGAAGAAGATGGCAGCCTAGAAGACTGGATTTTTCCTACTGTTGGCGGAGGATTATGCAATTGGGAAGCAAAAGACTTTGTTTCGATTACTTTCATACCGCAGTAATTTATCTTTTCCATTTCTGTTGGATCTGTAATAATTCACAAACAATTCGTACTTTTTCAACCTTGTGTCTTACCCGAGGCACAACGGTCCATTATTAAGGGTTCTTATTTCATTTTCATATGTCATTTTAATGAATCATGGACGCTTTTCATATATAACCCTTTTCGTGCTCATTGTCTTTCTTTTACATTTTGTTGTTTTAAGATGGCTATGCCCTTACACACACCCACACTCACAAATGCAGGTACCCTTCCATTCTGGAACCCATGGGTAACGATACTGCTATAGCCTTCAGTGACTCTAAAGATCTGATCTACCAAGCCGAATACGAAGGTGAGGAAGATTGTGAGGTGCCAGGGGAATTGGCCAGACTTCTGCATCAAGAGGAAAGAGCAATTTTGCCTCATGAGGAGCTGTTGGACACAATCAACTTGGGTACTAAGGAAGACATAAAGGAAATCAGAGTGGGTGCCAACCTAGAGCCGAGTGTCAAGGAGCACCTAATTCAGCTGTTGATCTTTTCCTAGTCATACGAAGACATTCCGGGACTCGATACAGACATTGTGGTACACCGTCTACCCACAAGAGAAGATTGTCCACCAGTTAAGCAAAAAGTCCGCCGCATGAGACCTGACATGTCAGAAAAGATCAAAGTAGAAGTTATGAAGCAGTTCAATGTTGGATTTCTGGCTGTTACTTCCTATCCACAATGGGTTGCTAACATTGTGCCCGTGCCTAAGAAGGACGGCAAAGTGAGAATGTGCATGGACTATAGAGATTTAAACAGGGCCAACCCTAAAGATGATTTTCCACTTTCGCACATCGACATCCTGATTGACAACACAGCTCAGCACAAAGTATTTTATTTCATGGATGGATTCTCAGGCTATAACAAGATCAAAATGGCACCTGAGGACATGGAGAAAACTACTTTTGTCACACAGTGGGGTACGTTCTGCTACAAAGTGATGCCATTCGGACTGAAGAATGCCGGGGAAACCTATCAACGCGCCATGGTAGCTTTGTTTCATGATATGATACATCATGAGATAGAGGTCTACGTAGATGACATGATAGCCCAATCACAAACTGAAGAAGAACACCTTGATCACTTGCAAAAGCTGTTTGTCAGGTTAAAGGAGTACAAGCTAAGATTGAATCCAAACAAGTGCACATTTGGAGTCCGGTCCGGTAAGCTCTTAGGTTTCATTGTCAACAATAAAGGCATCAAAGTTGATCCTGCCAAAGTCAAAGCTATACAAGAAATGCCCGCTCCTCGCACTGAGAAGGAGGTCAGAGGTTTCTTGGGACGCCTAAACTACATTGCTAGGTTCATTTCTCACCTAACATCTACTTGTGAACCAATCTTCAAGCTATTGAATAAAGATCAGGTAGTCCGATGGAACGACGAATGTCAAGTTGCTTTCGATAAAATCAAGGAGTATTTGCTAGAACCTCCTATCTTGATGCCACCCATCGAAGGAAGACCGCTAATCATGTATCTGACCGTCCTAGAGAATTCAATGGGGTGCATACTGGGGCAGCATGACGAGTCTGGCCGAAAAGAGCATGCCATTTATTACCTTAGCAAAAAGTTTACCGACTGTGAAACAAGATATTCACTGCTCGAGAAAACTTGCTGCGCTTTGGTATGGGCTGCTCGCCGGCTAAGGCAGTATATGTTGACTCATACCACTTTGCTGATATCTAAGATGGATCCGATAAAGTACATCTTTGAGAAGTCTGCTTTGTCCGGAAGGATAGCCAGATGGCAGATGATCCTGACAGAATACGATATACAGTACACGACCCAAAAAGCTATAAAGGGAGGTGTGCTAGCTGATCATCTAGACCATTAAGCTGTAGAAGATTACCAATCCATGAAGTTTGACTTCCCTGACGAAGACATCATGAAATTGGACAACATTGAAGATTTCAGACCATATGACGGACCTGAACAAGGATCCTGATGGACCCTGTACTTTGATGGGGCCTCCAATGCGCTTGGTAACAGTATCGGTGCTGTGCTTATATCTCCCGAAGGATATCATACTCCTTTCACCGCCAGACTTTACTTCAACTGTACGAACAACATGGCAGAGTATGAAGCTTGCATCTTTAGACTCAAGGCTGCCATAGACTTGGGAATCAAATCTTTAATTGTATTTGGGGACTCAGCTTTGGTCATCAGTCAGATCAAAGGAGAGTGGGACACTAAACATCCAAACCTCATCCCTTACAAAGAACATGTCTTGATATTGCTACCACATTTCGAACAGATTACCTTCGAGCACTTCCCACGAGAAGAAAATCAACTAGCAAATGCTCTAGCTACAATGTCATCCATGTTTAAACTTAACTGGGATAATGAGGCTCCCCAAATCACCATTGAACGAATGGAAGAACCTGCACATTGTCACGAGATTAATACCGAGGAAGTAGTGGACCAGCCATGGTTTCATGAAGTCAAAAGGTATCTCGAGGCTCAAGAATACCTTGAAGGAGCTTCAGTTAATGACAAAAAGTTCTTAAGGAGATTCTCAGCTAAGTTCTTCCTAAGCAATGGCATCCTGTACAAGCGTAATCATGATTCTATTCTGCTCCATTGTGTGGACAAGATTGAAGCTGAAAAGATCATGGCTGAATTGCATGAAGGTACCTTTGGCACTCACTCTAGCGGGAATATGATGGCTAAGAAGATTCTACGGGAAGGCTATTACTTGTCTACCATGGAAGCCGACTGCTATCAACACTCTCGGACCTACCATAAATGTCAAATCTATGCAGACAAGGTACACGTGCCTCCAGTTCCTCTAAATGTCTTAACAGCTCCTTGGCCCTTCGCTATGTGGGGAATCGACATGATTGGAGAGATCAAGCCTACAACATCTAATGGACACCGCTTCATTCTGGTGGCCATTGACTATTTCACCAAGTGGGTTGAAGCAGCTTCCTTCGCATCCGTTACTAAGAATGTTGTTGCTCGCTTCATCAAGCAGAACCTTATTTGCCGATACGGTATCCCAAAAAGGATTATCACTGATAACGATACAAACCTTAATAATACTATGATCACCGCCCTGTGCGAGCAGTTCAAGATTCAACATCACAATTCATCTCCCTATCAGCCAAAGATGAACGGTGTTGTCGAAGCTGCGAACAGAAATATTAAAAAGATCATACAAAAGATGACGGTCACCTACAAGGACTGGCATGAGATGTTACCGTTTGCTCTCCATGGGTACCGTACCACTGCACACACATCAACTGGGGAAACACCCTATTCTTTAGTTTATGATATAGAGGCTGTTTTACCTATCGAGGTTCAGATCCCCTCTTTAAGGATCATGAAAGATGCTGGTTTGAGTGAAGACGATTGGATCTAGACCCGACTTGACCAATTGAACTTAATTGACGAGAAGAGACTTACTACTGTTTTCCACGGTTAGACGTATAAAAAACGGATGATCAAAGCTTTCAACAAGAAAGTCAGATGCCAGATATATCAAGTTGGAGATCTAGTGATCAAGCGCATCATCTTGCCACAAAGTGATCCCAGGGGAAAATGGACTCCTACCTATGAAGGACCATTTGTAATCAAGAACATATTTTCTGGTGGGGCAATGATTTTAACCACCATGGACGACGACGATCTGCCGCACCCTGCAAATGCAGACATAGTCAAAAGATACTACGCATAAATGACCCGCTAGGTTGACACACCTAGGAAAAAAAGGGCATCCCGGTGAATCGAAAACCCGAAAGGACGGTTCAGGAAAAAATTAGGGATAAAACAAAAAAATACGTACACCCGGCAAGTTGAAAACCCGAAAGGGCGACTTGGGCAAAAAAGGGTTTCCTGGTGAATCGAAAACCCGAAAGGGCGGTTCAGGCAAAAGTTAGGGAATTAAAGTTTATGACTATGTCTCTTCGGATCACTTTAAGGACAATCTCTTCACTAACAAACTCTGAGCTTCTGATCAATGCAATCATCTTCGGACAAAGCAACGAATGGACAAGATATTCGGAGATACGAAGGCTATAGCAGAATGGGAACCCCATGGGATTTTTACACATAGCTATTTCTCTTTGTATAAATTTTTCTCAATTTTATATGACACCATCCTCTTACTAGGATGTTTGTCTCCTTTGTACAAAATACTTATTCAAAGTAAATACAAAGATATCTCTTTCAAAGAACAGAAAAACTTTTGTCTTTTTCTCTTTTACACTTGTGTTTTTATTTGCAAAAACGTCCAATGATTCATTAATGAACATATGCATTTGAACATAATTGCTATTTACAAATAAACAAGATGAAAAAGAACAATTACTGACAGGTTGAAAGGATAGGAAAACGTCTTTAGGCTATTCCATGAACAATCCCTACAGTACATCATCTAGATCCCTAGCGGAACTAGCATTTCAAATCCTTAATCCTCATCAGAGTTAGAACTTCATCTCAATCCCCAACGGAGCTCAAATTTCAAACTATCAATCCCCAGTGGAAACCATTCAGTTGCTCCAAATTCCCCAACAAGTTATCTTGAAGCCTGAAAACAACCTAGGATAACTCCCCAGTAGAATGGCAGACAATCCAAACTCATGAATCTACTTCCCAGCAGTAAGCCTTCTTCCCCACAAAGTTTCTTATTTTTTAACAGAATGAAGATTCTCATTCTTAATTTCCCAGTGAAGTCGCCCAAGTTTTCATTGCTCCCCAACAGAATGAAGATTCTCATTCTTAATTCCCCGCAGAAGTCATCAGAGTTTTCTCTATTCCTCAGCAGAACAAGGATCCCCTTTGTGTAATCCCCAGTAGACGTCATCAAAGTTCTCTGGATTCCCCGAGCAGATTCTCTTAAGCAGTACATGGCATTACTTTCTCAACAGAATTTTTGTCAATACTCTGACTTTAAGACATGAAGGATACCTATATCCCCAGAGAAGTCAAGGATTTTTAATCCCCAACGGTCGCCAAGGATTTCTCATCCTTAGCAATCGAGGATTTATTTTCCCCGGCAGCAGTCAAGGAGTTATTATCCCCAGCCGCCAAAGATTTCTTATCCCTAGCTGTCAAGGATTTATTTTCCTCAGCAAAACAGCAAATCATCTTACATGCACATACATTACATCCATATATCATAAACATTGATAAAACACATATATTGCATCATACATTTCATGCAACATAACTTTGTGTTTCAACTAATGTTTTACCCTTTTCAGGATAAGATTAATAAGCTACCATTAATAGTATACAATCATGATACGGTACATATACACTCCAGACATGGAAGTCATTCTGTTGCTCATTCAGATTCAGATTTCAGATACAGTTCAGATACGCTCCAAATACGGATGCCATCCTGATACTTATTCAGATTTCAACTATCAGATACAATTCAGATATACTCCAGACACGGAAGTCATTTTGTCACTTATTCAGATTCCAGTTCAGATACACTCCAGACACGGAAGTCATTATGTCACTTATCTAATTTCAAATCCAGATACGCTCCAGACACGGATGCCATTCTGGCCCTTATTCAGTTTTCCGATTCAGATATAGTACAGATACACTCTAGACACAGAAGTCATTCTGTTGCTCATTCAGACTCAGATCTCAGATGCAGTTTAGATACGCTCTAGACGCGGATGCTATTCTATTACTCATTCAGATTCAAACTTCAGATGCAGTCCAGATACGCCCCAGACACGGTTGCCATTCTGTCACTTATTATGATTTTCCCCAGCTTAGATACGCTCCAAACACATATGCCATTCTGTCGCTTATTCAGATTTCAGATTCAGATACAATACAGATACACTCTAGATATGGAAGTCATTATGTTATTCATCCAGATTCAATTTTAGTTACAGCTCGGATATGCTCCAGACACGGCTGTTATTCCCTTGCTCATACAGATTCAGTCTCCAGATAAAGTTCAGATACATTCCAGATACGGACACCATTCAGATACTCATCCTCTTGACTTACAACAAACATTCTTGGATGGCATCTACAAGCCCATCTCCAACAAGATTTTATCACCTCTCCAAATG
The DNA here is from genome assembly GCA_948472305.1 of Vicia faba. NCBI lineage: Eukaryota > Viridiplantae > Streptophyta > Magnoliopsida > Fabales > Fabaceae > Vicia > Vicia faba. The sequence goes on along the minus strand of OX451737.1, from coordinate 1,156,354,722 downwards.
GTATCTTTAAGCCCATTTCCTCAAACTACACTTTGACGAGTGCAAATTTACGGGCACTCTAATGTCCAATCATCTTTTACCTTCAAGTCACGAACGACAAAGCTCGCCAATCTAACTCTTCAGGTTCAAGAAGATTGAACAGGGGCAGCTGCTGTACTCCAAAATTTTCCCTCTCATTTTATTAAGATTTTCCTCACAAGACTTCTTGGACTCAAGACAAGATTAGGGTTTGCTCAGCTCAAGATATCACCTTGCACTGATGACCTGAAATTAGGGTTTGAGTTTGCAAAAGGATTTTTGGACCATCAATGCTTCATGTGACTTTCATACACCATATTGGACCCCTAAGATTGCTCATGACAAATTTCAGGCCTTGAATCACATTTTTGCCCAGTCAATTGGACAGTTGACCTAAAAATCAGTTGTATTGGGGAAAAAGTCAACCATGGCCAATTTACAGTCAAAATTCATAAATTTTGATCCACAACACCATTCTAGGCTCCTATGTACCATTTGATCAAGTTTGGATGACAACTCCTCAAGAAATTTGATCAAATCATCAAAAGGGCAAAATGGTCAAAATTAGGGTTTTGGCTGAGAAAGGGCAGTTTCTGATTTTTAACCTAGCCAATGACCAATTGGGTTCAAACATGATTTCAAGGACACAATGGAATCATCTTGACCTAATGTTGGCTGAAGATTTTGATAATATTATTAGAAGCCAAATGAATTAAACGTTTTGATCGAAATGAGGTAAAGCATCATGTTTCGAAGTAGCAGAAGTAGTGTTTCGAATAAGTGTGTCAAAGCTTGGAGCTTCGAGTGGCAATTATGGGAACATATCTAAAGAAGTCTCGAAATAACAACAAGGCTGTGTCTGGGAAGAGCGTTCGAAACGGAGAAGCACCAAAGCATTTGAAATTCAAATGGAAGCGGGACTTTCGAAGTTAGAAAGTTATGTGTTGGAGCATTTGGGGACACGTGGAAAGATGAAAGAAGCATTGTCCTGCATGTTCGAAACGTGGCATAATCCTATAGAAAGACCGTTATGGTCGAATTAGTATAAATAGAAGTCTTAGTATTAGGATTTCGTGTGTCATATCTATTATACAAAATACTCAATAACATTCAAACTACCACATGGCAAGGGAAACGAATGCAAGAGAAATGTATGTATGATAGCACCATGTATTTCTGATTTAATGAAAACCTTTTACCATTTCCAGTACTTTCCTTTATCCTTTTTGTCAAATAACATTTACAAGTTTTCTTATTTACAGTCTTTTCACTTCGAAATCTCTTCTTCAAAGTTTTACATTTTAATGTTTTCTTCATATTTCAAGCACTTTATATCTCAGAAAACTGTCATATTTTCCATACTTTTACCTTCAAGCTTTAAAGTCAAACCTTTTACGTTCCAGAAATCCTTTATATTAACTGTTTTGTAAGTCGGAACCATTTACTTCACTTTTATGCAGTTTTACATGTCTTTACAATTAGCATTACAATCAGCACTCATTCATGTAACAGTTTTCACACACATTTTGATCACATCTTTAGACTTTCAGAGAGAGAAATCGAAATAAGCCAAACACATATACAATATCAACCATGAATATCTGTTCGATCGTGAGAGTAACCTTAATATCCAAGGAGTCCTAGGATCAATCTAGTCGATCCTGTGAGTTACCAGAGGAATTGAATAACAGTCAGAAAGATTATTCGATAGTTTTGAAGACTAGCAGTTGTTTACCAGAAATCACTGGAAACAAATTGGCACACCTGATGGGACCAATAATTGGATATTAGAAATAAGGATTGTTAAGACATAACCATTACAAAAACGTTGGAACCTAAGAAGTTTGTTGTTTTATGAACCTGAGAAGTGGTAAGATAACCAACGGCAACCAACCTTTACCCAGAAGAAAACGTTTGGACAAAATGTCTAATTCAGACAATCAACAAGGGGACCAAAACGACCCACATGCAACAGGCACTAACGCGTCCACTTCGATCGGAACATCTAATGTAATCCCTTCAAATGCACAGTCTGTTGCATCTTCGACCAGTAACATAGCCACCAATGGAGTAAGTGGCATATCAACTAATAGTTCGATCTTAGGAAATACTGGAACCATTGGATACCCTGGGGGATTCGTTCCACCATCAGGGACACAATCCCATTTCGTCACTCCATTAACTAGACCACCCGGTTTCGATGGGAATAGAACCAGAAATTCCTCTTATGGAATGCCAACATCTTTTATGGTAGGTTTACACAATTCCACATCAAATTCATCTCCATAACTAGGGTCTGGGTCTGGGGCGAATCAGTTTATGACAAATAACCAAGGGTCGGTGGGCTATAGCACAATGCCTATCCTAACCACAGATAACTAATTGGCTTTTAGGCAATTGATGGATGACAGTAACCATAATATGATAGGGGTGTTAGCACAAACCATGCAGGAGATATTTGCCCCAATAGTGCAAAATGTGACTGTGACAAACAGGGAAAACACTGACAATATGAGTCGAATAGCAGATTTCTTCGCTCCCCCAGAAAGGCGTAGGAAGAATCAGGCGGGATTTCGAACAAACATGCCTGTTATAGAACAAATTGCTAACGACCCAATTTATAGACCACCCAGAGAGGAAGTTAACTTAGGGGCCAGGGCACCAAGGTTAGAAGCCCCAATAATCCCGGGCCCACAAAGGGAAATTATGGAACCAGGGGCAAGGGTCAAAAGGCTAGAAGCCCCAGAGTTTCGAGAAGAACAACCTAGGGGAGTTGTTTTGGTTGGTCGAAATCAAGATTCCGATGCCGTCGTTCATAGAATTCGAAACGATAACATCTTGGCAGAAAACAACCTAACCACCATGATAGAGAGAGTCATGGCCCAAAATGGCCTCAATACAGGAATGAGGAGGCCAAATTACGCTTCTCCCATATTGGATTGCATAATGCATACTGATTTACCAAGGGGATATAAAGTCCCTAAATTTACAAAGTTCGCTGGGGATACCAATGAGTCAACAGTCGAACACATAGCGAGATATCTAACCGAAGCGGGAGATATAGCCAATAATGAAGATCTCAGGATCAAATACTTCCCAAGTTCCTTGACAAAAAACGCCTTCACATGGTTTACCACTTTGCCTCCTGGGTCCATTGACACTTGGGCTCTCTTAGAGAGATTATTCCATGAACAATTTTACATGGGACAGTCGAAAATAAGTTTGAAGGAACTGGCCAGTGTTAAGAGAAAGTTCAGCGAACCCATAGATGATTATTTGAATAGATTTAGGCTTTTGAAATCCAGATGTTACACAGTAGTGCCTGAACATGAGTTAGTCGAAATGGCCGCTGGTGGCTTGGATTATTCTATTCGAAAGAAACTAGACACTCAGTATTTGAGGGATATGGCTCAGTTAGCCGATAGGGTTCGACAGGTCAAAAGACTAAAGGCCGAAAAAGCCAGAGTCTTTAAGAATAGCAAGAAAGAAAGGATTTCCTATGTTGGGACTGAGGAAGCAGAAGTATATCCTGAATTCGAATTCGAAGAGGTCGAAATCGACCTCGCTGAATTAAAACAAGCCCCGCCTTATTCCTGAAAATTGTTAGTTCCCACAAAAGGGAAAGATATTGTTGAAAATGAAAAAAGTGACAAATTTCCAAAGAAGGTTTATACCTTCGATGTCACTAAGTGTGACGAGATTTTTGACTTACTTGTCAAAGATGGCCAACTAATTGTGCCATCAAATATCAAAATACCTCCTTTGGATCAGAGGAAGAAGAGAGGATTTTGCAAATATCATAGTTTCCTAGGCCATAAAACCTCACAATGTTTTCTTTTCAGGGACCTGATTCAAAATGCGATCAAGGATGGCAGACTAAAGTTTACTGATAAGGTGAAGATGAAAGTGGACGAAGATCCCTTGGACGTCGCAGACACCAACTACTCCGAGCCTGCATGCCTTGGAGAGGTCAACATGGTGGAAACTGATCAAAGCGACGCCCTAACAGGAGAGAAGGGTACTGGAATTGAAAACTGGGTGATGGTCGAAGTCAGCGAGGAGGTCACTGAAGACATCCAGAATACGCCAGAGACTCCGATTGCCGCCTCTGTAGCTGTTGCAAGAGAAACCCAGGCTACTGAAGGCCAGGGAAATAAAAACCAAGAATTAACACAAGTCACTGAAGGCTTGAGGCTGGAATTGGAGAAAGTCCAAATCACACAGCCAATTTCCCTCCAGAAAGAAATATGGGACACTCTAGGGGAACCCAGTGGAAAATTTGACTATTTGGTCAAATATTCTGCCCCAGAGAGTTCGAAGGTTCAGATTGAGGATATAAAGCCCACAGGATGGGGTGATGATGAAGCTAAAGAGGGAGATGTGGAAATAAATATGGTGGATATGGAAAGACCTCGCTCTGAGATGGAGGAAGTGGAAAAATACTTAGAAAAAGAAAAGTATAGAATGGGGGATAATCACGCTGGAGATGCTAGTCTCAAGGATTATCTCATGACATGCCACAAAGGAGATTCAGGCATGATATTGTGCCCTAGGTGCAGCATCCTCTGCAACCAAAGAATAGCTGCGAATTTCAAAAGGGTACAGAGGGCTCGAACTGGCAACAATTGGCGCCAGGATAACCAGCTTTTTAGGTGTTATCCCAAGGCTGGAGAAAGTTTGCTGGAATTTGTGTTTCGCTGCTACAAAGGGGAAACCAAGTGCTTGATTTGCCCAAGGTGTTCTGCTGTGTATGACCAAAGCATGGCCAGGGCCTTCGAAACGATTCCCTTCGCCCCTTGCTGGAACCATCAAGAAACTGCCCAGATGGGCCCACGTTTCGATAGCAGACACAAACAGCGAAGGCCTAATAGCCCTCACCCCAAGGCTGCTCGAAGAGTGACTTTCAAACTCCCTGCCGAAGTGCCAACCGATAGATGGTTACAAGTCAGAAATGACAAAGGCAAAGATAGATGGAGAAACGCTGAACGAAATGCACGCCATGCTGTGACATACAGGAGGCAATTCAACACAGCAAAAAGGGAGGAAGTGAGATTAGAAAATTACAAAGGAAGGAACCCCATGTCAAGATCCCAGTGGCGCAGACAGCAAAGGATTCGAAAGGCTGAGAGAGAAGCTGTGGCAAACAAAGGGGTTACTTCAACGAAAAACCAAGGTGAATCTAGCACCAACAAACCAAAAAATCAAACTGAAGACAAACCACCAGTCAATAGGAGGCTCTTCTCTGAAGAACAACGCGATGAACCAAAGGAATACACTCCAGGCTCGGAAGAGGACGAAGATATGATAACAGATAACTTCGAATCGGAGGGGGAGTCTTCATTCAACTTGAACTGTAACGTGGTGTCTGTGCTTCCCTGCGAATTTGGGCAGGAAATCGAAATCAATGAATATTTGGAGGAAGACACCACAGATTTGATGAAACATAGGCCCGTGTGCTAATATGTGATGGACAATGGGGCTGTTGAGGAACAAAATGCGTTCTTCGAACGTCCAGAACCTGCAATGAAGAACCATCTCAAGCCACTTTTCATTCGGGCGAAAGTTAGAACAATGTTTGAATCTACTACCCTATATTTAAGTTTTGATGATAACAAAGTGAAAAGATATAGTATTTATAAGTTTCATGTTTGAACTATCTGCTGCCTAAAATTATTATGTTCTGACTTGCAGATACGCTGATTGAAATAAGCAAGATCACATCTATTCAGCATCAGAATTTGATTTCATACACCAGCATCAGAAGTTGCTACATCAGAACGTCAAGATCAGATGATCAACTCACGTACATGCTGAAGCCTGATGAACAAGACTGCGCTCAAACACTCTGATACAGAAACACAATAGTTCATCAGCAGCGAAGCAGAATCAGAATGAGCCAAGCCAGAACTTGCGTTAAGTAAGCAACGGTACTGTGCATTGAAAGCTAATCAATTCCCACGGCCTCATTCCAGACAAGATCTGCTCAAAAAGGAAAGCTTGTTATTAGCATTGAATCAAGAATATTGCATCCAACGTTCATCATCTCAAGTGCTATATAAACAAGGCTTTGAAGATTATAATGGCTAATGCTCTCCAAATCTCTACACGCACAAAAGCTGAACCATAATCTTCGTTCTACCAGTTCTGCTAAATCACATACTCTGATATTCCATTACTGTTTAGCAATCTAGTTTCTAAGCTTCATTTTGTGTATACATCACAGTTGTGATACAGTTTTGTAGAAAACATCCACACACATAGTTTTATCTCTTTGTAAGAAAGTGTTACCTTGACAAACCGGGTTGTGGTTTGAATCAAGAAGGCTTTAGCAGTTGTTAAAGCAGTCTGTAATATTCAGTTGAATATAGTGAATTAAGACCTCGTTGGAGAGAGGCGAAATCACCTTGACGGGTGGACTGGAGTAGTTTGAGATCAAACGAACCAGGATAAAAATATCTTGTCAATTGCTTTAGATTTCAGTTTTACAATTCAACCCCCCCTTCTTGTGTTTTTCACCACTTCAATTGGCATCAGAGCGCCTGGTTCTGAGCTAAAACACTTAACCGTGTCAGTACAAGATCCAGCGTCAGAAAAACACAATGGCAGGAAACAATTCTCACTTCAGCAATGACAACAATGAGGACAGGGACAGATTCAGTGGCAAACCTCCAGTCTTTGATGGAGAAAACTTTGATTACTGGAAAGACAGAATTGAAAGCTTCTTTCTGGCACATGATGCTGATCTGTGGGATATGGTGACAGATTGATACACGCACCCTGTGAATGCAAGTGGTCAGAAGATTGATAGAAAATCAATGACTGATCAACAAAAGCGTGACTTCAAGAATCACCACAAGGCCAGAACCATCCTCCTCAGTGCCATCTCCTATACTGAGTATGAAAAGATCTCCAACAGAGACACAGCAAAGAACATCTTTGATTCTCTCAGAATGCCGCATGAGGGCAACGTTCAGGTCAAAGAAACAAAAGCTCTGGCGCTCATTCAGAAGTATGAGGCGTTCAAAATGGAAGAATCTGAATCCATTGAAACTATGTTCTCTAGATTCCAGATTCTGGTAGCTGGTCTCAAAGTTCTGGACAAAGGGTACTCTACTGCTGACCATGTCAAGAAAATAATCAGAAGTTTACCCAAGCAGTGGAGGCCTATGGTTACTGCTCTGAAGCTAGCTAAAGATCTCAACAAAATGACTCTGGAGGAACTTATCAGCTCCCTCAGAAGTCATGAGATAGAGCTAGAAGCTGATGAGCCTCAGAAGCAAGGTAAGCCTTTAGCATTAAAATCTAACAGAAAATTTGAGTCTAAAGTTTTGCAGGCAGTTGAAGAAACATTTGATGGATCATCATCAGAAGAAGACGAACTTTCCCTTCTCTCCAGAAGAGTGAATCAACTGTGGAAGCAAAGACAAAGGAAGTTCAGGAATCCCAGAAGATCTGATCAGAACGAGTCTTCTTCCAGATACAGAAGGACAGATTCTTCCTCTGGATACAGAAGATCTGAAGGCTCCTCCAGTAGCAAAAAGCCAAACACAAAAGACATCATCTGCTATGAGTGCAATGAGCAAGGACACTACAAGAGTGACTTCCCAAAGCTTCAGAGGGAAAAGCCCAAAAAGAAGTTTAGAAGAGAGAAGAAGAAAAGTCTCATGGCTACATGGGATAACTCTGACTCGTCTGAAGCTGACTCAGAATCAGATGATGAAAGGGCAAACATAGCTCTCATGGCAAACATTTCAGAAGATAGTGAAGCTTCTGAATCAGACTCAGAATCAGACACAGAAGAGGTATTTCCTAACTTCGCTGTTAACTTTACAAAGGCTGAACTTGCTGAAAGCCTTAATGAGATTCTGGAACGTTATCAGCAGATTAGAGCTAAATTCAGAGACCTGAAAAGGAATCTTGAATCTGACTCTAATAAGTCTGAGAGTCTCAAATTGGAAAATTCTGAGCTGAGAGATAAGATTTCAAAATTAGAAAACACTTTACAAAACTCTCAGAAGGAACCAATTTCTGAAACTCCCAGCAACGCTGATGAGATCATCAAGGAGTATGATCATAGTTTCCAGAAGTTCCTAGCTAAAAGCATAGATAGAAGCAGAATGGCTTCAATGATCTATGGAGTTAGCAGAAACGGCAGGAAAGGAATAGGATACCAAGGTAAGGTTCCTACACCAAAGAATGTCATGGACTTAACCATTAAACACACTCCTCTGAATTCACACTTTGTGTATGGTCACACACATGATATCAAATATACTAGCAGTAAGCACTCTGTGAAACCAAAATTCAACCAGAGTTTTGGTAAAACTAACAAATCAGGACCCAAGAAAATCTGGGTACCTAAGGATAAAATAATACATGTTGCAGATATCTTTAGCAGCAAGTCAGAAACACCAGTCATGGTACCTGGACTCTGGCTGCTCACGACACATGACGGGAAGAAGGCATATGTTCCAAAGCCTGGAACTTAAGCCTGGAGGCCACGTTGGCTTTGGAGGCAATCAGAGGGGAAAGATAATTGGCTCTGGAACTGTAGGTAATGGAAATCTTCCCTCTATTAATAATGTTCTGCTAGTAGATGGATTGATGCATAATCTGTTATCCATAAGTCAATTAAGTGATAACGGTTATGATATAATCTTTAATCAAAAATCATGTAAAGATGTTAGTCAGAAAGATGGGACTATCCTGTTTAATGGTAAGAGGAAAAACAACATTTACAAAATTAAACTTTCTGAACTAAAGAGTCAGAATGTAAAATGTCTTCTGTCTGTTAACAACGAGCAATGGATCTGGCACAGAAGATTGGGGCATGTTAGTATGAGAAGAATATCTCAGATTAACAAACTCAATCTGGTCAGAGGACTTCCTAATTTGAAGTTCAATTCAGATGCTCTGTGTGAAGCATGTCAGAAAGGCAAATTTGCAAAACCTTCTTTTAAATCCAAAAATGTTGTTTCCACCTCTAAGCCATTAGAACTTCTGCACATTGACTTATTTGGACCAGTTAAAACTGCTTCAGTCAGTGGTAAGAAGTATGGGTTAGTAATCGTAGATGACTATAGCAGATGGACATGGGTAAAGTTCTTAAGACACAAGGACGAGTCACACTCTGTGTTTGTTACGTTCTGTAACCAAGTTCAGAATGAAAAGGATCTTAGAATCGTTAAAGTCATAAGTGATCATGGTGGAGAATTTGAAAATAAAGATTTTGAGTCATTCTTTAATGAAAAAGGCATTCTGCATGATTTCTCTTGTCCTAGAACTCCCCAACAAAATGGAGTTGTAGAACGAAAGAACAGAACATTGCAAGAAATGGCCAGAACCATGATCAATGAGACAAACGTTGCTAAGACTTTCTGGGCAGAGGCAATAAACACAGCGTGCTACATTCAGAATATAATCTCAATAAGACCTATTCTGGAAAAGACTCCATATGAATTGTGGAAGAACAGAAAGCCCAACATTTCATATTTTCATCCATTTGGATGTACTTGCTTTATATTAAATACAAAGAATTATTTGAACAAGTTTGACTCTAAGGCACAGAAGTGTATTATGTTAGGATACTCTGAACGCTCAAGAGGGTACAGAGTATACAATACAGAAACACAGATTGTGGAAGAATCAATCAGTGTTCGTTTTGATGACAAGCTTGACTCTGAAAAGTCAAAGCAGAATGAAGTTTTTGCAGGTATAGAAATTGAATTTGCAGGTTCTGAAGACAAGTCATCAGAAGCTCTCAACACAGACATTCCTTCAACGTCTGAAAGGAGCACTGCTAGAAATCCTACAACAGCTGCTGATCAACCTCAGAAGAGATTGCCCAGAAGCAGCTTGGATCACCCAGAAGAGACTATCCTAGGAAGAAAGGAAGATCCAATCAGAACAAGAGCAAGCTTCAGAAACTCTGAAGAAACTCTTATGGGACTTGTGTCTCTGATTGAACCTTCTTCTATTGATGAAGCACTTCTGGATAATGACTGGATTCTAGCAATGCAAGAAGAGCTGAATCAATTCACCAGAAACGACGTATGGGATCTCGTTCCCAGACCAAAAGGATTCAACGTCATTGGAACAAGATGGGTGTTCAGAAACAAGCTAAATGAACAAGGTGAAGTCATCAGAAACAAGGCACGACTGGTTGCACAAGGTTATAGTCAGCAAGAGGGGATAGACTATACAGAAACCTTTGCCCCAGTCGCCAGGTTAGAATCTATCAGACTTTTAATTTCATTTGCTGTTAATAGAGGCATCACTCTGTATCAGATGGATGTCAAAAGTGCATTCTTAAATGGTTATATAGAAGAAGAAGTTTATGTTCACCAACCCCTAGGTTTTGAAAATACAAAACATCCAGAACATGTTTTCAAACTAAAGAAGTCACTGTATGGTCTGAAACAAGCTCCCAGAGCTTGGTATGAAAGGCTAAGTAATTTTCTGCTTGAAAATGAATTCACCAGAGGGAAAGTGGACACTACTCTATTCTGTAAAACAGTTAAGAGTGACATCTTAGTCTGTCAAATTTATGTTGATGATATCATTTTTGGTTCTACTAATCCTTCTCTTGGAAGAAAATTTGCTAAGTGTATGCAGGCAGAATTTGAGATGAGCCTTATGGGGGAACTGAAATTCTTTCTGGGAATTCAGATCAATCAAACTCCAGAAGGAACTTACATTCATCAGAGCAAATACATCAGAGATCTTCTGAAGAAATTTGACCTCTCAGAATGTAAGCCATCAAAGATTCCAATGCATCCCACGTGCATTCTAGAAAGAGAAGAGGTAAGCAAAAGTGTAGAACAGAAAGTCTACAGAGGTATGATTGGTTCTCTCCTCTATCTGACTGCTTCAAGACCTGACATACTATTCAGTGTTTGTATCTGTGCTAGATTCCAATCAGATCCTAGAGAATCTCACTTAACAGCTGTTAAGCGAATTTTCAAGTATCTGAAAGGTACTACTAATCTGGGTTTGTTTTATAGAAAATCTAGTGATTACAGCTTAGTAGGCTACTGTGATGCTGATTTTGCTGGAGACAGAGTGGAACGTAAAAGTACTTCTGGAAGCTGCCAGTTTCTGGGAGAAAATCTGATCTCTTGGTCTAGCAAAAGGCAATCAACAATTGCTCTGTCAACAGCAGAAGCTGAGTACATAGCAGCAGCAGGATGTAGCACACAAATGCTCTGGATGAAAAGTCAGCTTGAAGACTTCCAGATTTTTGAGAGTAACATTCCTATACTTTGTGATAATACTTCTGCTATTTGCTTAAGTAAAAATCCTATTTTACATTCTAGGGCTAAGCATATAGAAATAAAACATCACTTCATTAGGGACTATATTCAGAAAGGTATTTTGAACTTAAAATTTATAGATACAGACCATCAATGGGCTGATATCTTTACTAAACCCCTTTCAGAAGATAGGTTTAATTTCATTCTGAAACATCTCAGCATGAAAGTATGCCCAGAGTGAAAATGTTTTAATTCCATATATTTATCTTCAGAATGTAATTATTTTACTGTGAACTTCTGATCAATCTCCTTTCAGAAAGATAGAACATGCAGATTGTATCAGATGCAAGTCTAAAGATCTGAGAGTCTAATCTCAAAGACAGACGTGCTGATCACTACATCAAACAAGTGTCATCTAATCATCAGCATATCTCTGAAGCAGAACGCGTGCACGCTTCTGAGAAGGCAAAGCGCTGATTGGGTGCATTGAGACACATGTCTGGTAACCGTTCTTAAGTATCTTTCTCAAATCCCCCAAAATCAGCAAGCATTTAATGAAAAGTAATCATGCTTTTAAATGGCAATCATGATTTTTCTCTCTCTTAAAAACGTTTATCTTTTCAAAATAGTTTTGAAAACTCTATTTAAGCACATTAATCTCTCATTTATTCTTTACGCTTTCTCACCATCACTCAAGCATTTTCTGCATATTTCTGAGTTCATCTCTTGCAAACCTTTTTCCTCAATTCACTCTCAAAACCCTTTTTAGTGTGAACAATGGCATCCTCCAGCAGCGTTTCTGCAGGTAATCAGAAGAAAGCAACTTCTGAGCAATATCAAGTGCCACTCAGAACTCTCCTCACTCCGGTGAAGAACCTTGAAGTGCTCTCTGAGTTAATCATTGACTTTGAAAGCTTGAAGGAAAATGGTTTTGACCTAACTGAAGAAATTAGGGCTCAAAAGTGGGAAAGGTATTTCGATAGGTTGGTTGGACCAACATTCCCAGCGCTGGTCAAGGAATTTTGGATTCACGCCAAGGTTTCAAAACATCTAGTCATCTCCTCTGTCATGGGGAAGAAGATTGTGATTTCTGAAGATCTCATTGCAAGGCTAATCGGTCAAAGTGGTGGTGGCGTCCGTTATGTGGACATGGCTGAAAGATGTGCTGATACAGGTGTGGTAGCTAACAGGATTTTCACTCTTGGGATGCCCAGCAGCAAGATTAAAGATCTGAAGGATCACTGCAGAGTATGGGCTAAGATTGTTCTGGGATGCTTCAACCACAGGAAACCAACAAGTTCTCCTGACTATATAAATGTGGATTAGTAGTTTCTGATCTACTTTATTGATCAGAAGATAAAGATCAATCTGGCTCACTTCCTGTTCAACCATCTCAAAACCAGTGTGAAAGAAACAAGGGAAGAAGAAAGAACCAAGAGGGACTGGATACCGTTTGGAAGGCTAATATCAGATATTCTGACAGAAAATAGGCTGATTGAACATCTGATAGAAGCTCAGGAGCTGAGCACTATTGAACCAACAATTGGGAAACCTCTGAACGCAAAGAATCTGAAAAAGATGAAGCTGATAGAGAATATTCAGAAGGAACCCAGAGCTACTTCCACTACTGATATCTCCAGCAGAAGAGTGCCTCTGAGTGATTTTCCGGTATTTTCTGAAATGGAATCCAAACCAGAGATGTTTCTCAGGTATCCAGATGCGTACAAGGCAGATGATACAGATCCAAAGCTGAATATCAGAGATCTGCATCAACCCCAACCAGAAGTGACTTTGAAGAAGACAAAGAAGAGGAAAGCGCCATCAGAAGGATCGTCTCAGCAGACTCCAAAGAAAAGAGGTATTTCATCTGCTGCCCCTATTTCAAAATCTTTTACTATTCCAGCATCTATCCCTCCTCAAACCTCTCATAGAATATCAATTCCCATCCCTACCATTGATGAAACCATACAAGAAGAAGACCCTTCTGAGGCATTAAAACTCAGAAGACCTAGAACCAAACAACCCAAACAACCAACAATTTCAACAACAACAGCACTTGACCAAGTGTTGGCTGATATTGAGCGTCAACATGCCTCTGCTCAACCAAACTCTGAACCACAAAATGTTCCTCCTCCACAACCAGAACAACAACAACAACCAGAACCAGAACCACAACAACAACCACTCTCAGAAGAACCTCTGATCCCTGAGCAATCAGAGATTCCACCTCCCTCTCCCCAACCAGAAATTAATCCTCCTTCACCACAAACAGAGTTTCACCACTCTGAAACCCCTTCTCCTCATCAATCTGACCCTCACTCACCTCAACCATCACCGCTGGCAATCCAGTTGCCATGTGGAACCACTGTTTTCATGCCCCAGTTACCATCCTCATTAGAATCGACACCACCAAAAACTCCCAAAACACCACCCACTCCAATCGAAATATCTGACTCTGATACCCCTCCTCCAAAACAAACAGCCTCTCAGAAAACCTTTGAAAACCCCAGCAGGACTTTCATTGACTTAACCAGTCTTGACCGTCTTGCTGATCTAAAACACAAAATTGCCATCCCAAAACCAAAGCCACCAGATGTTGGCTCTGGTATTTTGAATTTTGAAACAGGTGTGCTGCAATGGATTGCTTCTTTGAAGCAAGTCTGTCCTGGGATGATTGACCCAGCTGCCTCTGATCAGCTCTGGTCACAGTTCAGACGTTGGGTACGTGCTGAAGCCCTCAAGTTGCAGGATATCAACTATGAGCAGGCACAACAGAACTTCAGCAAGCTGCTGAAGGAAGTTGAAAGTCAGCTGCCTCAGGAAGTTGTGCTCCCTCTGGATAGTGAACCTTGGTCTGAGAAACAGCAAGCTGCAAAGGTGCAACCATCAGAAGAAGACAAGACCATTCAGGCTGAAGAAAATCAAGCAGAGGATGTTGCTGAAAGTTCTGAGAAGCCTCCTCCTTCCGATGCTTCTCAAGCTGCCTTGGACAGGCAGACTCTGGAAGAACTAAGGCTGAATGACATGCGTCTGCAGCAGCGGATGGATGAAAACGATCAGAAGATGAAAGCAAGAATGGATGTGCAGGACATCAAGATTGACACTGTTGTCAGCATGGTCCATAAGCAAAATGAGACTTCTGAAAAGATTCAAGCCATGCTGGAGAGCCTGTTCACACGCTTGCCTCCTCAACCTTAAATCTGTTTTCATGCATGACCTTTTTCATGTTTTCTTGATTTTCTGATGTACTGTTTTGATTATGGTTTGTAATATTTTCTTGCTCTGATTCTGAACTATCTTAATATAATTAGTTTTTCTGATCTTAATTGTTTTAGCACATCACCAACACTTTTTGATTGCTGACAAAAAGGGGGAGAACAAGAATGATATTTAAATCAATAACGGCTAACTAGACAGAAATTCTCAAACATTCTAACTTTATTACTTGAAATGTTTTTTCTGTTCTGTTTGAAGTCTACAGGCACAAGGAAGCTCCTGGACACTCTGAAGACTAGAAGCTCTGATCAATGTTGCTCTGATCAATATGAAGTTCTGATCGTCCTAATACTCTGATCCAAAGCAAAGCTCTGACAAGAAAAGCTCTGAAGCTCTGCTCTCTGATAAGTCAAAGACTCTGATAATCTGATGTTCAAAGAAAGAAAAAGATCTGATCCTGAAGAACACGTATAATCAAAGGGAAGTAATAAACTCAGGGGGAGTATTTCCTTACTCCTTATTCTTTTACTTCTTATTCTGATACATATTCCAGATACCTTTTCACGTTATTTTAATTTAAAATATCTAGTTTTTGTCATCATCAAAAAGGGGGAGATTGTTAGAACAATGTTTGAATCTACTACCCTATATTTAAGTTTTGATGATAACAAAGTGAAAAGATATAGTATTTATAAGTTTCATGTTTGAACTATCTGCTGCCTAAAATTATTATGTTCTGACTTGCAGATATGCTGATTGAAATAAGCAAGATCACATCTATTCAACATCAGAATTTGATTTCATACACCAGCATCAGAAGTTGCTACATCAGAACGTCAAGATCAGATGATCAACTCACGTACATGCTGAAGCCTGATGAACAAGACTGCGCTCAAACACTCTGATACAGAAACACAATAGTTCATCAGCAGCGAAGCAGAATCAGAATGAGCCAAGCCAGAACTTGCGTTAAGTAAGCAACGGTACTGTGCATTGAAAGCTAATCAATTCCCACGGCCTCATTCCAGACAAGATCTGCTCAAAAATGAAAGCTTGTTATTAGCATTGAATCAAGAATATTGCATCCAACGTTCATCATCTCAAGTGCTATATAAACAAGGCTTTGAAGATTATAATGGCTAATGCTCTCCAAATCTCTACACGCACAAAAGCTGAACCATAATCTTCGTTCTACCAGTTTTGCTAAATCACATACTCTGATATTCCATTACTGTTTAGCAATCTAGTTTCTAAGCTTCATTTTGTGTATACATCACAGTTGTGATACAGTTTTGTAGAAAACATCCACACACATAGTTTTATCTCTTTGTAAGAAAGTGTTACCTTGACAAACCGGGTTGTGGTTTGAATCAAGAAGGCTTTAGCAGTTGTTAAAGCAGTCTGTAATATTCAGTTGAATATAGTGAATTAAGACCTCGTTGGAGAGAGGCGAAATCACCTTGACGGGTGGACTGGAGTAGTTTGAGATCAAACGAACCAGGATAAAAATATCTTGTCAATTGCTTTAGATTTCAACTGTCCAATTATGAGGGAAAAGTGGGCAAAACACTGGGGGTGGTCCAGTTGGAATTGACAATAGGCTCAAGCTGTAGGCCCACCATGTTTATGGTGATCGAAGCCAAGGCCAACTATAACCTACTGCTGGGAAGAGAGTGGATCCATGGCGTGGGGGCAGTTCCTTCGTCAATGCATCAGCGACTAGTTCTGTGGAGAGATGATGGAATCGTGGAAAACATCGAAGCAGACCAGAGTTACTTTATGTCAACTGTCAATTTAGTTGACAAGAGGGATTATGATACAAATCTAGCAAAGATTGCTCCGTGTGTTCCAAATGATGAGACTAATGAAACTAGAAACGCCCACTACTACATGACCCTTCGTCATGATGGCCTTTACTGGGATATAACAATAATCAGTGAAGAAGAGGGATTCGAAAGCACTATACAAAAACGGCCAGCAGGCTGGGACTTCGACAACCTTAGCCATGACTGAGTCTACCTTTTTCGAAAGGATTTCGGCCTATATGGCTGAGAACGAATCAAAAGCGGCCTTAGAGGCTGAAATAAATAAATCAACTATAAAGACGAACGAAGTCAGTGGGGAGGGTTCGAAATGCTCACCCTTCAAAGAGTTTGAGATGGATCAATGGTTGGATGCCATCTATGATAAAGAATCCTTAGGCTTCGAAAGGGACCCCATAAACTTAGGTGCCAAAATGTTGGCACAGGATCCACTCGAAGAAGTCAACTTAGGGGATGAAAAAACGAAAAGAGTAACCTACATAAGTGCTAAACTTAGCCCAGGCCTCAAGAAGGAAGTGATCGAAGTCCTTAAGGAAAACAAAGATTGCTTCGCATGGGATTATGATGAGATGCCTGGTTTAAAGAGGGAGTTGGTCGAACACAGACTGCCAATCAAAGATGGCAAGAGGCCCATCAAACAAACTCCCAGAAGATTTGCACCAGCGGTTCTCACAAAAATTAAAGCTGAGATCGAAAGGTTGCTGCGTTGCAAATTCATCAGAACAACAAGGTACGTCGAATGGTTAGCTAACATAGTACCCGTTATCAAGAAAAATGGTTCGTTAAGAATTTGCATAGATTTTAGGGATTTAAACACTGCAACCCCTAAAGATGAATATTCCATGCCCGTGGCAGAAATGCTAGTAGATTCTGCTGAAGGGTTCGAATACTTGAGTATGTTAGATGGATACTCTGGGTATAACCAGATTTTCATTGCTGAAGAAGATGTTGCAAAGACAGCATTTCGTTGCCCAGGAGCCTTAGGCACCTACGAATGGGTGGTGATGCCTTTTGGTTTAAAGAATGCTGGGGCAACTTATCAAAGGGCAATGAATTCAATATTTCATGATTTCATTGAAACCTTCATGCAGGTGTATATTGACGATATAGTCATCAAATCTATATCTGCAGAAACATATTTGCATCATTTAAGGCAATCATTCGAGCGAATGAGAAAACATGGCTTAAAGATGAATCCCCTTAAATGTGCATTTTTTGTGAAGGCTGGAGATTTTCTTGGTTTTGTGGTTCACAAGAAAGGAATCGAAATCAACCAGAACAAAACCAAAGCCATAATGGAGACGAAAGCACCTGCGTCAAAAAGGGAGTTGCAATCTCTGCTAGGAAAAATTAACTTCCTCAGAAGATTCATCTCGAACCTAAGTGGAAGAACCCAAGCTTTCTCTCCGTTACTTCGTCTAAAGCAAGGTCAAGCCTTCGAATGGAACGAAGCTCACCAGGAGGCGTTTGACAGAATAAAAGAATACCTTTCTCAGCCTCCTATTTTGTCTCCACCTTCATGGGGGAAGCCCATGAGATTGTACATATCTGCCTCTGAAGTTAGTATAGGTAGTATGCTAGCACAAGAGGATAACAATGGCGTCGAAAGAGCCATATACTATTTAAGTAGAGTGCTAAATGATGCAGAGACCAGATATAGCAATTTAGAAAAGCTATGTCTCTGTTTGTATTTCTCTTGTATGAAACTCAAGTATTATATAAAACCTGTTGATGTGTATGTTTCATCTCATTTCGATGTCATTAAACATATGCTTTCAAAACCAATAATGCATAGCAGAGTTGGCAAGTGGGCTTTAGCCTTAACAGAATATTCGTTAACTTTCATGCCTTTAAAAGCTATGAAAGGTCAAGTGATTCCTGACTTCATTGTGGACCATTCGTTGGTTGAGCAGACGGTCATGAGTTACGTCGAAATGCAACCATGGAAATTGTACTTTGATGGTTCAACCCACAAGAATGGAAGTGGTGTTGGAGTCCTTCTGATTTCTCCTGAAGGAATTCCAACAAAATTCAAGTATAAATTAGATGGTCCTCGTTGTTCAAACAACGAAGCTGAGTATGAAGTGCTCATTGTTGGACTTGAAGCTTTGTTGGAATTGGGGGTAACCAGAGTCGAAATTAAAGGAGACTCTGAATTAGTGGTCAAATAAATCACAAAGGAATACAAGTGCATAAAGGAAAATTTAATGGTATACTTCGTCATAGTCAATAGGCTATTAAGGAGATTTGAATACATGGATATTCAACACATACCAAGAATAGATAACCAAGAAGCAAATGACTTAGCGCAGTTGGCTTCAGGTTATAAAGTGTCTGCCAAGAACTTCAAGAATTTGGTCGAATTAAGGGGAAGAGTTATGGCTACTAGATTCACACCATCGGATCTGGAAAGTATGAGATTGGGATATGCTGAGAAACAGGGATTCGAAATATTAGCCATAAATACTTTGTCAGATGCGGATTGGCGAAGTCCATTAAAGACTTATTTAGCAGACCCAACTCTAAAGGTGGATAGAAAAACAAAATATAGAGCATTGTCGTATCTCCTCATGGGGAACGAATTGTTTAAAAAGACCCAAGAGGGTGTATTATTGAAATGCCTAGGAGAAAGTGAGGCATACTTAGCATTGTCTGAGGTCCATAATGGGGCATGTGGGGCACATCAAGCAGGCCATAAAATGAAATGGTTGTTATTTCGATACGGCTTGTATTGGCCTAGCATGCTCAAAGATTGCATAGACTTTGCTAAAGGATGTGAGGAATGTCAGAAACATGCAGGAATTCAACATGCCCCTGCAAGTGAGTTGCATTCGATCATCAAACCATGGCCATTTAGAGGATGGGCATTGGATTTGATAGGAGAAATAAATCCTGCTTCGTCCAAAGGACAGAAATACATCTTGGTGGGAGTAGATTATTTTACCAAATGGATCGAAGCTATACCACTGGTAGTTGCTGATCAAGAGGCTATTATTGAATTTATACAAAAGCACATTATCTATAGGTTCGGATTACCAGAGAGCATAACTACAGACCAAGGCTCTGTGTTTACTGGTAGAAAGATGCAAGGATTTGCCCAAGAAATGGGGTTTAGATTGCTAACATCAACACCATATTATGCTCAAGCAAACGGACAAGTCGAAGCAGCAAATAAAGTAATAATAGGATTAATCAAGAAGCATATTGGCAAAAAGCCAAGAAACTGGCACAAAACTCTGGACCAAATATTATGGGCTTGTAGAACATCTCCTAAGGAAGCTACTAACACTACGCCTTTCCAACTCACATTTGGTCATGATGCAGTGTTGCCAGTAGAAATTCATATGCAATCAGTTCGAACTCAAAGACAAAACGAAATCCCAACTGCATTATATTGGGAAATGAGGATGAATGAATTAGTTGAGTTAGAAGAAATTAGATTACATGCATTGGAAATTTTGATGAGGCAAAAAGAAAGAGTGGCCAGAACATACAATAAAAGGGTGAAGAAAAAAGTATTCATTATTAATGACTTGGTTTGGAGAGTCATATTGCCTATGGACAAGAAGAATAAAGCGTTAGGTAAATGGTCACCTCATTGGGAAGGACCTTTTCGAATATTAAAAGTATTCTCAAACAAT
Source organism: Vicia faba (assembly GCA_948472305.1). Classification (NCBI taxonomy): domain Eukaryota; kingdom Viridiplantae; phylum Streptophyta; class Magnoliopsida; order Fabales; family Fabaceae; genus Vicia; species Vicia faba. The sequence goes on along the minus strand of OX451737.1, from coordinate 1,156,334,772 downwards.
GCATACGAAATCGAAGAACTCATGGATGATAAACGTGTCCTAAAGGTTAATGGGAAATATTTAAAGAAATATAAGCCAAACCTGCGGGAGATTCGAATAGTAACAACGTAAACAAGATATTATAAAAAGCCAAGATGGCAAGATAGAATGCCAAAATGGCGTTGTTCGAATATTACATGTAAGAAACCAAAATTATAGTCAAATAAACATCAAATTCTAGAAATAAGAATTATTTTTCAATCGATTAAAAGTGCTTCGAAATGATTCAAGTTTCTGCTGAGCGAACCGCCTGGCTCCTTCCAAGGTTGCCACTTCTCCTTTAAGTTGTTCTGCAGTCTCCATTTCCGCAAGCCCCTGGTTGAGCAGCTCTTCGAATTGGTTACCAGCAGAATTGGTTTCGAAGACTAGTTGTTGTTCTTTAGCCTCCTTAACCTTCTGTTGAAGTTCCAGAATCTGCCTTTCCCAAAGAAGGATGGACTCAGCTCGAGCCTCATAATCAGTTTTCGCCTGCTTCAGATGCATAGCTTGATCCTCAGCTTCTTGAGAGAGTTTCGAAGCTTGTTCATAAGCGGCATCCATGGCAATGCGTTTCTGTTGAACCTTCTTGGCAGCAGATTCGTCTTGGAGAAGGTAACCAGTTACGTTGTCCAGCAAATTCTGAAGATCGAACAAGAGAGTACTAACTGGCAAGGAGCAGGTGGAAAGATTGACCTTTGTGAGCAGCTCCTTCATAGTATAGCAAGCAGTACTATCTTGCTTAAACACTTCGAATATATCCACATTGAGAATGGTTTTCCTAATTTTGTTAAGAAGAACAATTTTTTCATCTGTGGGAAGAGGATAGCTGGTCGAACTTGTGCCAACCCTAGCGAGTGGGACGTCCCTCTGAGCCAACTTTGCCTTCATGTACCCAATAGGGTCATTTCGTCTCAGAAGTGCCAGTTCCTCGTCAGTCATTCGAGACAGAGAGGATTGAGGGAGTTCCACACATAGGGGGGCCGCGTTTATTTCAACCTCTAGGGGTTCGTTGGTTGCATTACCATCCCCTTCATTCGTTTCGTGCTCTTGGTCTTCTTCATCCTCGTCCAAGTCCACCACTCCGATACCATCCCTTTCACTGCTATTTGCGTTGGACTCCGTCCCAGCAGTCGAACCGTCATTGGCATTTTCCTCCTCAGATTCTTCGTCTGCAGATTCTTCGGCTCTTTGCCCAGAATCAGCTTTCTCTTCTTCAGTTTGAGTGTCCTTTGGGTCCTCTTGAAGAGTTTCAAGAGGGGACTTTTGAAGGGAAGCCCTTTGCAAATCCTCTGCAGACGTTTGAAGTGTTGTTTCGTTTATCTCTTTCAGAGGAATGGAGGTACCTTGATCATCCTGCTGTTCAGAAGTTCCAGCCAGAACCGCCATATTGGAGGAACCTTTATTTTGGACCAGGTTGCTGGAATCCCCTTGAGGAGAGGAGTTGAGCGGAGCAGCAGCTCTGGATGGTGAGGTCGAAATGGTGAAAGCTGGATTCAATATGTTCTGCAAGGAACAACAGAATGTTAAGGAAAAACATTCACCAAGGTAATAAGAAGTTAGTATTGTAAAAAATTTAAAGGTTCAATTTACCTGTGGACTCTCAGAGGAGAGGTTACTAGCTATACGTTCCAACGTTGGGTTGGAGGTCGAAGGTGGATTTTTGGATTTGGGTGAGGGAGCAGCATCCCTGGAATCAAGTCCAGAGACACTAGTTGGAACGATGCTTTTCGAAATATCTTTCTTTGGCTTCTTCTTCGAAGCAGTATTTAAGTTTCCTCCAGCCTTGGGGTCTTCCCCAGTGGTGCTTGATTTCCGCTTCTTGGGAGTAGTAGGAGGAAGCTTGTTGGTCTGAAAGAATTTTAAAACTTGGGGTTAGATGTGAACCATAAAGCATGAGTGAATTCGAAAACATCAAGGCTAAGTGATTACCGTTGGGATTGGAACACTGGTTGTTGTTGGTATTATTGATGTTGTTATGGTTGCAGCAGTAGTGGTTGTCTCGGGTGGAGTCACTTTGTCAGTAGTTTCGATGGAGGCTTGAGAGGCACTCCCTTCTTTCGACTTCGAGGCAGCTGTCTTTATCCTGATAGCTGAAAATCGAAACAATTAAAGCAAAGGTTAAAGATATGGAAAATAAAAGACATTTGGGATTTTCCCAAGCATTCGCACCTGTGCCTTGATCAGATTTAATTGACATGGCAGAAAGGTCGTATCGAAGGTGTCCTGGGAAATCATGAAGCCAGTATCGAGCCCATGTCACAGTCTCAGATGGCTTTGGTTTCCTTTGAAGATATTTGAACATCTCTTTGCAAGTAAACCACCATGGATATGGGGGAAACCAAGCCAGAGCCAGTTCTGAGGTAGGTAATCTGGGAAATTTAGGTGGATGCATTTCGAATGCCAACCTATACCTATCCTCAGGTGACAGCCCTGAAGGAAGTTTTAACTTAGAAACTTTTTGTTTAAATTTTTCCTTCAAGGTCTCAGCTGCTTGATGCACAGTGGAGTCCAAGCGCGTGGGGTCGTAAGTAGTTTCAAAATAATTTTGGAAAGCTTTAATCTCTTTGGCATGAGTAAACATACCTTTCTTTGTTGGTACCTGCACATCGAAGGCATCAATTAGTTTCTGTCGAATTGTAAGTGTATCGAACATATAAGTTTGATAAAACTTGATCCACCACTCCAGAAATCCTTTAGCCGCGAGATGGGTAGGTTCGAAGGTTATCAGCTCAAATTGGGCAAAGCCTTGATATTGTTCTTGCTGTATTTTGGCTTCCCGTGCCTTGAAAGTTCGTCCAGAAGTGATGGCGCTCTCAGTTTGAAATAAAGGTTCAGGAATCAGTTGGCATAAGCCAAACTGCCTCGAAACGAAGTTTGGTTGGTAGGCAAAAAGAAAATTTTGGTTCTTGGCTGGGGTTATTCTTGAAGAAATGAGTCTAGGCAGCAAAAAAGCTCTCCATACATCCTGAATCTCCTTGCTCTTGATAGCTTCTGAGAGAGCCATGGTGAACCAAGAAGGTCCATGAGCCCTCGAAGCAAAAGGCGCCATGCTCTCTTCGAACTTGTGCCTTTTGGAGAATATCATGATGTACTTCGAGAATTGAACTTTGAAGTCATCTTTGTCGTCATTGGGAGTTAATCTTCGAAGCCTAGTGCCTTCGACTATCCTATCACTTATCTCAGAATCTTGCTCATCAATGGTGTTGGCGGCTGATAAGGAGGGTTCGAACATGGCATTTAGCCATAGTTGGAGTAACCAAAAAGGGCCAGCCAATAGAATATTTTTGGAGGTGTGGGATTTGAGGCTCGAAACAGCTGACCTCAGGCTTTCATAGAGGTCAACTAAGAGCAGTTCACTTAGGCACACTTTTCGATTTTCATGCAAGTCCCTAGCTAGAGGAATGAACCTACTAGCTACCTGTAGGGATCTACTGCAGAAAACGTATCTTGACAGCCACAGGGTTAAGAAAGCAATATGCTCTATGTCAGACACATTGTCCCCCTCAGCATGGTAATGACTGATAAATTTGGAAAAACTGGCTAGCTTGACTTCGAAGTCAATTATGCTTGAGTGCTCTTCCTTGTCGGGTATATAAGTTTCTCCCACTGGCGACAGCCCAGTGATGGCCGCTATGTCGAAGAAGGTTGGGGTGATCATTCCACCTGGGAGATGGAAAGTGTTATAGGTACTGTCCCAGAAATAAAGGGACGCGAATAGCAGAGGGTGGCTGTAGGTGAAACCAGGCTTCGATAGCTTAATCAGGTTATAGATGCCTAATTCTTCCCATTGCTGGGATTTCTTAGCTTCTACTTTCGTGAACCAGTTTTGATAAGCAATATCAGAGGTGGGGCAAGATCGAAATGGCTTAAAATTACTTTTTACATAATCCAAAACAAAGGGGTCCTTAGGAGGAACAGTTGGGGTTTCTATGGTATTTGAACTAGGAGATTCTACTGCCTTAGGGGCGTCCATTTTGTTAAATAAGGGTTTGAAGCTATAACAAACTGGGAAAATCGTCCTGGTGTCTTTTAATATTTCAAAAACCGTAAGAGGGCCATTTAAATCTAACCTCTTACCAGCAACGTTGGTAGGAATGAGTACCTGTGACGCATACAGCATTTCTTTTTCTTTTGAAATCATCTGAGGGGCAAGAGCTGATTGACCTTGGAGAGTGATGATTTTACTTTCCATGGTAGCTCCTGCAGTTTTTCCTTTCTTCTTGGAGACTTTCTTGAGTTGGGATGAGGTAGAAGAAGACATTTTTGAAAGATGTTGAAAGCTTGAATTGTTTTACGAGAGAAGGAGGGTAAAAGATTTAGAGGATAAAAGATTTAGAGTGTGAAAAGAAAAGAAGAAGATTAGGTTGATGTTTTATAATGGGAAGTTTAAGCATCCACCGAATAAAGGTGTGATACGTGGAGATCATGGGTTGGTGTGATGAAGAGGTGGCGTGAAGTTAACATAGGTAATAGGCGTGATTTAAAGATAATCATTATTTGTAACTGCACCACGCTGTGAAGTGGCTCCAGGCGGTTAAGAAATCCAAAAGGTGCTATGATTGACGCGACTGGAGTCAAATGCATTAAATGTTACGATGATTCGAAAGTCCCATCAAAATCTTGTGTAGGTGTTTAAAATAGGTATTTCTCAGAGGAATCGAAATACATATTTTAAAGGGGCAATTTGTTGGCTGAAGATTTTGATAATATTATTAGAAGCCAAATGAATTAAACGTTTTGATCGAAATGAGGTAAAGCATCATGTTTCGAAGTAGCAAAAGTAGTGTTTCGAATAAGTGTGTCAAAGCTTGGAGCTTCGAGTGGCAATTATGGGAACATATCTAAAGAAGTCTCGAAATAACAACAAGGTTGTGTCTGGGAAGAGCGTTCGAAACGGAGAAGGACCAAAGCATTTGAAATTCAAATGGAAGCGGGACTTTCGAAGTTTGAAAGTTATGTGTTGGAGCATTTGGGGACACGTGGAAAGATGAAAGAAGCATTGTCCTGCATGTTCGAAACGTGGCATAATCCTATAGCAAGACCGTTATGGTCGAATTAGTATAAATAGAAGTCTTAGTATTAGGATTTCGTGTGTCATATCTATTATACAAAATACTCAATAACATTCAAACTACCACATGGCAAGGGAAACGAATGCAAGAGAAATGTATGTATGATAGCACCATGTATTTCTGATTTAATGAAAACCTTTTACCATTTCCAGTACTTTCCTTTATCCTTTTTGTCAAATAACATTTACAAGTTTTCTTATTTACTGTCTTTTCACTTCGAAATCTCTTCTTCAAAGTTTTACATTTTAATGTTTTCTTCATATTTCAAGCACTTTATATCTCAGAAAACTGTCATATTTTCCATACTTTTACCTTCAAGCTTTAAAGTCAAACCTTTTACGTTCCAGAAATCCTTTATATTAACTGTTTTGTAAGTCGAAACCATTTACTTCACTTTTATGCAGTTTTACATGTCTTTACAATTAGCATTACAATCAGCACTCATTCATGTAACTTAGTTTTCACACACATTTTGATCACATCTTTAGACTTTCAGAGAGAGAAATCGAAATAAGCCAAACACATATACAATATCAACCATGAATATCTGTTCGATCGTGAGAGTAACCTTAATATCCAAGGAGTCCTAGGATCAATCTAGTCGATCCTGTGAGTTACCAGAGGAATTGAATAATAGTCAGAAAGATTATTCGATAGTTTGGAAGACTAGCGGTTGTTTACCAGAAATCACTGGAAACACCTAATCACATGGTTCAAAAGATCTCAAGTACATAGGATTGACAAATGAATTTTTCAGTCAACTGATCAAAAGTCAATTGTACACTGAAAAGTCAAACATTGACTTTTTGGTCAAAATCAAGTGCCAAGGGTCATAATTCATCAAGATATGTCAAAATGTGAAACTTGTTGACCAAGAAACCTAAAATTACAAATTAGGGTTTTAATTTGAAATTTTTCATAACTTAGAATTCTTCTAAGTATGGAAAATTTCTTATTTTTTCCCAACTTTCCACAACTTTTTCACCATGATGCAATTGGATTCAAAGAAAACTTCCAACATGAAAGTTGTATTCCTCCATGAAATCTAAAAATTTTCTTCACAAAGTTTTCCCTAAAGATGCTTGGATCTCAAGTTATAAATTTGTGAATAGGGGTCCATGAACTAAAAGACTTAGTGAAAATTTGCCCTAATTTAGGCAGGTTTTTGACCCAACTTCATGGACATTTTTCACCTAGTTCCAAGAGGTATCTCAAAATGCATTTCAAAGATGGATTGTAGAGCATGTTGCAAGATTTCCAAAATGTCCCAGAACTCTCCAAGATCATTTGTGGTTAGGTAGAATCGAAGAAGAGAAAATGGCATTTTGTCACTTTTGTTCAAGCCATTTTCACAATGCACCAAGTTGCAAATCTGATCAATAATTTGCATATTTAAATATTTGTTTATTTATTTATCTTGTACAATAATTCAATTGAGTTGTAATAGTATTTTAGGGTTTTATTTTGTGTAAATATCCCCATTCAAAACTTGTATCCCCCTCCCATATTAATTGTTGTAATAACTTAGTTTTATTTTACACAATTTATCGCATTATACCATGTTTAGTAAAACTAGGGTTTTCATGATAAGACAAAAATCAAACAAATAGACATGACCTAATCCAAGACAAACAAGAGCATGTAATATGACACACATTGCACACAAGCACTCTTTAGGGTTTCACCCACTTGGTTGCCTTAAAAATGGCCATGGTATGCATGCAAAGTATCTTGGCAAAACAAAACAAAACAAAAGATCATAGTCCCTCGATGACGCTAGACAAGGTTGCCTAAAAACAAATGATCTTGATCCCTCAAACAAGCTAAGATACTTGGCAACATTACTATCAAGGTCATACGATGACCCACGCCCGCCCCGTTTAACATCCAAAGATAGGGTTGTTTACCAAAGCAATGGTAAACCAACAATGTCAAAGGAATAAAAATGTATAGGAAAGACATTTGAGTAGGGTAGATAGCTTCTAGTTACTTGATCAATTTGCAAAAAATCCTTGCTATTTTCAAACAAACACACACATTTTCAAAACATTTCCAAACAACTTTCAAAACATTGAAAACATTTTCAAAAAGACAAACACCTTTGTATAATTTCTTACGAACGAGAATCATTACAAAGGTTACCTAGACAAAAGCCTCTTTTACAAATACTTTTCAAAACCACACCAAAAGCACCATTTCAAACAATTTCAAAAGCAAAGCAAGTGATCTAAGAAAGTAACTAAGAGCCCATGGAAAACCATGGATGAAAAGGGTGCTAGCACCTTCCCTTTTCATAATCTACCCCCCGAACTAAAGAAAACATCTCAAAGGTATTTCCTGTGCTTTTTCACCTTTCCTTTTGGATAAAATAAAAGTCGGTGGCGACTCTTGCTAAACCGCGACATTTGCGACGAAACGCAAAACCTCAAGTCAGTTCTCCCACCGTATCACACCATGCAATGTTTATGATTGTGTATGCAAATAAGCAGATCCAAGGGTGATACAATACACCACTGAGATACAAAAAATAAAAGATCAAAAGAAGATTAGACCAAGAAAACAAATCATTGGTAAACAAAAGACTTGATTCTATTGGGGTAAAATCCAAAAGAAGACAAAGTACCATCAACTCAAACATTTAGGAGAAATAAAGGATAATAGTGATCAACAGATAACCGCAAACTATCCACTCTCAGAGAAGATAGGAAAAAATGGCAATGTCGACCCACTGGGGAAAAAAGGTGGTAGGATAATATCAGCAAACATCAATATTATAGGTGGTAACAATTGATTGGCACCAGTACTTACGACTGGAAAAAAATAAACTTCTTCAGAGTAATACGAATCTCAATAACGAACTATCTCCCACAATGAAGAGACTACCATCCATCAGAAAAAGATCTCAACAACGAACTATCTCCCATAATGACGAGACTACCATTCATTGGAGTAACAAATCTTAACAACAAACTACCTCCCATAATGACGAGACTATCGTTCATTGGAGTAAAATCTCAGCAACAAACTATCTCCCATAATGACGAGACTACCATTCATTGGAGTAAAATTTCAGCAACAAACTATCTCCATAATGACGAGACTACCATTCATTGGAGTAACAAATCTCAACAACAAACTATCTATCATAATGACGAGACTACCATCCATTGAAGTAACAAATAAACAACAAACTATCTCCCATAATGACGAGACTACCATTCATTGGATTAAAATCTTAGCAGCGAACTATCTCCCATAATGACGAGACTATAATTTATTGCAGTAAAATCTCAGCAATAAACTATCTCCCATAATGACGAGACTACCATTCATTGGAAAAATATCTCAACAACAAGCTATCTCCCATAATGACGAGACTACCATTCATTAGAGTAAAATCTCAGCAACGAACTATCTCCCATAATGATGAGACTACCATTCATTGGAGTAACAAATCATGAATCTTCTCCAGGAACTAACAAACCTATTGGGGAGGTACAAGTTTCTCAAATAAAGAGACCGCCATTTGTTGTTATGAAAAGGAGTTGTAATAATGACCTCCCAGGGGAAGAAATAGGGTTTCTAGGGGGGAATGTCAATATATTCCTGCTGAGGAACTAAAGTCTCCACATGCAAAATAAATGCACATTCTTGAACTAGGGCTCAAAGCTCACAGAAATCAAAATGATAATGTTGCTGGGGATGACATATTCAAACTAGAAGAAAACCGAAATGAAACAGTCAACCGGGATAGCACCTGATGAGAAATAAACTCAGAAGGGGATTGCATTCCACTCAGATAAAGAACTGAGTAGGAAAAAAAACTTCCACGAGGGATAGCTCAGTGGGGAAATCGAAAGAATATACACTTTCTGCTTAAAGTTGAAAATCTATTGGAGAGAGGGTAACACAACTCTACAAATAGGGTAATATGCCAATAAAATATCCATGGATGCAAATGAGTAACGAATTTAATTCAATTATGCATGATGCATGTATGAATGTTATCATGTATATGCTGACAAAACTATCACACCATACTGGGGATAAACAAACAAAACCAAATTGGGTAAAGTTAATACTCGGCTAAATCACATCCAGGAAGAAAATATATAAGAAAGTAAACACTAACAAAGTCTTGTTCCATGGCTTAATATCACTGGGAAGAAACACAATAAAAAAATAATCAAATTAAGACAAAAGAATCAGTATAAATACTGGGATCTAACATCCTCCTCCATGCTTCACTGGGGAACATTGCACATGCTTCAATGAGGGAAAACAAATGCTTCAACATTTTTACTTCTACTGGGGATTGCAATACCAACCTCAATGGGGAAAACAATACCATGTTGTCGAGATATCACCTGGGGATCTTGTTCTGACTTTATTGGGGAGTACAACACCACATCATTGTGAGGAGCCCAAAATACCTTCTCCAATACCAAGAGTGATGATTACACAAACTTCCTTGGGGAGAAATTATGAAACCACCTGGGGATAACAACTCTTAGATAGAAACAATATCAACTTCACTTGGGGATCTAAGAAATCAAACAATACAACAATAAATCAAAATTATGGGGATTTTAAATCAAACCCAGCACTTGGCGAGAGAAAACCCACAAAGTTGTCAATTGTTCCCACACTTCTTATAAAAGATACTGTCCTTGTCTAGTTGCTGGGGAATCTGGGGTAGAGGTTTTGGACCATGAAAACTTGAAATAAAAAATGAACCAAGACCTGACTGGGGAAAATAGGATCACAGACCCAACACCGTGGCATACATCAATTGGTATCATCTTAAACTTCCTGAGAAACACAAGAAGATCATACGCATTCCAGCAAAAAGTGACCTTGGAGAACCTTCCCGGTTAATATATACTTCCAAGATTTCTGAGTTCATCCATCCTTGGTGTAACACAGTAGGAGAATTGAGTTGGGTGTTTTGCATTTTATCGCAAATGTTGTGGTTAGCAAGATTCGTCATCGACTTTTCTTTTATCCAAAAGGAAAGGCTGAAAAGAACAGGAAAGACCTTTGAGATTATTTCTGAGTTCGGGGGGTAGATTATGAAAAGGGAAGGTATTAGCACCCTTTTCATCCGTAGTTATCTAAGGGCTCTTAGTTTCTTGCTAGATCACTTGCTTTTGTTTGAAAATGTGCTTGTGGTGTGAGTTTTTTATAAGTATTTTGAAAACTTTCCTTTGTAATGATTCTTGTCTCACAAGAATGCATACAAAGTGTTGTTTAAACAAATAGTTCAAAGGAGTGTTTGTGTAAATTTATTTTTGAAAGTGATTTTGAAAAGGGTGTCTTTATAATGGTTCTCATTTCTATAAGAATGCGTACAAAGTGTTTGTCTTTTGAAAATGTTTCAAAGTGAGTGCGTTGATGTATAAAATGTTTTTGTTGTGAGCAAGTGAGCAACTAGGAGCAATCTACCTACTCAAAAGGACTTAGATGTTCTTTTCCTCCTCCTTTAGATGTTGCTATCTTACCATTGTTTTGGTAAGAATCCCCATTATTGGATGTGAAGGGACGGGCGTGGGACATTTGTATAGTCATAGAAGGCAACCCATGGAAGTTTTAGCAATGTCGTTTTAGGGACTAGATCGTTTACCAAAGGCAACATCGAGGGTCATTGAGGGACTACGATCTTTTATCGAGGGTCTTTGCTAAAATGCCCATGTTCGAGGTACATGACCATTTTTCCGAGGCAACAAGTGAGATTACCCTAAGGGTGCATGTGTGCAAAGTGCATTTGATTGCATACATTTTGTCTTTGATTTTTGGGTTGTCTACTTGTTGGTTTTATCTTGCCATACATCCTATTTACTAGCATTTGTACAAAAGTAAATAAAAATGCAGAAAATAAATCCTACACTATTACAACCATATTGAAGTGCATAAAAATATAAAGGAAAAAATAAAATAAAAAGAAGCAAAATGAGCTCTTTCGATTGGGGGGAGGAGAACCCTTCGATTCTGCTTTTGTTGGCCTCCTTCAATTGGGGCTGGCATCAGCAAGGTCATGGCCTTTAATTGGGAGTTAGCACCAGTCAAGTCATGGCCTTCGATTGGGCTTGGAAGTCAGTATGGCGTGCCTTCTGGTTCTGCCTTGTTGCCTTCTTCGATTGGGTCTGGCATCAACATGAACATGCATTCTGGATGGGCCTGTCTTTCTAGGGCTTGGAAGTCAGCATGGAAGCCCAAGGCTTTGTTTCATGTTTCTTTCCTCCTGTTTCATTCATTTGGGATGTTAAATGACAACATGGCCTAAGGCCATGCTAGTATTTGTCTTGCAAATAGTTTAATACTTAAAGCATGTTTAGGTAAACAAGAAGAAAACGAGAGGGTTAGTTCTGAAAATATATTAAGAGGGTGGAAACGAAAATAACAAAGTATTATGTACATGTTTCAAACAAAAGGGAAAGTTACTCACATGCTATGCCATGAAACAAAAGGTTCAAGGGTAAGAGTGACTTACCTTGCTTCAGCCTTGAATGGGTGTGGGACCTTGAGTGGAGGCCCTGGGTGCTGGAGTCGAAGGAGGGGGCCAACAGTTGGGCTTTGAATGATGGATTTGAAGGAAGAAAGAAACAAGTCTTATGTTTCTTTCCAAACTGGATTGAAAGGATACTAAATAGTGTTTGTTCTTCAGAATCGAAGGAGGTGAGTGTGTGATTTTGGGTTTGTTCTTCATAAGTGTTTATGGACTTGAGAGTTTTATTGTGTTTGAGAAGATTTTGGAGGTTTCGTTCCTCTAGTAAAAAAATCTCCCTTTGAACATGTTGTGAAGCCTTTTATTTATAGGCGAGCTTTGATGTGGTTTTGGGGGGAAATCAAATAACATTTGAACTGTTTGGGTATACTGTCCCCTTGTTTTCTTCGATGCAACTCTTATGTACCCTTTTTGTGTGAGTATGGGACTGATATAATGCAGGCTCAATAGTATTTTGGAGGGTTATGGCAGGTTGGTGCAGGTCTGCTGCATAGCAGCATAGTTGGCTTGAGTTTGGCAGTATATGGGACTTTAGTCAATAAAACTCCTTGAATACTCCCCCCTTTTGTTTTGATCACTTCGACCAGATCCATCATCATACAGAAACGTTCATTTCCAAACAATGTATGCTCTAAGCACATTGCTTCGAATGGTTTAATTACCCAATTTGTGAATCAAAGGAGGCTGCCTAACTTGTGGATCAAAGGAGGCTGCCTAGTTGGTAGATCGAAGGAGGCTGCCCAGTTTGTGAATCGAAGGAAGCTGCCCAGCTTGTAAATCGAAGGAAGCTTCCCAGCTTGTAAATCGAAGGAAGCTTCCCAGCTTGTAAATCGAAGGAAGCTTCCTAGATTGTAAATCAAAAGAGGCTGCCCAGCTTGTGGATCAAAGGAGGTTACTTTGAAGGAAGCCATACGCCAGTTTGTGGATCGAAGGGGGTTACTTCGAAGGAAGCCATATGCCCAAATTGAAGCTTGTGACTGAAGGGAGACTACATTGCCCAATCGAACATTGCTAAATCGAAGCCAACTTGTTTCTTTTTTTGACCTAATCGAAAGGCACATTAACATCCTCAAAATTTTACATTTCCTTTATTTCTTTAAACAGGTTTTTGTAATCACACATGCGAGAGAAATCTTGAGAAAATGAGAGGGAAACTTTTGGGGTACAACAACTGCCCCTATTTAATCTTTTTACACTTGAAGAGTTAGATTGGCGAATCTGCCATTCGTGACTTGAAGGTGGAAGATGATTGAACACTAGAGTGCTCAGAAATTTGCACTTGATGATGTGGTGGTTTATTATATAGGGAATGGGCTTAAAGATTCCATTTGTAAAAATGATGGATAGTTGTTGGAGATGGGCTTATAGATGCCATCCAGATGTGATTGTTGACAGAAATTAGGCTAAGTCTAAATTATGACTTTAATTGGAGAAGAATCAGAATAAATCTTGGAGCGATCTATATGAACCAGAGGGAATGTCTACTAGAAAGAATCAAGATAAACCGCTGAGAGATTTAAACTGAACCAGCAGACGTCTTTGATTTCCTGTCATTAAAATAAGACGCTATCCCAATGGGTATCTCTCACATATCAGGAGATCAATAGATGAGAATACAATAATGGTTATCCTTCATCTACTCAGAAACATGGTAGTCACAATTCTTCCAACTAGTCACAAATGACTCGAAGTCACGCGACACGTTCAAAAAGAAAAAGATAATATGAATAAAAAAATGATGATGAAAAAGGAAGAGACAAAAAGCCCCGCTAAGTCGGAACTTGAAAAAATAAATCGCTTAGGCAAAAGTCGGGGCATCCTGTTACACTTCAGAGTCAAACTTAAAAGGAATTTGTCCAGAAAGAAATGGAAAGTCTGAAATGCAATAAAGGATTACAATGCGAAATCCTCAGCAAAAAACAGGGTCGCGTAACAAGAAACCCAAAGGAAGGAGAAACGAGTGACTTGCATGTCCAAAGAAGACCTTATTTGATTCCTCAACCATCTCGAAATTTCTTTTGAGAGATGAATGTTCGTGTCAGGTTAACTGAACTTAGGACTGAAGAACATCACGAATGGGGTGGGCACCAAATATTTTTTGAGCCTTAAATCTTTTCTTCTAAAACCGTGAACTAGGCCATGTTACAACCCTTAAAAGTCCTAATTGAAACATGGTTTATTTTGAAAGCATACTCCAATGAGATAGGGTTTCCTGACTCCCATTAATTTTTCTAAATTATTGTGATTGGTATCATATGCTTTTGTTATCTTTCATACAAAAAAATTCATGTCGCGTCCTGGCTAGTGATTCATTCACGAGATTTTGTGACATCTTTTCAAATGAAATCTTCAAGACTTACATAATTGTTGCCTTAGAATTTTCATTCTTAGAATAAACATTTTATGCTTGTAAAACAACTGCTTGATATCATGGAAGTTTACATTTGAGTATCAGTAAAAGGCATGTTGCCGAGAAGAGTTGCGAAGCAAAGAGGATGCAACATTCAGCCAATCTAGGGCAGTTACGTCAAGATTCGACAAATCTCTAGAAGACATTTGATTAGAAAGGCTATCTTAAAAGCATGCATCCAAAGGCAAGTTATGAAAGTTACCTTAATCAGCACGGCAAGCTTGGGACACCAAATTGGTTTCCAAGGACATATCTAGATTTTGTCAAAGATAGCTACAATGTCTACCCCAAGCTAAGAATCTTCCTCAAGAAGGATTGTCTCTTGTGATCTGTTTTGTAGATGTGTATCTAGCTTCCTCTAACAGTTGTTGATCAATTTAAAAGGTTTCCTACAAGTGGTGTTATGGTTTTGGGTTTATAATCCCATATTTCCAGTCTTGTTGCAGACTTCTCCAGCTGAGTGTAGTTCTTTACCCAGCCAGTTGGTGATCAAGCAGAGGTTAAAAAGAGCTATGAAGCCTTGGCTCATTTGATGGAGTTCTCTCTCCCCTTTTTGTATTTAGAATTGATATGAAATCTCTTGTAGAGTATTGCTCCCTCCAGTTACGACATCATTGTTGTTATATGTTCCCCAGGCAGCTAGACCAGGGCATTATCTTTTCTAAGAAGTATTGAGACAATTGTCAACTTTTGGGTTCTCACCTGCCCAATGTTGGGTTTGGTTTAAAATCCCCAGGAGTTTGACCTTTTTCTATAATATTGACTTCTTGATTCCTCAGGAAGGCTATCCCAGGGCATTTTTTATTGAAATAAGTTTTTCAGGATATGAAGACTCAATCCAAGATTCCCCAGTGAAGGCCTCACTTATTTGATAGAAGTCTTTTCTCCCCGTGCATACTGAGATTTGATTCATTTACAAAGAATCTCCCTCTCGGCAGTACTTGTATTTTGTTTGATTGCCCGATAATCAGGCAAGGGCAATGTTTTATTTAAGAAGTGTTGAGATGGTTATCAACTTTTTGGGTTTCACTCGCCAAGTGTTGGTTTTGATTTAAAAACCCCATAAGATTGATTTCTTGCTATAATGTTTGACTTCTTAACTCTCCAAGTTGTTGTCCCCATGAGGTTTCATTATTTTTCCCCAGAGAAGTTGGTGCAATTCTTACTCTAAATATTGAAGAACGTGTCTCCAGTTTCTCTAGTGAAGAACGTATATTGGTGTTCCCTTTGAGAATGTGGTGTTAACCTCCCCAATGAAGTGGGCCTGAATTCCCCAGCGAATGTCTTGATGATTTGGCGTCCATCTGCTTTACTTGAGATTGGTTTCACAATCCCTAGTAGAAGTGTTACTTTTGAAAACATTTGTTTACCCGTTGAAGTTTCAGTGCTATTTCCCGGTGAAGCCTGGAGAAGGATGTTGTATCCCTGTATCTGTACTATTTTATCACTTTGATTTGTTTACTTCCGGATTTCGTTTCTCCCCAGTAAAGTTAAAGCAGACAGTAGTTTTTGTTTCCTCAGTTGGCATTTACTTTCTTTGGAATGATCATCTTGGATGTGATTTAACCGAGTGTTGTTTGTGCCTGAGGTGGTTTTTCCTAGTTACTCCCAGTGTTGTATATCTACTTTGTCAGCATACGCACGATAATACTCATACATTCATACATACATCATGCAAAGCTAAAATTAGCAAATCATTTCTCATTAACATTTGTTAATATTTTTTGTTCACATATCATCCTGTTTTGCAGAGTTACATTGTCCTCTCTTCAATAAAGTGTTGGCCTTAAGCAGAAAGCGTATATTCTTTCAATTTCCCCACTGAGTTATCCCTCGTGGAATATTTTTTGCTTTAGCCTTCCTGTTCAACTCCTTGTTTGGATGGATTTGGTTTTCCCTCTTGAGTTTGTTTCTCAAAGGATGTATTTTGGTTGACTATTTCATTTCAGTTTATTTCTGGTTTGAATCTTTGGTTTCACAACAATATTATTTACTTTGGATTTCTGAAAGCTTCGAGTTTTGATTTGTGCATTTATTTTGCACAAGAAGACTTTATCTCCTCAGCAGGAATATCATGGCATTTCCCCAAGAAGTCATATTTCATTCCCCAGGAAGCCATACTATTCTCCCCATAAATTCATTTCTTTTTACAATCCTTCATGACAAAAAGTGACATGTCTCTTTATTTGAACAACTTGTGCTTCCTTGTAAAAGTCGACGTAACCTTTTTGCTATCTTCTCTATGAGTGGATAGTTTGCAGTCTATTGTCAAATTAATCCAGTGGATGACAAGAATTTCAAATTCACAGAGACAGTTCGCAAGTGGAAGTCTCTTTATTTGAGACAGCTTACCCTTTCCAAGCAAAGTGCCTCAGTTAAAGAAGAAGTTGGTGATTGTTATCTTCTTGCTACCTTTAATGAATGTTGGTAGTTCATCGTCAATGAACGGAGGTGCTATGATATATTTTCTCTCTACCTTCAGTTAAAGTTGGTAGGTCACCGACAGTAACCATCGATGATTGTTATATTTTTGCTACCTTCAGTGAATGTTGGTAGTTCATCGTCATTGAACGGCGATGCTATGATATATTTTCTCTCTACCTTCAGTTAAAGTTGGTAGGTCATCGACAGTGAACGTAGATGATTGCTATCTTTTTACTACCCTCAGTGAATGTTGGTAGCTCATCGTCAGTGAACGGAGGTGCTATGATATATTTTCTCTCTACCTTCAGTGAAATTTGGTAGATCACCATCAGTGAAAGTTGGTGTTTATTATCTTTTTGCTACCCTCAGTGAATGTTGGTAGTTCATCGTCAATGAACGGCGATGCTATGATATATTTTCTCTCTACCTTCAGTGAAAGTTGGTAGATCACCATCAGTGAAAGTTGGTGTTTGTTATCTTTTTGCTACCCTCAGTGAACGTTGGTAGTTCATCATCAGTGAATGGCGATGCTATGATATATTTTCTCTCTACCTTCAGTGAAAGTTGGTAGATCACCACCAGTGAAAGTTGGTAGATCACCATCAGTGAAAGTTGGTGTTTGTTATCTTTTGTCTACCCTCAGTGAACGTTGGTAGTTCATCATCAATGAACGGAGATGCTATGATATATTTTCTCTCTGCCTTCAGTGAAAGTTGGTAGATCACCATCAGTGAAAGTTGGTGTTTGTTATCTTTTTGCTACCCTCAGTGAACGTTGGTAGATCACCATCAGTGAGAGTTGGTGTTTGTTATCTTTTTACTACCCTCAGTGAACGTTGGTAGTTCATTGTTAGTGAACAGCAGTGCTATGATATATTTTCTCTCTACCTTCAGTGAAAGTACGTAGATCACCATCAGTGAAAGTTGGTGTTTGTTATCTTTTTTCTAACCTCAGTGAACGTTGGTAGCTTCACCTCAGGTGTTAGTGTATCCTTTGACCATTTTACCATCCTTTCTGATTAAGGCCTTTTTCGATCCACCAGTGATTTATTTTCCTGGTTGGGTTATTCTCTTGTTTCTTTATTTTTTTAATTACATCCCCAGTGGTGTTTTGCGTCCCTTTGGAGTTGTCCATGTGCACTCATATTCATAAACATTGCATGGAATCTTAGGGACAAAAATAGGGTTTGTTTTTATATTTAAGTACCTTCGATCGTGTCGACACGAAGATTTTTGACCTTCATATCTCTGGATAGAAGAAACTTAAATAAGGGAAGCTGTTATACCTCAATTTTTGCCCCTAAGATCCCTTCATCATACCATGTTGATTCATTCATAATAAGATCACATTAGGATTCTTGGTTCCCCTCCCTATATTTAGCTTTGCTCTAAGAGGAATCACCAAGCACCTTGAATTGTGTTCTTTTGTGATCATGAATACTTTTGTCTTAATTTCTCCTCTTAATTAATAAAATGCATGTTGGTTTGTCTTGCTTGTTACTAATATAGGTAAAGGAAATGCGATTTAGCAAGTTGCTCCATGAGTTCATGAGTTTATTTCCATGCCCTAGTCAATAAAGTTTGAGAAGTTCAAACCTCACCATTGGATTTGATTTGGAAGAAATGGCATGGCAATGTTATTTTGGTTCACCTCATTTCAAGGTTATTAAATTTGGTTCAAAAGCACAAGGGATTGATTGAAGAAGTTGTCATGCTTTGACAAGGCTTTGTTCCCATTGGTCACAAATGCATATTTCTCTCAATTCTTAAGATATGGAAGTGGTTGTGGTTGCTATGAGTTCTCATTCTCATCCTCAACATCTTATATTTACAAAGCATTTGTGTTGGTACAAGAAGTTTGTTCAAAATTGTCAAAGTTCCTCAAGGCATGTTTCTTGATCTAGGAGCTAGGGTTTTGAACTTCAAAGAAGCATATCTTTCTCATCTTTTGGTATTTTGGAGTGATTCAAAAGACATCCTTCTATTCAAAGGGTTATTAACAAATCACTTCAAAATTTCCATGGAGTTTTCATTTGGAAGAAACTTGATGAAGAAGAAAGATTACAAGTCCTCCAGATGAACCCCCATTTTCCCATGAGTGACTTCAAATGATCATAACTTAGTCAATTTTTATCACCTTGAGCCCATTCATTTTCCACAATGATCTTTAGGATGTGAACTTTATGCCTTATTTTATGTGAAAAGTGAGAAAATAGATGGAAGTTTCCTTAAGGATACAAAAGATTATAGGTCATTTCATGATTTTTTTCCAACTTCAACAATTCATAACTCTCTCAATTTTTGGAGATTTTGAATGGTTCAAGTCCCAAAATGTCATTTAAGAGGTCTATTTTATACCATATTTTTTGGTCAAGAGCAAAATGCAAGTGGAAGGCCATGTTCGGATGCAAGACATTATAGGTCACTTTTGAAGAAAAACTTGAAATATTTATAAGTATGGAAAGTCAACCCTTTTTCTCCAACTTTGACTCGTTACAACTTTCAGCTCAAGCATCCATTTGTCTCCATTCTTTTTCCATTGTAAATCTTGTAACCTCATCTTTCTAAAGCATCAAGAATCATGCCCTAAGACCCCTTGAGCTGAGAATGTCATTGGTCAAAAGTTGGCAATTTGAAACTGAATTTTTCACCAAGTCAGAAGTTTGAAATCCTTGATTTGGCTTCTAAACACTTTGTTTCTGCGTGTTTTTTCTTCTGAACATGTTTAGTGAACTTCAAGAAGTTATTAGCATAGAAAAACGCGTGTTTTGGATGAGTTTTAATCAAATTAGAAGTCACACTTTTCTTGTTTGCAACTTCACACGATTTCCCTCCAAACTTCATCATTTCACACGCTTGGACATTCCATTTGATTCCCTATAAATAGAGGGTCATCCCCAATTCATTTCCTCAAGCTTGGATAGCTAGAATCACCCTGCCAAACTTGTTCTATAACTCAAAATTCAGCAACTTCGTAATCCATATACAAGCCTTTTTCAATCCAATTTTCCATCAATTCACCTTCCTTGATCTTCCCTGAAGCTAACCATATAATTACATTCAAGAATCGTGCCCTATATTGCTTCATATAAGTTCAGTTTCAGAGCTCTGTAACTCAACTTCAATAGGTAGATTCCTTCATCAATTCTTCAAAACTTTGATATCATCGTGATGCTCTCATTGCCCTGGTTCTAGTCGTAACACTTGCTTTTTACTGGAAACATGTTTTGACCATGAAATTTCAAATCCCTTTTTAAAACTTTCTTTCCAAATTGCTTGAGCTACAGTTTATATAAATTTGTCGCGAAGGTGTGGTTGTTTTCGTCTTGAAGAGACGAAGAGAATGACATAGGTCTCATACTCTAATTTTACAGATTGAGAAACCTGGTTTTGGGACTGGCTGGAGGTTGAAGATGACCAACATGTCATCTTCCAACCAATGAAGGCGCGCCATCTATTTTTTTTCAAAAATCTGATTTAATTAATGATCCTATGCATTATTCACTAAAGTCCATGACATGCACAATGCGCCAGGTCCACTTGATCTGTTTACTAACACGTTTTGACATTAATCAGATGGCCCATGTTTTTTTTTTGTTTTTATTTTCTTTTCTGTTTTTTATATTTAATTGTTTTAAACTTCAAAAAATCATAGAAAATTCATTTTTAGTCCAAAAAATCTGAAAAAATTATGAAAAATATTTTTGATTATTCTCTTTCTGATTTTTATGTTTTCACAATTTAATTTTTTGTTTTGGTATTTTTTATAAATTTTCAATTTATTTGAATTGTTTTAAATGTTTAAAAATACTTTTATGCATTTTTAAATTCTGAAAAAATTATGGAATGATCCAACGATATTGTGACAAATATTGGTGACCTCACTTATTTTTTTATTTCCAGTTTTAATATTTTTTTATCATTTTTAGTTTATTTTACTCATTTCTTTTGATTTTAAAAATAGTTTATGACTTTAAAAAATTACCAAAAAATTTATAAAATCATTTGAGCCCTTTTCTGATTTTTCTATCGACTTACTTTTTATTTCTTGATCAATTTTAACATAGTTGATATTTTTCTCTTTTATTTCTATTTATTTTTTTAACTTTTTTTTTTGTATATATTAAATGTAATATTATTTTGTGACTATTTTCTGGCTGATCTTGGGTTAAATTTTTGATCACGAACTTTATTAACATTATTGGATCCATGGTGTTGAGTCTAACTCCACAAAAATGGATGAATGATTTTAATAATAGTTTGATTAAATTTAATTCAAAAGTGGTTTGTATATTCTCTCCCACCCATTTTCTTCTCATCCCTTTCTTATTACACTAAGTGTTATTGGAGCATGATCTCTATATCATGTCTCAAAATAAATGGTGCATAGATTGCTATTGACCGACCTCAAAATAGGTGCGACTTCTATATAAGTCCACTTACGATTTCTTAACATAACGCTAAATTTTATCCCGATTCGAATAAATGATCATTCATGGCCCAAACTTATGTTTGCAATCCCAAGTATGTTAATTTGATCTCTTTGATCCAATAACCTTGAGATTCATTGTGTGGAGGCTTTGGTTCTACCAATCCTCTAATGGATCTATAACACTTTTGGTCAACACGGATCACTTAAACATCATTGATCATTAAATGATACTTATGAGGATTCTAAATGGATGATATACTTGACAAAAAGCAAATGCAACTTGTTGTATGGAGGCTTTGGTTCTACCAATCCTCTAATGAGTTCCAAATACAATTTTCAAGATGATCATCCAACTAACCACTAATCATTAATAATTGACTTTATCCTTTATTTTTATTATATTCCACTTTTATTTTTATGCATTATTTACTTTTAGCATTTACATTTCATGCCATTTTCATCTTTGTTCTTTTGAGCATTTAATTTCTTGTCATTTTTATTTTGTCACTTGAGCTTTTCTTTTCTTTTTCAAAACACCTAATAATCAACATAAACCCTAAAAATCTTTAATGATATTTGGACTATTTGGTTACTATCCCTGGCATTATGGAGCATTAGACTTTTTGGACTTAGGATTAGAAACTTTGGCCTATGATTGGAGACCTTGTGACCTTATCAGATTATTTTGTCTGGAGCTCTTGAGGTTTACCTCAAGGAATTGGGTTATTTGTTTATTTTGTGTGCAGGTTATTATGATTACACTCTTTGTTTATAATCTGGAATTCACCCGTATACAACCAGTACTCTGCCTAATTTTTGTGATGACTTAATACACTTGAAGTTTGGTTCTTTAAAGATGTCTAGTATCATTGCTTGTTTGATTTCAATCCAAAGAATGAGAATTCTATCTTGGCTCATAGTGTCAAGTATTGGCTTCTTGTTGGTTAGATGGTTCTTATCCCTAGCTTTTACCTTATGCTTTAGGATAGTCCCTTATTCTCCTCCCATCTTCTTTAATTCCAAATATCTTCTCTCTCTTTTTGAAAACTCTTCTTGTTTTTTTTAAAACTTTAACCACTTTCATAATAAACTTGGACTTAGGTCCATGCATTTTCAAAACATTTTCATAAATAAACTTCAATAAACTTAATAATACTTTGACATTTTTTGTGAGAAGACTAAAAGTCAATCAATCTCATTTCAAACCATTTTGCCACTTTGGCTTTTATCTTTAACCTTTTCTCAAATGATTGAACTCTTGTCAATCCTTGTAGTGATGCAAACAACTATACTTCTAGAATATGTAGTGAAGAGAGATATTTTCCACTTGGGTTTTGAGTGAGGTATTGTTGATTTTAAAATTCAAGCCATATCCTCCCCTTTGAGATGATGTAAATTCTCCTTTCTCATGATTATGGGTAGTAGGTATGTTTTCCATACGGACAATGACGATGATGTTTTATCTCATAAAATTAACCAACACATTTGTGTTTTTAATTTTTTTTAAAAGAGGAACTACATGTACCCTGATCCCCTATTGCACGGAAGGTAGTACGTAGGCACTAAAGGTTCGCAACCACGGAGGGTGCAAAAACCATAAAAATATATTTCTTTTCTCACCTCCACCATCCATTTTATACAACACTTTATAGCCAAAATATACAGATTTTACAAAGAGGTTCCTACGGAGTACCGTAGATGTTTAGGGTGGTAATACCTTCCATTTTCATATCCAACCCCCTTACCTTGAATATTTCCCCCTATTTTTGGGTTAATCGCTCTTTTCCCATTCCTTTGGAAACAATAAAGTGCGGTGGCGATTTTATTTTGATTTGTACAAGTCTAGTCAATCCAATGGCTTAGTCTTAAACATTTCTACCGCCAAAAAAAATGGTGACTTCACCGGGGAAAGATTGACCTCTTGCTGGTCCATGCCTAAGTGGGTTGAGCCTATCTTTGTTTATATCTGTGTATATGCTATTTTTGTTTATGTGTTATATGTTGTATATATGTTTACCTGAATTTTCCTGGTTTTCAGGGTGCTTGGTGATTACTTATAAGTCCTATACCCGAACTTGGGTAAACTTTAAGATAAGAATGACGGTATAGTCATGTTAACTTTGAGGGAGTAATCCCAAAAAAGGAGGCATGAGATCCCCCACTCAGTGGAGACTCCTTTGAATGTAGTGTCGTTTACCGAGTAATTGGGAAGACATACTGCTTTCGACCTGGGAGCCTGCTGAAACTGAGGACCGTAGAACACCAAACCCATCTTGGCCTTTTAGGTGTAGTGCAGAAGCTATGACGGAGTAATCCGAAAATAGTTGTCACGCGATACTCGCTCGGACGAGTTTATATTGAGAATATTACTAATTACTGAGTTAATCGAGAAGTTGGTAATATCTGAAGGAAGGATGTAGACTCTAGGAACCTCTAGAACCTTGTTCGACATGTGATAACTTTTAGAGCATACCTTATGGGTAGTACCTTCGACCTCATGCTCGTGATATTGAACCTATGAACCCTATATGTGTGATCTTGTGTGTGATTGCTGCATCATACATTTATGCACTCATAAGAATCTTTTGAAGAGATCTTATTTCAAGGGATTTAAAAGTTGACCATTTGTGAATATCTCAGGTAGTTTTTAACCATGGATTATGGAAAGAGAAAGACTGGGAAGTACAATTTCAAGGATCCCAAGATATATGAGTTGATCAGTCTAATTCCCGTGATCGAGTGTTCTGCAGACTTTTGGAAGAAGTATGGATCCATCATTCCTATCATGAAGCTGAAGATGATGGAGGGTATTCTCTCGACCTTGGTCCATTCTATAATCCGATGTATCATTTCTTTACTTTTCCAGACTATCATTTGATGCCTACACTGGAGGAGTATTCTTATCTATTGGATTTACCTGTTATCGACCGTGTTCCTTTTACTGGTTTGGAGGGTGATCCAAAACCACATGAGATTGTAGCTTTGATTCATCTGGGGAATTCTGAGGTGGAAGCCCATATGACTACTAAAGGAGGGATTAGAGGATTACCAGCTCAGTTCTTATTGGAGAAAGCTCGCTAATTTTCTAAGATAAAGAGTACAATCGCTTTTGAGGCCATCTTTGCTCTACTTGCTTACGAGTTGTTCTTATTTACTAATGTGGACAAGTTTGTTGACATTAATGCTATCAGGATCTTCATGATTGGAAACCCAGTTCCTACATTTTTGGTTGATGCTTATACTCTATTCATCTTCGGAATTCTTATCATGGGGGGATGATTATCTGTTCCACGCCCCTGTTGTACCGATGGTTTATCTCTCATATGCCTCAGTCTGATGCTTTTTGGGATGTCAAGAAGGAACCCCGTTGGGCTCCTAAGATCATGGTACTTACTCAATCGGATATTGATTGGTATCGTCGAGCTTACTGGGATATAGAGAGTATTGACAATTGTGGTAGTTTCCCCAATGTACCTCTTCTTGGTACAAATGGAGGAATTAACTATAACCCTATTCTTGCACGACGACAGCTCGGTTATCCGATGAGGGATAAACCAAATAGTATTCATTTGAGTAGTTTCTTTCTGAAGGAAGGAGAAGACCATAGGGAAGCTAGGGAGAATATTGCAAAGGCCTGGCGTCACATTCATAAGAATTGTAGGAAGGATTTGGGACCTAAGGGTACTATTTCTTTGGAGCCATATCTTCAGTGGGTCCAAATGAGAGTTATTCAGTTGAAGATGTCGTATTCCCGGGAAACACCTATGCCTGATTTGTTTGTGAAGACCACTCCTCCCCTATTAGATGATCTAGAAGAGATGTAGGTTGCTTTGGTCAGAATGCAACAGGAAAAGGACGCTTGGAAGAATAAGTGCCAAACTTTAGAGATATCCTATAGAGCAGACTTGAAGGAGAAAGACGACTTGATTGAGATTCTTAAGAGACGGGTGTAGAGACCATGGAGAGTAAAGGGGATTTATTTTCTCCTAAACCTCAGTCAAATGTTATTTGCTCATTCCCTAATTCAGGTGATTGGAAGGAGGTTTCCACCAAGTATGCGGAAGAAAACTAGAGGTTGAAGGCTCAGATTTCCAGGCTCACAGGGAAGCGCTAGCGTATAGAGTGATCTCCATCAGTTTTACTTCTCAGGGTTTTAGATTTTATTTTCATCTTATACTTAGGATCATTGAAACTTGTAATCCATTTTGGAGTTGTTATAATGAAATTTTTCAGTATTTCAAATGCGTTATTACTTTGATATTTGCAATATGTCCATAAATTTTAAAACCCTTGAAATATTAAATAATAAAATAAAATCATGTGCATTGTATATCATGCATCATATTGCACATATTTCTTGCATTTGTTATGCATATCCAGGTGTCTTACCAAGCTTCTTTACTTCGTTCAACAAGCTGACTCACCACTGCAACGCTCAGGCTAATTTCAGAAAGAAGATGGACAACTTAGAATAAGAGAATCGCGATCTACGCGAGGAGGTCTCTGCTTTGAAGGCCGGAATGGCCAATCTTACTTCTCTGATGGAATCTCTGATGGCTGCTCAGAATCAGCCACCGAGTGTCCAACCTCAACCAATAAGGGAAACTACCGAAGCTCCGACTGTTCCCGTATCTGCTACTCCAGCTGTTGTTCAAAACCACATGCCTCAAGGCTATCCATGGGGAATGCCAGATAATTTTGCACCTGAAGGTTTCAATCTTGGTCCTCAAGATACTTCAATTGTTCAGACTATTGTTACTCCTGCACCTCCTATGGTGCATGATGCTACTGCTGTACCTCTTTTGGTGAATATGGTTCCGTTTGTTAACGATGATGTGTGTTGTCCTTTCCCTCCACCAAGTGAAGACTTGGGTCTTTATGACAGAATGGATGATTTTTAAGAGAAGTTTGGCAAGATGCAGAGAGAGATGAAGGCCCTCAGGGGAAAGAGCTATTTGGGCAGAATGTGAATGAATTATGCTTGGTCCCGAATGTTAAGATACCTGCTAAGTTTAAGGTCCTGGAGTTTGAGAAGTACAAGGGAAACATTTTCCCTCGTGCGCATATGGTGATGTATGTAAGGAGAATGTCTACTCATACTGATGATCAGTGTTTGCTGATTCACTTTTTTCAAGATAGTTTGACTGGTGCTATGCTGAAATGGTATATGAGTTTGGATAGTGTTAACATCCATACATTTAATGATTTGGGAGAAGCGCTCATCAAACAATACAAGTACAACATGGACATGGTGCCTGACTGTGATCAACTCAGGGCCATGGTTCAGAAAGACAGGGAATCATTCAAAGAATATGCACAGAGATAGCGTGAGGTAGCCACCCAAGTGATCCCTCCCATGGAAGAGAAAGAGATGACTAATATTTTCTTGAAAATGCTGGGTGTTTTCTACTACGAGAGGATGGTAGCAAGTCGCCAAGTGACTTTACTGAAATGGTAGGAATGGGTATCCGTTTAGAAGAGGCTATAAGAGAAGGCCGTTTAATGAAGAGTGAAGGATCTGGAGGTGTGGAGAATCCATCTTATGGGTTTACCAAGTAGAAGGAAGGGGATGTAAATGCTGTCATGCAAGAGAAGAGGGTTAACACTCCCAGAAGGAATTCTCAGCGTCATCAGCAAGTCGTCTCAGTTACTCCAGTTATAGGTGTAGCTCCAACCACTGTTGGTTATCAGAGACCATCCCAGTAGGGGAATCAAGGGTATAATCGGAGAAGGGAGAGTTACGACCCTATTCCTATAAGTTATATAGAGTTATTATCGGCATTGATTTAGAAGAAGTTGGTTCAGACCCGACCACCTCCCGCTGTACCATCACCATTGCCTTGGTATTATAAGGCTGACGCATCTTGTGCCTTTCATCAGGATGCTCCTGGGCACGATTTGGAAGATTGCTTTGCTTTGAAGGTCAAAGTTCAGAGGTTGGTCCAAAGTGGTATCTTGTCATTTAAGGATATTTGTCTTGAGGTTCAAGTAAAAACTTTGCCAAAGAATAAACGTGATTGAAGAATGCCCTGGAGTTTTAGGATAATTAGCCTTCTCATTTTACTAGCATTTTTACTGCTTTCTCATTGGTAATTTTTCTTGTTTATCATTGCACTGTTTGCATGTAAGAACTTGTTTGCATTTGAATGTTTAATCTTAATACAATGAGTATGTTTGTCTTGAATAAATTCACTCGTTTCACTCGTATTTTGTTTTCAATTTTAAATTGCTTTATGATACCAACTTGTTACCCATTCTCTTGCCTAGGAAGAGATTGGGAGGAGGAGGATGATATTAAAACACAAATTTTCTAGTTGTATGCTTTTGGATAAAACCCTGTTGACGATGTACAAGCATTGTTTCGAATCCTCAAACACCGGAGATATAAGGGAGTGAAACCTTTGTTAACCCCTTTGAGCCTTGAAGTAGGAGTTTCTTTTTCTATTTAGAAAAAAAACCTCATTTTTAACCCGGGATAAGGTAGTGTTCAGTTAATCTGATTGAGTATTCAAATATCATCAAGTGTGCGCATCTAAGGATACAATAATGGTTATCCTTC
This sequence comes from Vicia faba, assembly GCA_948472305.1. Lineage (NCBI taxonomy): Eukaryota > Viridiplantae > Streptophyta > Magnoliopsida > Fabales > Fabaceae > Vicia > Vicia faba. Next base: position 1,156,307,353 of record OX451737.1, on the reverse strand, counting down.
AAGAGGTTGAGGGAGTTTAAAATCGCAATGTTTAATCTCCACATATCAGTAGTATGCTTCAAAAGAAGACAATATCCCAATGGGTATCTCTCACATATCAGGAGATCAACAAATAATGATACAATAATGGTTATCCTTCATCTACTCAGAAACACGGCAGTCACAATTCTTCCAACTAGTCACAAATGACTCGAAGTCATGCGACATGTTCAAAAAGAAAAAGAAAAAGAATATATGAATAAAAAAGATGATGAAAAAGAAAGAGACAAAAAGCCCCGCTAAGTCGAAACTTGAAAAAACAAGTCGCTTAGGCAAAACTCAGGGCATCCTGTTGCACTTCAGAGTCAAAGTTAAAAGGAATTTATCCAGAAAGCAAGAAAGAAATGGAAAGTCTGAAATGCGATAAAGGATTATAGTGCGAAATCCTCAGCAAAGAACAGGGTCGTGTGACAAGAAACCCAAAGGAAGCAGAAACGAGTGACTTGCATGTCCAAAGAAGAGCTTGTTTGATTCGTCAACCATCTCTAAATTTCTTTTGAAAGATGAATGTTCGTGTCAGGTTAACTAAACTTAGGTCTGAAGAACATCACAAAGGGGGTGGGCACCAAATATTTTTTGAGCCTTAAATCTTTTCTTCTAAAACCGTGAACTAGGCTACGTTACAACCCTCAAAAGTCCTAATTGAAACATGGTTTATTTCGAAAGCATACTCTAATGAGATAGTGTTTCCTGACTCCCATTAATTTTGCTAAATTATTGTGATTGGTATCATATGCTTTTGTTATCTTTCATACAAAAAAATCCATGTTGCATCCTGGCTAGTGATTCATTCATGAGATTTTGTGACATCTTTTCAAATGAAATCTTCAAGACTTACATAATTGTTGCATTAGAATTTTCATTCTTAGAATAAACATTTTCTGCCTGTAAAACAACTGCTTGATATCATGGAAGTTTACATTTGAGTATCAGTAAAAGGCATATTGCCAGGAAGAGTTGCAAAGCAAAGAGGATGCAACATTCAGCCAATCTAGGGCAGTTACGTCAAGATTCAAAAAATCTCTAGAAGCCATTTGATCAGAAAGGATATCTTAAAAGCATGCAGCCAAAGGCAAGTTATGAAAGTTACCTTAATCAACACGACAAGCTTGGGACACCAGATTGGTTTCCAAGGGCATATCCAGATTTTGTCAAAGATAGCTACAATGTCTACCCCAAGCTGAGAATCTTCCTCAAGAAGGATTGTCTCTTGTGATCTGTTTTGTAGATGTGTGTATAGCTTCCTCTAACAGTTGTTTATCAATTTAAAAGGTTTCATACAGGTTGTGTTATGGTTTTGGGTTTATAATCCCATTTTTCCAGTCTTGTTGCAGACTTCTCCAGCTGAGTGTGATTCTTTACCCAACCAGTTGGTGATCAAACAGAGGTTAAAAAGAGATATGAAGCCTTGGCTCATTTGATGGAGTTCTTTCTCCCCTTTGTGTATTTAGAATTGATATGAAATCTCTTGTAGAGTATTGCTGCCTCCAGTTACGACATTATTGTTGTTATATGTTCCCCAGGTAGCTAGACCAGGGCATTATCTTTTCTAAGAAGTATTGAGACAGTTGTCAACTTTTGGGTTCTCAACTTCCAATTGTTGGGTTTGATTTAAAATCCCCAGAAGTTTGAACTTTTTCTATAATATTGACTTCTTGATTCCCCAGGAATGCTATCCCATGGCATTTTTTTTTGAAATAAGTTTGCATGATATGAAGACTCAATCCAAGATTCCCCAATGAAGGCCTCGCTTATTTGATATAAGTATTTTCTCCCCGTGCATACTAAGATTTGATTTATTTACAAAGCATCTCCCCTCGACAGTACTTGCATTTTGTTTGATTTCCCGATAATCAGGCAAGGGCAATGTTTTATTTAAGAAGTGTTGAGATGGTTATCAACTTTTTGGGTTTTCACTCGCCAAGTGTTGGGTTTTATTTAAAAACCCCATAAGATTGATTTCTTGCTATAATGTTTGACTTCTTAACTTTCCAAGTTGTTATCCCCATGAGGTTTCATACTTTTTCCCCAGAGAAGTTGGTGCAATGCTTACTCTCAATATTGAAGAACGTGTCTCCGGTTTCTCCAGTGAAGAACGTATATTGGTGTTCCCTTTGAGAATGTGGTGTTAACCTCCCCAATGAAGTGGGCCTGAATTCCCCAACGAATGTCTTGATGATTTGGTGTCCATCTGCTTTACTTGAGATTGGTTTCACAATCCCCAGTAGAAGTGTTACTTTTGAAAACATTTGTTTCCCCATTGAAGTCCGAGTGCTATTTCCCGGTGAAGCCTGGAGAAGGATGTTATATCCCTGTATCTGTACTATTTTATCACTTTGATTTGTTTACTTCCGGATTTTGTTTCTCCCTATTAAAGTTAAAGCAGGCAAAAGGTTTTGTTTCCTCAGTTGGCATTTACTTTCTTTGGAATGATCATCTTGGATGTGATTTAGCCGAGTGTTGTTTGTGCCCGAGGTGGTTTTTCCTGGTTACTCCCAGTGTTGTATATCTATTTTATCAGCATACGCACGATAATACTCATACATTCATACATACATCATGCATAGCTAAAATTAGGAAATCATTTCTCATTAACATTTGTTAATATTTTTTGTTGACATATCACCCTGTTTTACAGAGTTACGCTGTCCTCTCTTTAATAGAGTGTTGGCCTTAAGCAGAAAGCATATATTCTTTAAATTTCCCCACCGAGTTATCCCTCGTGGAAGATTTTTTGCTTTAGCCTTCCTGTACAGCTCCTTGCTTGGATGGATTTGGTTTTCCCTCTTGAGTTTAGTTCTCAAAGGATGTATTTTGGTTGACTGTTTCATTCCAGTTTATTTCTGGTTTGAATCTTTGGTTCCACAATAATATTATTTACTTTGGATTTCTGAAAGCTTAGAGTTTTGGTTTGTACATTTATTTTTCACAAGAAGACTTTATCTCCTCAGCAGGAATATCGTGGCATTTCCCCAAGAAGTCATATTTCATTCCCCAGGAAGCCATACTATTCTCCCCATAAAGTCATTTCTTTTTACAATCCTCCATGACAACAAGTGAAAGGTCTCTTTATTTGAGCAACTTGTGCTTCCATGTAAAAGTCGACGTAACCTTTTTTCTATCTTCTCTATGAGTGGATAGATTGCAGTCCATTGTCAAATTACTCCAGTGGATGACAAGACTTTCAAATTTGCAGAGACAGTTCACAATTGGAAGTCTCTTTATTTGAGACAGCTTACCCTTTCCAGGAAAAGTGCCTCGGTTAAAGAAGAAGTTGGTGATTGTTATATTTTTTCTACCCTTAGTGAATGTTGGTAGTTCATCATCAGTGAAAGGCGGTGCTATGATATATTTTCTCTCTACCTTTAGTGAAAGTTGGTAGGTCATCAGCAATAAACGTTGATGATTGTTATCTTTTTGCTACCTTCAGTGAACGTTGGTAGTTCATCGTCAGTGAATGGCGATGCTATGATATATTTTCTCTCTACCTTCAGTGAAAGTTGGTAGGTCATCGACAGTGAACGTCGATGATTGTTATATTTTTGCTACCCTCAGTGAATGTTGGTAGTTCATCGTCAGTGAACGGCGGTGCTATGATATATTTTCTCTCTACCTTCAGTGAAAGTTGGTAGATCACCATCAGTGAAAGTTGGTGTTTGTTATATTTTTGCGACCCTCAGTGAATGTTGGTAGTTCATCATCAGTGAACGACGATGCTATGATATATTTCTCTCTACCTTTAGTGAAAGTTGGTAGATTACCATCAGTAAAAGTTAGTGTTTGTTATCTTTTTGCGACCCTCAGTGAACGTTGGTAGTTCATCGTTAGTGAACGGCGATGCTATGATATATTTTCTCTCTACCTTCAGTGAAAGTTGGTAGATCACTGTGATACGGTGGGAGAACTGACTTGAGTGTTTTGTGTTTTGTGTTCGAAAATTTTGCGGTTTAGCAAGAGTTGCCACCTACTTTTCTTTTATCCAAAAAGGAAAGGTGAAAAAGCACAGGAAAGACCTTTAATGATGTTTTCTTGAGTTCGGGGGGTAGATTATGAAAAGGGAAGGTATTAGCACCCTCTTCATCCATGGTTTTCCACAGGCTCTTAGTCGCTTGCTAGATCACTTGCTTTTGTTTGAATTTGTGCTTTGTGTGGTTTTGAAAGTATTTTTGAAAAGGTGCCATCGTTTAGGCGAACTTTGTAATTCGTAAGAACGTATACAAAGTGTTGAGCTTTTAGAAAATATTTCAAGTTTGGAAAGATGTTTGGAAAGTGTATGTCATTGTTTTTGAAAATAGCAAGGATATTTGTTTTGAGAGTGAGCAAGTAACTAAAAGTAATCTACCTACTCAAAAGGTCTTTAGATGTGTTTTTCCTCCTCCTTTAGATGTTTCTATCTTAAGATTATTTTGATAAGAAGCCCCATCATTGGATGTGAAGGGACGAGCGTTGGGTCATCGTATGACCATGATAGTAATGTTGTGAGATGACTTAGCACTTTTTCTTTAGGGACTAAGATCATTTTGAAAGGAAACTTTGATAGCATCATCGAGGGACTATGATCTTGTGTTTTTTCGATTTGTTTGTGCTAAGATATCCCACATGCATAACATGGCCATTTTTTATAAGGCAACAAGTGGAATTACCCTAAGGGTGTAAGTGTACAAATGTGTTTGATTGCATGCATAATTTGTCTTAATTTAGGGTTTTCTAAGCATTGATTTTAGTCTTGTCATACATACCCTAATTACTAACAATTTATGAAAGCAATAAAAGTACGGAAAATAAAGATTCTACGATATTACAAACATTAGGGGGATGGGGTGTACAAACTTAAAATGGGGGCTGCAAATTAGATCCTAGGTTACTATTACAACCATATTGAATAGGTTAGAACGTACACGAAATGTAAAATGTTTGTCTGTTTAAAAAAGGAAAATAACTTTTGTTTAAGAAAATATTTTTGTCTCTCTTTTTTTGGTTAAAATAAAATATAACATGCAAATATAAAATATTTTTGGTGTTTTTTGATTAATAATAACAAAAAATATGATGGAAAAATAATAAAAGAGAAAGAAAACATAATCAACGCAAAATGATGAAAATATAAGAGGTCAGAAGTTCTAACTCTGACTTGCTGCACAAACAGAAACATGTTAGCAAAAATATGGAAGTTCATAAGTTCTGGGTCTTCTGAGAACTCAGAAGTTTTCAGAAGTTCTGACGCAACTGTCAGAACTTTGCCTCTCTCCATGCTAGTCAGAACATCTGCAACTTAGTTATTTCTTAACAGAACAAAAGTTGCATACATAATAATTATGACAAATTTCATGAAATATCAAAAGCACAAATCAGAAGCAACATGTATTTACTAATTCTAGTTCTGAGTCCTAATTTCCTTATGAAGCTCTGGATAGGGATTTATTCTACTTAGGCAGGTAGATACATGAATTTCAGGATATATACATCATCGGGATCAGAATATCTACATTGTGTTAAATAAGAAAAATCTGACAATGCTTAATCAGTATGATGAGAGTCAGCAGAAAACTTACCTTGCAGCTCGAGAGGATTCTGTGAACTGGAGGTTGGTCTTGAATTCTGGTGATGTTCTGAGCAACTTCTTCACGTACTCAGCAGGATGGAAGTTTATAACTTCTGGATCAGCCAAAAGGTGATATTCTGACTTCTTTGAGGTGGAAGTGAATGGAGAGTGTATGGCAATAGGAATACAGAAGTTAAGGTAGCTTCTAATGTGTGAATCAGCAACTGCGTTGATGGCTTTAGTCAAGAACACTTTGAGGAAAAAAATGGAGTTTGAATGTAAGGAATCAATGCTAAGATTTTGGTATTTTGTGTTTATAGTTTCTTGGGTTCTTGGAATTTTTGCAGTGGTTCCAAGCTTTCTTTCTCAATTTTCTCGCCTCTCTCACAAAATTTTATGGACCTTTTCTCAGTGGCCAATGTTGTTCTATTTATAGGCAAAGCTTTTGTAGTTTGGAGATGTCAAGCGGTGCTTAACATTATGTGCTAGAAGTTGACTTACTCTTGAAGTAAGCTTAACCAGTATGTTCAATGCATCAAGTGGGAAGGTTAACAGCGCCTCAGCTGGATTTGACAGCGTGAATTAGGGAAAAGTAGAAATAGCGCGTGGGTCTAGAATACTTTTGCATAGAGGTTTGTCTTCCCAAGACAGTAGGGGTACACGTGGTAAGAATCCCTTGGATAAAGACTCCACAAGTGGTTGTGAGCATTAAATGGGTTCCCATGTGAAACTTTGCATCCTTTCTTAACTCTGGATCAGAAGTTCTGCTTCAGCGTAGCATCTCATCTTCTGATCCTCTTATCTTCTGATTTCAGCGTATTCTGAAGGATCCTTCAGAACTTCCAGTATACTTACAACACACTTTGTTACCTTCTTTGATTTAACCTTTGCAAACTCTGACTGAACCTTTGTGAATACTGGCCCAAAAGTTCTGAACGAACTCTGTCTTGAGAACATCCAGAATTTGCTGAGTGTGAACACTGGCCCAGAAGTTCTGAAATTGTCATATATCTTAAATACTTAGAAAAATTTCTAAGTTTTTAGAATTTGATTCTTCCAAAATAAAATTTGACTTTTGAAACTCTTGATGAAGCAAATTTCATATTCCAACATGTCTTGATGAAATATGATTTTTGAGATTTGGTTTTGATCCAAAAGTCAAAGTTAGACTTCTTAGTGTGCAAATGACCATTTTGCCCTTGTGATTGATTTTCTTTGAAAAATTGATAATTTAAGGCTTGGAATTGGATGAGAAAAAAACTTGAGGATCCAGGGTGATCCTTTGAGAAATGAGAGGGAAAATTTTGGGGTGCAACGGCTGCCCCTGTTCAAACTTCTTGAACATGAAGAGTTAGATTGGCGGAGCCGCCATTCGTGACTTGAAGGTGAAAGATGATTGAATACTAAAGTGCCCAGAAATTTGCACTCGAAGATGGATGGTGAATGGGCTTATAGATGCCATTTGGAGGAATGTTGGTAAACGCTGGAAGAAGTATCAGCACAAATCTCTTGTTGATTCATACTAAACTTGATGTTTTACCTGTGAGAAAAGGGGTTAGTAAAATGCAGATGCTTTCATGATGTTCACCAGATGTGGTATCATGCCAAATGCATTGGTATGTACATGCTATGATGTATGAATGTGAAATTTGTGTTTTCATCCGGGAAAATAAATCCCTGACTACCACTGAGGAAATCTTTGAAGGTTGAATCCCGTATTTCCTGTTGGAAATGAAGGATATGCATATCTTTAAATTGCATTGAAGGGATGCTTTTGCTGGGGAACACCACTCAAATATCAGTTATTATCTGGTCAGATCCAGGCTTCACAGTTGCTGAGGATGAAGTAGTCGGTTGCTATCTGGTTGGATCCAGGTTTCATGGCAACTTACTGGGAGAAGAGATGAATTAACTGTTATCTGGTCAAATCCATGCCTTGCAGAAAATTCTTTGAAATTGAATAGTCATCTGGTCGGGTCCAGGTTTCACAATAACTTGCTGGGGATGCGGAGGTTAACTATTATTTGGTCAGATCCAGGCTTCATAGTAACTTACCGGAGGAAAGGATGAATTAACTGTTATTTGGTCAGATCCAGGCTTTGCAGAAAATTCCTTGAAATTGAATAGTCATCTGGTCGTGTCCAGGCTTTATGGTCTTTTGGAAAGCTGTGCTATTATCTGGTCGAATCCAGGCTTCATAGCGTCTTTCCGAGAATCATGGTTAATTGTTATCTGGTCGGGTACAGGCTTTACAATATACTGATTGAAACTTGTTATCTGGTCGGGTCCAGGTTTCGCAGATTTTTGAGGTTGATGAGGTCAATTGTTATCTAGTCGGGTCCAGGCTTCATAATAGACTGGTTTAAAACTGATATCTGGTCAGGTCCAGGCTTTGCAGATTTCTTTGATGAGGTCAATTGTTATCTGGTCAGGTCCAGGCTTCACAATAAACTTCTTGGGGGTTTGGTTGTTATCTGGTCGGTTTCCAGGTTTCACAATGAATCTCTGAGGATGATTGCTATCTGGTCGGATCCAGGCTTCGCAACGGCTTTCTTGAAAGGATGGAAATAAGGACTGATATCTTGGTCGGGTCCAGGTTTCTCAGCCATTTGTTGGGGATAGAGAGGAAACTCTACTAGGGAAACGAAGTTTAAACCTTGGTCAGATTGAGTTCAGGTTCTTCTATATCTTTGAAGAGCTAGGCTATTATCTGGTCGGGTCCAGGTTTCACAACATTTTGAAATCATTTGTTATCTGGTCGGGTCCAGGCTTCAGCAATTGAAGAATTCAAACTATTATCTGGTCGGGTCCAGGCTTCAGTAATTGAAGAAGTTAAACTGTTATCTGGTCGGGTCCAGGCTTCAGTAAAAACTTGAAAATTATGCTAATATCTGGTCGGATCCAGGCTTCATAGCATTTCTTGGTAATAATAACGACTTTGTTGAAGGCTTTACTAGGGATTATGGGTTGTGGCCTTGTGATTTTTCAGTTATTTGAAAGGGAAATTCAAACTGGAGAATATAGACTCAGTCAGGAAAGGCAGACTTAGATTGGGGAGGATACACCCAACTGGGGAGGACGGGCTCAGCCGGGGATGAAGGGCTCATATGGGGAGGATAGATTCTGTTTGGAGATAATATCCTCGGTTGGAGAAGATATACTCAGCTGGGCAATTTGGACTTAACTAGGGAATTTTGGTTCAGCTGGAGAAGATATACTCAGTTGGGGAATATGGACTCAACTTGGTGATAAAAACCTCGGTTGGTGAAGATATACTCAGCTGGGGAAGATGGGCTCAGCTGGGCAATTTGGACTCACCGGGGAGTATATACTCAGCTGGGGAAGATATTCTCAACTGGGCAATTCGTGGTGTCTTGATTGTTGTATGTTGAGAAATTTGCACTTGGCTGGGGAAATAAACCCTGTTTAGGAGGTGAATTCCCTTTAGGAAGAGATCTCCTAGGCTTCAATCTTGTAAAAATTGACTTAGATGGGGAGAAAGTTGCCAAGATATTGGGACTCTGGCCAGGGATTATCCCGTGTAAGGAGATTTTGTGGGCAACTCCGTTGGGGAAAGGTTTATTGTCACCGTCCTGGTGGGGATAATGATGATGAGATAACTCTGTGGGGCTATTTCATATACATTAAAGAGATGCTGACAGATGCTTAGCAGGGCACATGTGCCAAATAGTTTTAATTATGTTCATATGCATATGTTCATTCAATTTTAGTCATTGGACAAATTTGCATTCAAAACAGAGATAGAAAATTTTGCACTTCAAAGCGTATTTGTATTGATATTTTGCCCATGAATAGACGTTTTTGTAAATAGAGACGAAAATCCTAGTAAGAGGAAATCACCAAAAAGGAAAACAAAATTGAGAAACGAAAACAAATAGCCATGTGAAATGATCTCATTGCCTTCCAGCTCTACTATTGCCCCAATGTCTTTGAACATCCTTTGTCGTTGATCGAAATTGATGGGATTGATCCTGGACCATTTGAACTTGGACCTTAGTGATAGAATTGACTGTGCTGATTTCACGGGACATAGTCGTACGCTTTTAATCCTTAATTTTTGCCTGAACTGCCCTTTCGGGTTTTCGGTCCACCAGGATACCCTTTTTTGCCCAAGTCGCCCTTTCGGGTTTTTAACTTGCCGGGTGTACAATCTTTTTCCTATATCCCTAATTTTTGCCCAAAACTTTTGGTTTGCCGGGATGCCCTTATTTTTCTTAGGTGTGTCAACCTAACGGGTCTCTTATGTGTAGTATTTTTTAACTATGTCCGCGTTTATGGGATGTGGGAAATCCTTGCCATCCATGGTAGTCAGCATCATGGCACCGCCAGAAAAAACTCTCTTAACAACAAAAGGCCCTTCATAGGTGGGCGTCCATTTTCCTCTGGGGTCACCTTGTGGTAAAATGATGCGTTTTATCACCAGGTCATCAGCTTGATATACTCGAGGCTTGACCTTTTTGTTGAAAGCCTTGATCATCCATTTTTGATACGTCTGACCATGGAAAATAACAGCTAATCATTTTTCATCGATCAAGTTCAGCTGATCCAATCTCGTTTGAATCCACTCATCTTCGCCTAGGCCTGCCTCAATCATAATCCTTAGCGAGGGAATTTGAACTTATACTGGCAAAACAGCTTCCATGCCATAGACTAGAGAGAAGGGAGTTTCCCCAATTGATGTTCTAGCTGAAGTACGGTAGCCATGTAGAGAAAATGGTAACATCTCATGCCAATCTTTATAAGTCACTACCATTTTCTGCACAATCTTCTTGATATTTTTGTTGGCGGCTTCAACTGCGCCATTCATTTTTGGTCTATACGGAGAAGAATTGTGATGCTTGATCTTAAATTGAGTGCACAATTCCCTGATCATGGCATTGTTGAGGTTAGCCCCATTGTCGGTGATGATCCTTTCAGGGATACCATAACGACATATGAGGTTGTGTCTGATGAATCTGGACCATATTCTTGGTGATTGAGGCAAACGAGGTAGCTTCGACCCATTTGGTAAAATAATCGATGGCGACAAGAATGAATCGATGTCTGTTGGAAGCCGTAGGTTTGATTTCTCCGATCATGTCAATGCCCCACATTGCAAATGGCCACGGAGTTGTCATGACATTCAGAGGGATTGGAGGTACATGGACCTTGTCAGTGTAGATTTGGCATTTGTGACAGGTTCTTGAATGTTGATGGCAATCGGTCTCCATCATCGACCAATAGTAACCTGCTCTTAGGATTTTCTTAGCCATCGTATGTCTACTTGAGTGAGTACCAAAAAGTCTATCGTGCATGTGTTCCATGATTTCTTCTGCCTCCTTCTTGTCCATACATCAGAGCAAAGTCGAGTCATGGTTGCCCTTGTACAATGTCCCATTACTTAGGAAGAATTTGGCTGCAAATCTTCGTAAGAACTTTTTGTCATTGATAGATGCTCCCTCTAGATACTCTTGTGCTTCAAGGTATCTCATTACCTCATGGTACCATGGCTTTTCCGCATCGATATCAAGCTCAAAACAATATGCAGGTTCATCTATCTTTCAATTGTTATCATAGGGGCTTCGTTGTCCCATCTGACTTTGAACATTGAAGACATGGTTGCCAAAGCGTCATCCAACTGGTTTTCTTCCCTAGGGAAATGTTCAAAAGTGATCTCTTCGAAGTGAGGAATCAGGGATAGCACAAGTTCCTTGTATGGGATGATATTAGGGTGTTTAGTGTCCCAATCTCCTTTTATTTGGCTGATCACTAAGGCGGAATCTCCAAACACATCCAAATGCTTGATCCTTAAATCAACGACAACTTTCAGACCTAAGATGCGTGCTTCATACTCAGCCATATTATTTGTGCAATCGAAACATAGTCTGGCAATGAAAGGAGTGTGGCAACCTTCAGGAGAGATGATCACAACACCAATTCCGTTACCTAAGGCGTTGGAAGCCCTATCGAATAGCATAGTCCATCGGGATCCTTGTTCAGGTCCGTCATACGGTCTAAGTTTCGCATAACCGGTTACCAGCATAATATTCTCATCAGGGAAGTCGAAGTTCATTGACTGATAATCATCCACGGTTTGATGGGACAAATGATCTGCTAGTACACTTCCTTTGATGGCTTTTTGATTTGTGTATTGAATGTCATACTCAGTCAAGATCATTTGCCATCTGGCTATTCGTCCGGAAAGGGAAGGTTTTTCGAAGATGTACTTAATCAGATCCATCTTAGAAATCAACAAAGTGGTATGAGTCAGCATGTACTGCCTTAGCTGGAGAGCAGCCCACACTAAAGCACAACAAGTTTTATCGAGCAGTGAATATTTGGTTTCACAGCCGGTAAACTTTTTGCTTAGGTAGTAAATTGCATGCTCTTTTCGACCAGACTCGTCATGTTGGCCCAAAACACACCCCATAGAATTCTCTAGTACTGTCAAGTACATGATCAAAGGTCTTCCTTCAACTGGAGGCATAAGAATAGGAGGTTCTTGTAGGTATTCTTTGATTCTGTCAAAAGCAATTTGGCATTCATCGTTCCACCTGACTACCTGATCTTTCTTCAAGAGTTTGAAAAGTGGCTCACAAGTAGCAGTTAAGTGTGATATGAAATGGGCAATGTAATTGAGATGACCCAAGAATCCTCTGACTTCTTTTTCAGACTGAGGGACTGGTATTTCTTGGATGGCCTTTATCTTGGCGGGATCAACTTCAATGCCTTTATTGCCGAGAACAAAACCTAGAAGCTTCCTAGAGCGTACTCTAAACGTGCACTTGTTAGGGTTTAACCTCAGCTTGTACTTCTTCAGTCTTTCAAATAGTTTGTACAGGTGACCGAGATATTCTTCTTCAGTTTGTGACCTAGGAATCATATCATCCACATATACCTCTGTCTTACGATGAATCATGTCATGAAATAAAGCAACCATAGCCCTTTGATATGTTGCCCCGACATTTTTTAACCTGAACGACATGACCTTGTAGCAGAAGGTGCCCCATTGTGTAACGAAAGTAGTTTTTCTATATCTTCGGGGGCCATATTTATTTGATTATAGCCTGAGAAGCCATCCATGAATGAGAAGACTTTATGTTGAGTAGTATTATCGACTAAGACGTCAATGTGTGGTAGAGGGAAACCATCCTTGGGGCTTGCCCTATTCAGATCCCTATAGTCTATGCACATGCAAACTTTCCCGTCTTTCTTTGGCACCAACACTATATTGGCCACCCATTGAGGATGGGATGTTACATCTAGGAATCCTGCATCAAACTGTTTCATTACTTCGGCTTTGATCTTTTCAGACATGTTAGGCCTCATGCGACGAACTTTTTGTTTAACAGGAGGGCAGTCTTCTTTAGTTGACAGACGATGAACCGCGATGTTGGTATCTAACCCAGGCATATCTTCATACGACCAAGCAAATATTTCCATATAATCGCGCAACATCTGAACCAAACGACTCTTGACACTGCTTTCCAAATTAGCACCGATCCTGATTTCCTTCTTATCTGACTCAGTACCCAAGTTGATAACCTCAATTGACTCTTCATGTGGTTGAATAAATTTTTCTTCCTGTAACAGAAGTCTGGCTAGTTCTCCTGGTATGTCACAATCTTCCTCACCTTCGTCTTGGGATTGGTTGATAGGATATTCAAAGTCATAGTCGGTAATAATAGAGTTGTTGGCAATATGATTCAGAGTGGATGTAGATCTGCAAGAGTGTGTGTGTGTGCATGTAAGATACATGGCTATAATAATTTTTGAAAAAGTATTTGAAAGAAAAGAAAGACAATGAACGCAAATATTTGAATGCAAAAGAGTCCAATGTGCTAAATGATCATATGATTCGATGAACATAAATAAAACCCTTGACAAAAGGACCAAAGTTCCCCAGGCTAGGCACATGGCTTAGAAGTCATTATCAAAATATTACAGACAACAAGTTCTTGAATTGATTAGAAAACAAAAACAAGTAGATTACTCCTCAATGAAGGAGATGGGCACAAAGTCCTTTGTATGCCAATTGTTGAGCTTCCCTTAGGTTGTTGGGTAGATCCAGTCTTGAAAATCACACTCATCATCGAAGTCCTCTACAATGTTCACTTCATGACTTTTGAGGTGGAGAGGCGGCTTTCCAGTACGAGCACCTCTAATTTCTTTCTGAGCTTTGGAGGTGAAACCTAACCCAAACTTGTCTGCCTTGAACGGGATATCGAGGAGTTGACCCCACATCTCATTGTTTCCTTCTTCTACCACAGCACGAGCATCCTTAAGAGAAACCATCTTGGGGATAACTTTATCGGCTCTTGGAGTGTCAGAGGAGATTTTGGTGTGAATTCGCCATCCATTTCTATGTACTTGAAAGAATTGGTATGGCTTACCATAAATTCTTCTTCACCGCAAACAGTGACAACCTTCCCTTGAACCAGATATTTTAACTTCTGGTGGAGAGTAGAAGTGACCGCACCTGCCCCATGGATCCATGGGCGCCCAAGAAAGCAAGAATACGCAGGCCGTATGTCCATTATATAAAATGTGGAGTTGAAAATATGCGAACCAACCTTAATTGGGAGATCCACCTCTCCATGAACCATCCTTTTCGACCCATCGAATTCCCTCACAACAATATCAATTGGCTTCAAAACCAAACCTTCACAGTCTAGCCGATCTAAAGCGCCTTTAGGTAATACATTTAAAGACGAGCCTATGTCCACCAAAACATGTGCCAGAGTGGTCCCCTTACATTCAATAGAAACATGCAAGGCTTTATTATGATTCTTTCCCATGGGAGTTAAATCTGTGTCAGAGAATCCCAGAGCATTGTCAGCTGTCAGACTTGCTACACAATTCATAAAATTGGTCAGTTGTGGTTTCCTGAGGCACATGAGCCTTTTTCAAGAACTTAATCAAAGCTTATGCATGGGCGTCGGAACATAGCAATAAGGACAAGATTGATATTTTAGAAGGGGTTTGCCCGAACTGTTCTACTATTTTGAAGTCTCTTTTCTTGATGATCTTCAGAATTTCCTCCATCTCTTGAGTGGATGGTTCTTCCATAACATACTTTTCAGCTGGTGCCTCTTCCCCGGAAGACTCACTTTCTTTCTCTTTCCCTCTAGTACTGGCACCAGCATTGCCATTGGTTATGCAGATTGGAACTGTGGTAGTGGTTGGTGGTGAGATAACAGGGGAAAAGACCCTTCCTGTTCTTGTGACTTTACTAGAACCAGTAATATTAGTAACTCCAGCTTCATTATCATTAATCCAAGAATCTTGTTTTACCCCACGGTAATAAACCTCGGCACCGTAATTTCATGGTACCGCTTTATCAGAGGTGTATGGAACAGGCCCGACAGCAGTGATGATGAGAGGAGCAATGATTGGTTCGTTCGAAATCCTAATAGGACCTTTGGATGAGATCCTAAGAGGTTTGATTGAAATTGTTACGATGGCCAAATCTTCAACATCGCCGATTAAATTTTCAATGGTGGGGATCCTTTCTAATAGAATTTTGCGGCTATCCATTAGGTGCTGTATACCTTTCTTCAGTTCTTTACACCCGTCGGATTGTCTCATACAGCCCACACAGTCTTTTTCACAGCCAGGGAAAGTCCCAACTTTCAATAGATTGTTCTTAATTACATTCACCGGAGTAGTTAAATCTTCAACAGAGGCAATGAAAATTGTGTCTTCGACAACATTAACGCCTTTGTCGTGCTTCAGCATTGGAGCGGTAATTACATTTGGCATCAGAGGAGGATCAAATTCAATAGTCTTGTTGTCAATTAAATCCTGGATTTTGTTTTTCAAAGCCCAACACTGATCAGTCTCATGCCCGAGGCTGTTTGAATGGTAAGCGCACTTTGCATTTGGATTATATCTCGGTGACGAGGTGTCAGAGTTGGCGGGAGGATCTCGCAATGTCACTAAATTGGCCCTGAGAAGATGTTGAAGGGCTTGAGATAATGACATGCCTAACCTTGTAAACTGTCTTCTTGGAGCTTCAACACGTTGATGGTTTGCATATGGTCTTTGAGTAGCAGTCGGATTGGAGATTCGGATAGCATTGACAGACGAATGATTATTCATTTTGGTATGGGCCTTTACTCCATACATAGAATTAACTTTTTTCTTCGCGACAAAAGGTTTCTTGACATGATTGGGAGTGGAAGTAGATGCCACAGAGATCTTTCCACTTTTAATGCCACTTTCAACTCTTTCACCGGTTATGATTAATTTGGTGAAACTAGAAGAAGAGCAGCCAACCAATAGATTAAAGAAAGGACCAGATAATATGCTCATGAACATGGAAATATGTTCCCTATCAGTCAAGGGAGGTTGGACCCTACTAGCAAGGTCTCTCCACTTCTGCGCATATTCCTTAAATCCCTCATTCTTCCCCATGGTCATACCATGCAATTGAACCCTTATTGGTGCCAATTCGGCGTTGTACTGATATTGATGGTAGAAGGCAGTAGCTAGACCCTCCCAAGTATTGATGCGAGAGCCGTCCAACTGATAAAACAATTCAAGTTGTGTTCCAGCCAGACTCTCTTGGAAAAAGTGAATCCAGAGTTTTTTATCAGCAGTGTGCGGTTGTATCTTGCGCACATAGGACTTCAAATGGAGCTTTGGGCAAGAAACCCCATCGTACTTTGCAAAGGTTGGTATTTTGAACTTGTGAGGAATGACTACCCCAGAGATTAAGCCTAAATCATCAAAATTTAAACCGGGAATAGTTTGGATTTCAACCGCTTTCAAACTGTCTTCTAGCTGCTTGTATTTAATGTCTGCGGGTGGATATTGTTCATTGAAAAAATCATCATCAGATTCTTTGTCATTGATACAGTCGTCCTGAGTACTCTTGACCTCACCAATTTGGTTCTCGTCCTCTTCGGATGAATCTTCCTCTATTGGAATTTGACGGATTGTCTCCTTGAACCTTTTACCCATGTTGAGTAGAGCTTTCTTCTTTGGCTTTTTCTTAGCGGCCAACAAGGCCATCATATCCTGCTGCCCCTTGGCCAGGGCGAGTAAAGCTTCCTGAAACTTAGAATTCTGGGCCTGGAGTTCCGTCATAGTTTTCTCTAGATGCATCTTGCTGAAATAAACAGCGGAGAGATAAGGAAACCTGTTATGCGGAAGCTTGTCATGTCATGATGCATGAATATGCAAATGATTTCAAGGATTTAAAGAATTTAAATTTGTATAAACAAAGAGTGAACAAACTTTAACTTGCATTTGAAGAGTTTTGATTTGAATACAAACACGCCTCTTGGGCTTACAACAACAGAAATAAACATAAAGTAAACTCCTAAGACAGAAAAGTTGTGCGCATCCTTTTTGGCGCAATGTAGGTGTTTAAACTCCTTTCTTCATGAAGATCCCTTGTAAGCTCTAATATCTTCCTCTAGCTCTGATAGAACTTAGCTTCAAAGGTGTCTCGCTCTCCTTTTAACTGAATCCAAGTGTTTTGCAAATTTTCAAGAGAAGTAGGCATATCAGGATAGATGATAGTATGTGGAATGTCTCCCTCGACTACTAGCTCCATGATAACAGGTAAGACGGCTTCATAAGGCATATTGAGACTTTCAGCGCGAGCCCTCACCCATTTAAGATAAGGTTCCAAAGGAATGGAATTCTTACGCCCCAATGTCTTGCTATCAACTTTGTTAACCATACCCCAAGCTCGTATAAATCTTCGACGGTAACCTTGGGTATCGCTTTCGTAATCGAATGCAATTCCTTGGATGAGTACCTCATGAGGGCCATCTCTCCTAGTGTATCCAAATTGTCACAAAGCTAAACAAGGGTTGTAAGTAATGCCTCCCCTAATTCCAAGTAGAGGAACATTGGGGAATTCCCCACAGCGATCAATGATGGTAATGTCTTCCAACGAGTGATAATACCAACGGATATCAGAATGTGAAAGTGACATCAATCTTTTAGACCACCTCATACCTTGTTCATTCTTCACCACGGATCGAGGTAGGTGCAAAATAAACCACCTAGCCAAAAGATGAGTGCAACACATATAAGTCCCCCTTTTCTTCAAAGTGCGAGAGTGAAGAGAATGCAAGATGTCTCCAAGAAATGTAGGCACCAGATTACGAGATATGAAAACCTTGATCGCATTTACATCTATAAATTGGTCAGGATTTGGAAATAGTATTAACCCATATATGAGAAGATCCAAAATCTCCTTGAAGGCTTGTAGATCCAAAGTATTCCAACACTCTTGAGCCTTCTCCATCAAAAGATTTGCTAGGAAACCTTTGGCACCACTCTTTGTTACCCAATTTGCTACTATGTCAGATGGTTGCAAATGTAGAGCTCGAGCAATTTCCTCAGGTTTAGTGTCTCTTTCAATATCGTTGAAAGGTAACTGATTAAGAATAGGGGTCCCCATGTGTGATACGGTGGCCAGAACCGGGACGTGTTTCCCTTTTTTAAGGAATTGCTGGTTTGCATTTTGCGTTTGTGTTTGCAAAATGTCGGGGTAAGCAAGAGTCACCACCGTCTTTTATTTTATCCAACAAGGAAAGGAAAAAAGCACATAAAAATTCCTTTTTTGAGATATTTCTGAGTACGGGGGGTAGATTATAGAAAGGGAAGGTATTAGCACCCTTTTTATCCGTAGTTATCTACGGGCTCTTAGGTACTTGTTCATCATTTTCAAAATTGTTTTCTTTGTGTTTATGTGCTTTGAAAAGTTTTTGTTTTGACTTCGATTTAACTCTTGCTTCTGTCTTCAAGAGTGTAATGAAGTGTTTTTGAAAAATTTGTTTGAAAAATAGTGTAAGTGTGAAAAGTTTGTTTTGATTGAGCAAGTACTTAAGAACTAATCTACCTACTCAAAAAAAGAATCATTCTATGTTTGTTTCCTTTAGACAACGCTATCCCACTATTAGTGAGTGGGTAGCACCGTCGTTGGAGTTTTGAGGGTCAATTCGAAAGGGACGTTCGGTCACTAAAACAATGTTAGGACGTCTTAGTAATAACCCTAATGTCTTAGATCAATTATCCGAGGCAACAATATCCGAGGCAACCTTTCCGAGGCAACTTTGATCTTTGGACAAAAGGACGACCACTAAAGCATCCTATACTCAATGACCGTTTACCGAAGGCAACCAAGTGGGAGTGTACCCTATGAGTGCACATGTGCGAGTGATTCAATTTCAGATTATTTAGCTTTGCACATGTTAGGGTTATCTAACTGTTTTAAAGTTTTTCACATACATTCTTGTCATAAATCCTAATATCATACATCTAACAGTTAAATATTTGCGGAATTTAAAATGCGGAAATTAAACTACGCTATTACAAGGCTTCGGGTATTTACATAGCCAAAAACAAACCCTTGAAAAGTAAAGCGATAAATGTAAATAAACGTCCTAATTAAACTATTACAACCTTGTGAGCAGTTACAATAATATGATAAATAATAATAAAAATAAAACGCGCGAGAAAAATTAAGATCGGGAAGAAATTAGGGTTTTGACCCTTCTAACCTAATCAAAAGAAAAATGTTTTTTTGTTGTTTTTAATTATTTTTCAAGAAAAAGATTAAGTTTTAAAAATAAATGCTAAGTTAATTAGTTAATCAAATTAATTAATAAAAATAATTACATGACCTATTTTTTATTTTTATTTTGTTATTTTTAAGAAAAGAAAGAAAAATTAAATTTGGAATAAAAACCTAATTTTCTAATTAATTTTAAGTTATTTACAAAAAAGAAATTAAAGTTATCAAAATTAACAAACCTAATTAAATTAATTAATTTTTAATAAAAATAAACTCTAGACCTAATTTATGAAAAGTAATATTTTATATTTTTTGATAAAAAGAAAATAATTAATGGTGTTAGTAAATAACATAAATAAATTAAATGAAATAAAATAAAATAAAAATATAGAGAAAGAAATTGGGCCTGAGCAAAAATGGGGGTGCAAGAATCAGAATTCTGGGCCCAAAAACAAGGAGGTCTGTTTGACTTTGTGAATCCAGTGCGTTGCTTTGACTGAGGCTTCATGGTACTCCTCCATTGCTGGCTCTTAGATCTGGATCTCAAGCCACTTGGCAACCTGGATTATGAGGACGTATGGTGGATCCTGGCTTTGCATATGCATGTGATTGCCTGAAAGAAAATAATATTGAGAAAACTCGGGGACCTGGGATTCGAACCCAGGTCCTGAAGCAATTACCAATGCTACACTCACCTTTGCACCATTTGTTCTTGTTGTCATAATAATACAAAACAATAAACAAATATTAAAAGACCCTATGTATCAAATCAATGCGCAAAATTTTGAACAAGCCAATGGAGGGATGCCACGCAGTCATCTTCAACCTGGTTCCGTTGGTAAAAGTTTCCAACTTTTACCTACGGACATTTATCTGTAGCTACTGCCCCTGTAAATCTCAAAACTTAACACAAACGTTATAAATAAAACGAAGGCCATGGATGGCTTCGTCTGGCCTTGCTGAACACAAAGGTGGCCCTTTTATGACCCAATTTTTCCTGGATTCAAAAACCCCAAAGCGAGCTATGAAACCCTAACAATGGCACATTCCAATACATGCTATATAAATGAAATTAAACAACACAGAAAGCTTGCATATGTCTTAAGGATCATGAATATACAATTAGTTCATGCTATCAATGCCTAAATCATGGAATTCGATTTCAAGAAAAGTTAGGTATCGTGACTGACTTACAGCGTAATATAGGGCTTGAAAATTCTTGCTCTTGATGGCTTTGGCTTGCGGAGAATCCCAGGAATCCATTGAGATAGCTGGAAGGCCTTGAGGATGCCTGGAACATTGAATTCGATCTTGCACTTTTTCTTTATTTTTCAAGTTTGTGTTCATGATGTTGCACCTCTTTCTAACCTAGCTTTGGGTCTGCACGCCCTCTATATGTATTGAGGAATAGATTAGGGTTGATAACTGATCTCAATCTTCCTCCATCAATGAATTGGATCTTGATTTGATACACCTTAAAAATCTTTCTAAAAATGGCCTAATTCAATCTTTTTGTACACACCATGCCTTGATACGAATTTGAATACTTGCTAGATGTAATTTAAGACCTGAAACAAGCACAAAATCTTGTGTTTTCAATGTTTTGGATTTTATATGATTTATTTTGATTAAAATTTATTTAAATTAAATAAAAATCAAAATAAATAATAAAAACATGATAATGACAAGTGGCAAGGGCTAGAGCTCGTGGACTATGTTGCAAACTCAAAACAAGTGAAAAAGATTGGGCCCATTTGGCAAAATTTGAAGTTTTAGGCATAGTTGACTTTTGGCAATTTTACAAAAAAGCTCAACTTCACCAATGCATAACTTCCTCAATTTTGACTCTTTTGAGGTGTTCTTAGACCTTTTAGAAATATTGAGATGTCCTCTAAGCAACCCTTTTGGTCTCATCTCAATTTGATATTCCATGCTCATGTATGAAGCTTTGACAAAAAAAGGTGTTTTTGTTGACTTTCCAAAATGATCTATAATGTCCAAATTCATAACTTCTTGTGAATGCATATTTTGAACTTGGGAGCTGAAGATGGATTGTATATAATTGCATCCTCTTCAAAATGAGCTTTGTATGGGTCATTTCTCATAAAGTATGAGAAAGTTATGCTTGGTCAAACTGGAGTTGACTTTTCCTACAACACCCTAATTTAGCAACTTTTGAGTCTTGATGAATTATGAGCAATCCTTGATGAATCATGATCAAACCTTGATCAAATTATGAAATATACTTCAAAATGAGGATGTTGACCAAAAATCTTGAAGTTTGACTATATGTGGGCCACAATTGACTTTTGCCCTAGCATAATCGATTTTCAGGCCTTTGAGCAATTGACTGAGCAAACCTCCTCTGCAAGGCTTGAAACTTGACATGGATGATATTGATAACATATTAAGACATTGGTGAGCATTTGGGATCCCTTGGACTCAAGTGTATTGATGCAACATGAAACCCTAATTTGAGGTAGACTGCCTTAGGAGAGAGCTTGTCTGGCTAACCCTTGGACTACCTTGAGCAACTTGGGGATATTTCTTGAAATGTTTTGAGAAATATGGGAGGAAAAATTTTGGGGTACAACATCTGCCCCTGTTTAATTTTCTTAAACCTGAAGATTTAGATTGGCTTGTCTGCCTTTTGTGATCTGAAGGTGGAAGATGATTGAACACTAGAGAGCCAAGAAATTTGCACTCGCATGAAGTGGCAATTGTCTCGTGATGTCGGGAATGGGCTTATAGATGCCATTTGGAAATTGCTGACGAGGGGATGGGCTTAAAGATGCCATCTGAAGGAGTGTCGATCGCATAAGAGATCCCTTAGCGAGAACTTGTATACCTGTCGTTTGAGGAAGATTTCGCTGGGGAAGGCTGATCTTCGTTGAAGGAAGTAGAATTTTAGGAGCTTCGGTCGTCCCTTATTCTGCTGGTAAGTCATATTTGTTTAAGTTTTAGGAACTTCAATCATCCGTATTCTACTGAGGAATCATCTCTGTTGAATTTTAGGAACTTCGGTCGTCTGTATTCTACTGAGGAATCATCTCTGTCGAATTTTAGGAACTCCAGTCGTCTGTATTCTACTGAGGAATCATCTCTGTTGAATTTTAGGAACTTCGGTCATCTGTATTCTACCGAGGAATCATCCCTGTTGAATTTTAGGAGCTTCAGTTGTCCGTATTCTATTGAGGAATCATCTCTGTTGAATTTTAGGAACTTCGGTCATCCGTATTCTACTGAGGAATCATCTCTGTTGAATTTTAGGAACTTCGGTCGTTCGTATTCTACTGAGGAATCATCTCTGTCGAATTTTAGGAGTTCGGTCGTCCGTATTCTACTGAGGAATCATCTATGTTGAAGAGGAAAGTTGAATTTTAGGAACTTCGATCGTCCGTATTCAACTGAGGAAACATCTTCGTTGACATTTAGGAACTTTAGTCGTCCGTTACTCAATTGAGGAATCATCTCTATTGAAGAGGAAAGTTGAATTTTAGGAACTTCGGTTGTCCGTATTCAACTGGGGATTAAACTATTATCCAGTCGTACCCGGGCTTCACAGCTTGAATTTTGTGAGAATTTGATTGTATCTTTCCTGAAAGGTAAAGATTAGCTGTATGTAATGTGTGATACGGTGGGAGAACTGACTTGAGTTTTGCGTTTGTTTTCGCAAATGTTTCGGTTGAGCAAGAGTCGCCACCGACTTTTTATTTTATCCTAAGGAAAGGTTAAAAAGCACAACAAAAACCTTTGAGTTGTTTTCTTGGGTTCGGGGAGTAGATTATAGAAAGGGAAGGTATTAGCACCCTTTCTATCCATGGTTATCCATGGGCTCTTAGTTACTTTCTTAGATCACTTGCCTTGCATTTTCAATTGTTTGAAATGGTGCTTTCAATTGTTTGAAATGGTGCTTTGTGTGTGGGTTTGAAAATGTTTTGAAAAGAGGCCATTTGTGGTGGCAACCTTTGTAATGATCCATGTTGGGATGTATACCAAAGGTGTACTTATCTTTTGAAAATTTTTTCAATGTTTTGAAAGTTGTTTTAAAAGTGTTTGTGGAGTGTGTTTTTGAAAAAATAGGCAAGTGTTTTTGTTTTGCAAGTTGGCAAGTAACCAAGAGTTGTCTACCCTAAATTTCTCAAAGATTTTTCCTATGTTTTTAACCCTTTTAACAATTTTGTTCCACCATTGTATTTGGTGGACAATCTTGTGTTAGGATGTGAACGGGACGGGCGCGGGTCATCGTTTAGACCATGATTGCAATGGTTCCAAGTGTCTTTGACAACTTTTTCCTTTAAGGGACTTGATCATTTTTAAACAACTTTCGAAAGCGTCATCGAGGGACTATGATCATTTGATATTGTTTTGTTTTGCCAAAGACACCCAACATGCAATATGGCCCATTATTGAAGGCAACAAGTGGAGTAACCCTAGGGGTGCAAGTGTGATTGGTGTTGTCCATTTTCATGCTTTGTTATCTTTGAATTAGGTCAAGCTATTTGTTTGGTTGATTTTTGCATACAAACCCTAAGTCTATCATGGCATATTTAGAAAGCTTTTAAATGCGAAATTTAAAGTCCTAAACTATTACAACATAATTATGGGATGGGGGGTACAAATGTTCAAATGGGGATATTTAGCAAGAAAAATTAAATCTAAACTATTACATCCAAATTGAATATTCAAATTATTTAATTGCACAATAATTAAATAAAATAAAATAAATATGCAAGATGCAAAAATGATTTTCATATGTATGTAAAAAAGGTATTTTTCATGTGACAAATAAACAAAAATAAAAATGAATAATTTTGGATATTTTTACATTTTAGGGCAAAACCCTAATTTTCTAAGTAAGAAGTATTTATTATTTATTATATGCAATATTTATTAATTATGTACAAAAACTAAATAAAAAGGAAGTATATTGTAAAAAAGTGATTTTTTAAGTTAAATATTAACAAAAATAAAAATGTGTCATTTTTGTATTTTTATCCTAAATATTCTAATAAATATATAAGTATTTATTATTTATAAAAAATATGTTAAATATATACAAGAAATAAAAATATTTATTATTTACAAAAAAAGTATATTTTTTTAGAAAATATGTTCAAAAGATAAAATAAAATAAAATCAGAAAATAAAATGTATTTTGTATTTTTTAGTATTTTAAATAAAAGGATATATATGTTATTTATATGTATGAATTCAAATAAAACAAATAAAAATCCAAATAAAATGCAAAAATGGCTGAAAAATATTTTTAATATTTTTTATGTTTTGACAAAAAATAAACAAGTCAGAAACAAAAAGAAAAAATAAAAAATAATAAAAATAAAACACAATGGGCCAAGGGGGTGTATGTGTGAAATAGTGGTGCAAGAAGGAAAATGAATCAGGCCCAGCCCAAAGGACAAGCTTCTTCAACCTCCAGCCATCCTTGTTCTAAAAAACGCGCGCTTCTTTGCCTTGTTCAAACATCCTGATTCTTTGAGTTTTAGCACAAACTTATAACACTAAAAATATAAAGCATCAAATCACGAATCCATACATACCAAGAACTTGATCTAACTCTCAGAAATGAGAGAGAATTTCTTCTCCCCCAATTCCTGACCTAACTTTTTCCTAATGTTCAGGTTCAAAATACTCTTAGCACACACAATATAAATGAAAAGTAACTATATGGATGGCTTCAGAGCTATGATTAGAACATGCTTTCTTCACAAACTTAAGCCTAACTATGCCTGGATAGAGAGATAGAAGTTCAAAAACTTACCTGTTCAGCTTGAATCGTGTGTGACAATGGAGGTACTTTCAATGCAATGTGAGGACTTGTATAACTTGCTTGAGGTCCAGGGATGCTTCTCCAACCTCTAGCTTGCTTTGGAACTCACTGAAACGAGCTATGGAAGTTAACCTGCACAACTGAAAAAGTGAAAATGGTGAACTTGGTTAGAGGTGTTACAGTTCGTGTCCAATGCTTGGGATAGTTTGTATGGGTGGTAGGGAGTGTGTATGAAGTGGTTTGGATGAAAATGCACAATGGAAATGAGTTGGCCAAGTCAAAGTGCAGAGTTCCCTGTTTTGTGCAGCAAGATGGTGATTTTCTGTTTGAGGAGGGGTCAAGGGTTCTTTGGTCGTGTTTTAGGTCTGTTAGGGAGTATGGAAAGTGTGGAGAAAGTTTGTTTTAGTTCTTGCTTGCAGGAATGAGAGTTGGTCTTGTGTTTGCAAAGTTGCTTCTATTTTAAGTCAAAAATGCCAAGTTGGGTTACAAGCTTATGTAGGCCCCCTAAACATGCTGCAAAGTTAGTATTGATCAGTGGGATTAGTTCAATAAATTGTGCCTCAGAGATTTGCATTGTACTTCTTGGATTTGTGTTTGACATAAAGTCATGCTTTACAAGAATGGATAACTTGCTTTTTCCAAATATGGCTTAATTCTTCATGTAATGTCCAAATGCACAAAATAATGATAGAACACAATGGATTGGCATTTAATTATTGAGTGTAAATGAGATTAGAGGCCTGTAACTAGCTTGTGCAAGCTGATTTCAAAAATGCAAAGTGTATGAACATGTCTTTGGCCATGAATCAAAGTGACTTTTGCCCATATTGACAAATTCGATTCTCCCTAACCACAAGGGTGTTTGAGAAGTTCTTGGACATTTTGGAAAGCTTGGAATGTGTAATACAATACATCTTTGTAATACAATTTGAAATTCCAAGTGGAAGCATGTGAAAAGTGGTCATGAAGTTAGGCAAAAATCCTGCCTAAAATAGGTAAAAATATTTCTAAGTTAAGAATGTTTTGCACCCTTGTTCCAAAAATCATAACTTGAGCTACAAGCTTCTTTTGAGGAAACTTTGTGAATCAAAGTTGTATATTTTGAAATGGACTATAACTTTCATGTTTTGAGTTTTGTTTGAATCCAAATGTATCTTGATGAAAAGATGGGACAAAGTTAGGAAAAAATTAGGAATTTTCATAACTTAGAAAAATTCTAAGTTATGAAAATTCTTCATTTTAAACCCTAATTTGTAATTTTTGATTTCTTGATGAACAAGTTTCATAATTTGACATGTCTTGATGAAAAATGAATCTTGACACTTGATTTTGACCAAAAATTCAAAGTTTGACTTTTCAGTATACAGTCAAATTTGGCTCAGTTGATTGGAAAATTCATCTGTCAATCTTGTGCATTTGGGATCTTTTGAACTTGTTGAATATGTCAAGACAATTCCATTGAGTCCTTGAGTCCATATGTGAGCTTGGTTTGCCATTGGCTAGGTCAAACAGTCAAAAATTGCCTTTGTGCAGTCAAAACCCTAAAAATGACCATTTTGCCCTTTTGGTGATCTGATCAAATTTCTTATGGAATTGTGATCCAAACTTGACCAAATGGTTCATATGAGTTCATAATGTTGATGTGGGTCAAAAATCATGAGTTTTGACTGTCAATTGACCACAGTTGACTTTTTCCCCAATACAACTGATTTTTAGGTCAACTGTCCAATTGACTGGGCAAAGATTGGAATCAAGGCTTGAAACTTGGTATGGATAAACTTGTGAGTCCAACATGAAGCATGAAAGTCACTTTGGGATTTTTAGGTCAAAACATCTTTGTGCAAACACAAACCCTAATTTGGGTCAACAGTGCAAGGAGGAGTCTTGAGCAGAGTAAACCCTAACTTGTTCTTGAGCTCCAAGGATCTTGTGATGAGAAAATGTTGAGGAAATGGGAGGGCAAATTTTGGGGTCAACAGTTGCCCCTGTTCAATCTTCTTGAACCTGAAGAGTTAGATTGGCAAGTTTGCCTTTCGCGACTCGAGGGTAAAAGGAGATTGGACACTAGAGTGCCCTGAAATTTGCACTCGCATGGTAGAGTATCAGCAGTGTGATGGCGGGAATGGGCTTATAGATGCCATTTGGAGATAGGATGGATGGGCTTATAGATGCCATCAGGGGTGTGACAGAACCTTGTCGAGAATGGGCTTATAGATGCCATTTGGAAGTGTTGATCGCGTAAGAGATTCCTTAGCGAGAACTTGCGTACTTTGAGAAAGGAAGATGGTTTCCTGGCCTGTTACAGGTGTTGATCTTCAGTCTCTTCATGCAGATATGCCCTGGCTAGGTACAGGTATCGAATCTACAATTAGTTTCTCACAGATGTGCCCTGGCTAGATACAGGAATCGAATCCGGAACTTCAAAAGGTTGCTTACAGACGTGCCCTGGCTGGATACAGGTATCGAATCTCTAAACTGTTTATGCAGATATGCCCTGGCTAGATACAGGTGTCGAATCCACAATCAAATACCTACAGATATGCCCTGGCTGGATACAGGAATCGAATCCGGAATTGGTCGTCTACAGATATGCCCTGGCTGGATGCAGGTATCGAATCTGGAAGTTGTCGTCTACAGATATGCCCTGGCTGGATACAGGTATCGAATCTGGAAATTGTCGTCTACAGATATTCCCTGGCTGGATACAGGTATCGAATCTAGAAATTGTTGTCTACAGATATGCCCTGGCTGGATACAGGTATCGAATCTGGAAATTGTTGTCTACAGATATGCCCTGGCTGGATACAGGAATCGAATCTGGAATTTGCAAAAGGTTGGTAGAGATAGCTTTCCTGGCTGGATACAGGTGTAAACCTCTAACCTGAGAATGAAAGATAATTTCCTGGCCTGTTGCAGGAGTTGATCTTCAAACTCTTCATGCAGATATGCCCTGGCTAGATACAGGTATCGAATCTACCATCAATCACTCACAGATATGCCCTGGCTAGATACAGGTATCGAATCTGGAATTGCAATAGTTGATAGTAATCATCTTTGGATTGATCTTTTCCTGAAAAGGCAAGACATCGGTTGTATGCAATGTCATGATGTATGAAATGCATGATGTCATGATGCTCAAAATGAGACAGTGTTGTAAACAGGATGTATGAAATGTGAAATGTCTATGAGTGTATTTTCGTCTAGGAAAATAAATCCTTGACGACTGCCGGGAATTTGTGGAATCCTGGGCTGATGTTTGAAGAGTGGAGTTCTTTATTTCCGCTGGGGATGATGGTTGCAAGAATAAACCGGTAGGAGAAGATGACTCAGTTGGGGAATAAACTTGTTGGAGAGATTACTCTGCGGGGAATTACTCTGTGGGAAGAGATACTTCGCTGAGGTTTTGATGAGAGCTTCGCTGGGGATTCCACTGATGAGTTATGTTGGGGGAATTTGATGAACTCCGCTGGGGATAGGAAGAACTTCGCCGAGGACGAACTTTCCGTGGTAATCAATTGAGGATAACCCAGTTATACCCTGGTGGGGAAATAACCTTTGAATAAAGCCGGGGAGATGCGTTCGTACTCTGCAGGGGATAAGCTTCCAGAATCTACTAGGGATATGGATTCCACTTTCCTGTGGAAACTTTTGGATTGTACTGGGGAATGGCTCCACTGGGATGTCTGGTGTTCCGTCGGGGAACAATATTATATTAATACTGCCGGGGATGCTTGTTGAGGAATGCCTATACTCCGCTGGGGAATGTTTAGATCTTCCGGGGATACCCAACTTCCTTAAGGCTGACAGTAGACTAACTCTGCTTGGGGAGAGTATCGCTGACTTGCTAGGGGAATATTGTGCCTTTTCAGGGCTGATGGGAAATCAACTCTACTTGAGGAGAGTATTGCTGAATCTGGTCTTACTCTGTGGGGAGCTGAGGTGACTTGGTTACGTTCTTCAGCCGAACCTACCTTGGTACCTTAGTGGACAAAGCAACTAGATTGCTTAGACAATTCTAAATTACCCCTGTTTCTGATGTCACCTGTAATCAGTCCTTTGTTTCGCATGCAACTATTTATGATTAGCAATTAATGTCAAATGCACATATCAAAAATGAACATTGGACGTTCTTCGCAAAACAAAACAGAAAAAGGAAAAACGATGGATAATTTGTCTGAAAAATTGAACTTGTATTGATTTTGAAATTTGCCTGTAAATAGGCATTTTTGTACAAGAGGCTGACGTCCTAGTAAGAGAACGCCGCCGAGTAAAATAGAGTTTATACAATTTTGTGAAAAGGAAACAAAACAGCTATGTGAAAAATAATCCCACTGGGTTCCAACTCTGCTATCGCCTTTATGTCTTCAAGCGTCTCATCACTCTGTTGCTTAGTTGAAGATGAAGCTGATTGATTGATGCCGAATTCTGGATGCAAGGTGATCCAATGAGACATAGGATTACGCTTTATCCCTAACTTTTACCTGGACCGCCCTTTCGGGTTTTCATTCCACCAGGATACCCATTTTTGCCCAAGCCGCCTTTTCAGGTTTTCGACTTGCCGGGTGTACAGATTTTTTTTTCATTTCATCCCTTATTTTTTCCCGAACCCTTTTGGTTCGCCGGGAAGCCCTTATTTTTGCCTAGGTGTGTCAACCTAGCAGGTCCTTAATCATGCGTAGTATCTTTTTACTATGTCTGCATTGGCGGGGTGAGGAAGGTCGTCACCATCCATGGTGGTTAGAATCATTGCTCCTCCTGAGAAGATATGTTTAACCACAAATGGCCCTTCGTACGTAGGGGTCCATTTCCCCCTGGGATCACTTTGAGGAAGAATGATGCGCTTGGTTACCAGGTCTCTGACTTGATACTCTTGTCATTTGACCTTCTTGTTAAATGCCCTGATCATCCGTTTTTGGTACGTCTGACCATGACAAATAGCAGTGAGTCTCTTTTCGTCAATTAGGTTTAATTGATCAAGCCGAGTCTGGATCCAGTCATCTTCGCTCAAACCTGCATCCTTCATTATCCGGAGAGAGGGTACCTGGACTTCAATAGGCAAGACTGCCTCCATGCCATAGACCAAGGAAAGGGGAGTTGCCCCTGTTGACGTTCGTGCTGAGGTACGGTATCCATGAAGAGCAAATGGCAACATTTTGTGCTAATCTTTGTAGGTCACCGTCATCTTCTGCACAATCTTCTTGATGTTCTTATTCGCTGCTTCTACAGCCCCATTCATCTTCGGCCGGTAGGGAGAAGAGTTGTGGTGCTGTATCTTGAATTGCTCACAGAGCTCAGTGATCATCTTGTTGTTAAGATTGGTACCATTATCCGTGATGATCCTCTCAGGTACACCATATCGAAAGATCAGGTTGTGTCGAATGAACCGTGCCACGATGTTCTTGGTTACCGTAGCGAAGGAAGCTGCCTCGACCCACTTTGTGAAGTAATCAATCGCTACCAAGACGAAGCGATGCCCGTTGGAGGCTGTAGGTCTGATTTCGCCGATCATATCAATGCCCCACATTGCAAAAGGCCAAGGCGCTGTCAGGACGTTCAGAGGAACCAGAGGGATGTGCACCTTATCAGCATAGATCTGGCATTTATGACAAGTTCGAGAATGCTGGTAACAGTTAGCTTCCATTGTGGACCAGAAATATCCTGCCCGAAGGATTTTCTTTGCCATGGTATGTCCACTGTAATGTGTTCCGAAGGTACCTTCATGTAGCTCTGCCATGATCTTTTCTGCTTCAGTCTTATCCACACAACGCAGTAAGGTTGAATCATGGTTCCGCTTGTACAGAATGTCGTTGCTGAGGAAGAACTTTGCCGCAAACCTTCTCAGGAACTTCTTGTCATTAACAGATGCACCTTCGGGGTATTCTTGAGCTCCAAGGTACCTCTTCACTTCATGATACCAGGGTTTTTCTGTTACCTCTTCAGCCTCAAGATCACAGCAATATGCAGGTTCGTCCAACTTCCAAATAATGATCCGGGGTGCCTCGTTATCCCATTTGACTTTGAACATAGAAGACATCGTAGCTAGTGCGTCCGCTAACTGATTCTCCTCTCTTGGGAAGTGCTCAAAAGTTATCTGCTCGAAGTGGGGAAGCAATGTCAGCACATACTCCTTGTAAGGAATAAGATTTGGGTGTTTCGTATCCCACTCGCCTTTGATTTGATTGATCACGAGAGAGGAATCTCCGAAGACACTCAGAAACTTGATCCTTAAGTCAATTGCAGCTTGAAGACCCATGATACATGCCTCATACTCCGCCATGTTGTTGGTGCAGTTGAAACATAGCCGGGCGGTGAGTGGAGTATTAGTGCCTTTAGGGGATATGATCACAGCGCCGATTCCGTTACCCAGAGCGTTCGAGGCTCCGTCAAAGTGCATAGACCATCAGGATCCTTCCTCAGGTCCTTCATCTGGTCCAGGTACTTCACAATCAGTCACTACCATGATATCCTCGTCTGGAAATTCAAAGTTCATAGATTGGTAATCATCCACTGCCTGATGTGCCAAATGGTCTGCCAATACAATTCCCTTGATTGCTTTTTGAGTCGTGTACTGGATGTCATACTCCGTCAAGATCATCTGCCATCTTGTTATTCTTCCAGACAGAGCAGGCTTTTCGAATATGTACTTGATTGGATCCATTTTTGAAATCAACAGAGTAGTGTGAGTCAACATATACTGTCTCAGCCGGCGAGCAGCCCATACCAAAGCGCAGAAAGTTTTCTTGAGCAGTGAGTACCGGGTCTCACAGTCGGTAAAATTTTTGCTAAGGTAATAAATGGCGTGTTCTTTTCGGCCAGACTCGTCATGCTGCCCCAGCACACACCCCATTGAGTTGTCAAGTATTGTCAAGTATAGGATTAGAGGTCTCCCTTCAACCGGTGGCATAAGAATGGGTGGTTCTTGGAGATACTCTTTGATCTTTTCGAAAGCAGCCTGACAATCATCGTTCCAACGTACTACTTGATCTTTCTTCAGCAGCTTGAAGATTGGTTCGCAGGTAGCAGTTAGATGCGAGATGAATCGAGCAATGTAATTCAATCGTCCTAGAAATCCTCTGACTTCTTTCTGTCTTGGGAGTTGGAATCTCTTGTATGGCTTTCACTTTGGCAGGGTCCACTTGAATGCCTTTGTCGCTTACGATGAAGCCTAACAATTTTCCAGATCTTACCCCAAAGGTGCACTTGTTTGGGTTCAACCTCAGCTTGTACAACTTCAGACGGTCAAACAACTTCCGCAGATGGTCAAGGTGTTCCTCCTCAGTTTGGGACCTTGCAATCATATCATCGACATATACTTCTATCTCGTGATGGATCATATCATGAAATAAAGCAACCATGGCACGTTGGTAGGTTGCCCCAACATTTTTCAACCCAAAAGGCATGACCTTGTAGCAAAAGGTGCCCCACTGAGTAACAAAAGTGGTCTTCTCCATGTCTTCAGGAGTCATCTTGATCTGATTATAACCAGAGAAGCCGTCCATGAAGGAGAATACTTTATGCTGAGCAGTGTTGTCAACCAGAACGTCGATATGAGGCAGAGGGAAATCATCCTTAGGGCTGGCCCTGTTCAAATCCCTGTAATCAACACACATTCAGACCTTACCATCCTTCTTCGGCACTGGAACTACGTTGGCAATCCACTGAGGGTAAGAAGTTACTGCTAGAAAACCGACATCAAATTGTTTCATAACCTCATCTTTGATTTTCTCGGACATTTCTGGACGCATACGGCGGACCTTCTGTTTTACCGGAGGGCATTCTTCCTTGGTAGGCAGGTGATGAACCACAATGTCGGTATCCAACCCAGGCATGTCTTCGTAAGACCAAGCAAAGATTTCCACATAATCATGTAGCATCTGAATCAACTGTTGTTTCACACTGAGCTCTAGATTGGCACCAATCTTGACTTCCTTTCTGTCTGTCTCAGTACCCAGATTTACCATTTCCATAGGCTCTTCATGTGGCTGAATGGCCCTCTCTTCCTGGAGTAACAGTCTTGCAAGTTCACCAGGCACTTCGCAATCATTTTCACCTTTGTCTTCGACTAAGTTGATCGGATTTTCGAAGTCATAACTGGCAGTAGCAGAGTCGTTACCAGTGAGATCCAGAGTGGATTGGAACATGTATAGGTGAGTGTGTGTAAATATAGCTGTTTTGCAATATATAATAAAGAAAGAAAAGGAGCACAAGATTTTGAAATGAAACAAACGTCCAATGTTTTTATTGATGATATATGAAAATGACACACAAAAGCCCTCACAAATGAAGCCACGGTGCCCCGGGTAGGACACCGAGCCATAAAAGTTTCAACATATTGTTTGTTACAAATTGAAAACAAAAGAGTTCATTACTGAGTGACAAAAGTAATAGGTGTGAAGTCTTTGGCAGTCCAGTTGCTTGGTCCACCGTCGGTTGTTGGGTAGATCCAGCTGTCGAATTCAGATTCCCCCATGTTGTCTTCAATAGAATTCACTCTCGGGTTAGTGATGAACACAGGAGGTCTTCCAGTCCTTGCCTTACGAACAGCCCTCTGAGCTTCTGCAGTGAAACCTAGACTAAACTTGTCAGTCTTCGGAGTAAAGTCAGGAAGTCGGCCCCAGTTTGCGCACTCACCCTTCTCAATAACAGCCCGGGCATCCTTTAAGGAAGCCATCTTCAAAGGAGGGTCTTCAATCACAGTTTCAGCTGATGCCAGCGTCTGAGGCACCTCTTCAAAGTGTTGAAAGGGGGTCTCAATGAACTCCCCATCCATCTCTATGTACCGGAACGAGTTGAGGTGGCTTACCATATATTCTTCTTCCCCCTGAACTGTCACAATTTTCCCCCTGACCGGGTACTTCAGCTTCTGATGTAGTGTGGAGGTCACAGCTCCAGCCTTGTGGATCCATGGTCGACCCGGAAAACAAGAATAGGATGGTCGGATATCCATCACATAGAAAGTAGAATCAAAAACTTGAGAACCAACCCTGATTGGAATGTCAACTTCCCCATGTACCATCCTTTTCGAACCGTCAAAGGCCCGGACAACAATGTTACTAGGCTTGAGCTCTAAACCCTCACAATCCAGCCTGTCTAAATCTTTCTTGGGCAATACGTTCAATGAAGAACCGGTGTCTACCAACACATGGGAAAGAGTAGTGCCCCTGCATTCAATGGAGACATGCAGGGCGTCATTATGGTTCTTTCCTTTGGCAGTCAGATCGGCGTCAGAGAAGCCCAACCCATTATCAGCAGTCAAGTTGGCCACACAATCAGTAAATTGATCAGCAGACGTTTCTTGTGGCACATGGGCCGTCTTTAGGAAGGAGATCAGAGCCTTGGCGTGGGCCTCTGAACACAATAACAGTGATAGCATAGAAATTTTTGATGGGGTGTGTCCCAACTGCTCAACTACATTGAAATCACTCTTCTTAATGATCTTGAGAATCTCTTCCATCTCTTGTTGGGAAGCTTCAACATTGGTTGTCTTTGGTGCCTCCGTCAGGGCAGGCAAATCAGTAGCAATCCCTTTGCCCCGAGTGTCAGATGACTCGGCGGTAGGGGTAGAAACATGAACTTGATTAGGAAGGGGAACAGGCACACTTGCAGGTGTGATGATAAGAGGTCTTTGAATAGCTGGTGGCGCAATATCTGGTGAGAACAGCCTACCACTGCAAGTAACTTTGGCAGGCCTGGTGATGTTACTAACGTCGGTACTAGTATCAAACTCTTGCTTTACTCCAAGCACATAAACGTCTGCCCCATAGTTCCATGGGATAGCTTTGTCGGATGTATAGGGGAGAGGCCCCGGAACAGTGATGATGATATGAGCAATCTTCTGAGTGGACATGATTTTGAGAGGTTTCTTCGAAGGAGCCTTAGGAGGGTTGTTGAAAATAGTGACAATAGACACTTCTTTGGTAGGGGTAGCAGAAACAACAATCTTCTCGAACAAGATCTCTTTGCTATCCATCAGGCTTTGGATACCTGACTTCAGCAAGGGACAACCAGCAGGTGAAACAGCGCATAGAAGGAAACCTTTACCACATCCCGAAAATAAACCGGCTAGCAACAGGTTCCTTTTGACGGTCAATAAAGGAGTAACAATATCATCCACAGAGGCCACATACAGGTCTTCTTCCACAACATTCACTCCATGCTGGGGCATGGGAGCAGTCACAACATTGGGTCTTTCGGGCGCCTCAAACTGTATATCTTTAGCATCAATAAGGTCCTGAACCTTATTCCTCAGAGCCCAACAATCATCCGTAGTATGCCCCGGGCTATCAGAGTGATAAGCACAACGGGCGTTGGGGTTGTACTTTGGAGAAGCTGTGTTTACTACCTTCGGATCTTCTTTGACAGTTACCAGATTGGTTGACAGTAGTTGCGGCAAAATCTGAGACAGGGTCATACTGAGTCGAGTGTACTATCTTTTGGGTCTCTCACCCCTTGGTTGGTGTGATCGGTGGAAATATAACTGACTGTTTTTTAAGCTGGTTCGTGAAATGTCGCGGTAAGCAAGAGTCGCCACCGTCTTTTATATTCTCCAACATGGAAAGGACAAAAGTACAGCAAAATTCCTTATTCGAGAATGTTTCTCGGTTCGGGAGGTAGATTTATAGAAAGGGAAGGTGTTAGCACCCTTTCTATCCGTGGTTATCCACGGGCTCTTAGGTACTTGCTCTTATGTTTTCAAAATTTGTTTGCTTTTCAAGTGTGTGTGGGTTTTGAAAAAGTTTCGTTTGAAAAATTTCTAAGTAACTCTTGTATCAGTCCTCAAGAGTGTATGAAGTGTTTTGTTTGAAAACTTTTTGAAAGTGTGACGTGCGAAAAGATGTTTTGTTTGTTTGAAAAGAGCAAGTACTTAAGAGAATCTACCTACTCTAAGGAATTAAGTTGTGTAAGAGTCCTTTAGATAGTGCTATCCCACCATTGAGAGGTAGGTAGCACCATCGTTGGAGGTGTTCGGGTCAATTCGATTATCGGGACAGTGTGGTCACCGAAGCAATGGTAGGATACCTTAGAAGTAACCCTAATGTCCTAGATCCTTTTATCTGAGGCAACCATTTCGAGGCAACTGGATCTTTAGACAAAGGGCGACCTCTAAGACACCCTATACTTGATGACCATGTTCGAGGAAACCAGTGAGGCGTACCCTAGGGGTGGTATGTGCATGTGTGTTATTTCATGTTAATGTTTATTTTGTACATGATATTTGTGAGCTACGGATTGATTTTATTTACATACATTCTTGCAGGCATTTTTTAACAGTTAAGGGTGCGGAAAATAAGTTGTAGAAATGTAAATTCTAACTATTACAAGGCGCGGGTCTATACATCACCAAAAACAAAAACCCGTTTTTGAAAAGTAAATGCAGAAAATTAAAGAAAGCAATAAAATCCTAATTACTATCACATCCTCTGTACAGATACATAAATATAATCAGAATAAATAAATACGCGTGAATGGAAATTTAATCGGGAACGTCCTAAGGGTGTTGATCCTTTTTTGAATAAGAATTGAATTTTTGTCCCCTTTTTGCAATTAATGAAATTATGCCTAATTATTAATTTATTTATTTATTTACAAGAAAAAGTATTTTTTGTGTTTTTATGTTTTTAATGAAAATAAAAATAAAAATAAGAAATTTAAAGTTAAAAGAAAAAAAACCTAAGTCTAATTCATTTTTATTTATTGGAAAAGGAAATTAAAATTACCTAATTAAACTAAATCAATTTATTAGTGTTTTATTTACAAAAATAATTAATAGTGAATAATAAAAAATATTTACATTTTTTAGTTTTTTTTGAATTTTTATGAAAAATATTAATTATGTTAATTTTGGTGGTAATAATAATAATTAAAAAAAACAATTAATAACTAAATTAGAAAATATAAAACAAAAAGAAAAAAGAGTGAACCAAGGGGGGTGTTGGACCCTTAAGGAGGTGAATCTGGAAATTTAGGCCCATTAACCAGCCAAGCCACGTTGACTTTCTTGCTTGCCTATGCACAAGGTTGACCAGGAGCATGGTGTGCGTCATCTTTAGGCCACTGGATGGACGCTTGAGGACACTTGGCGTCTGGATGAGGAAGGTGTATGATGAACCTTCTTTTGGAACCTACACACAAGCATGTAAAGAAAAAAATGTATAGAAATTTTGGGGGACCTGAGAAGAACTTACAGCGCGGTACGATGGGTCTTAGGACGTGGCAAGGGTTGCTTTAGCTTCAGGGGATGGCAAAGAAGAGAGTCACGTTCTCCTTTTGGCCTGAAAATACTTGCAATACTCCTTTTGATCTCACACTTTTTTTGACACTTTTTGGATTTTGCTCTGGCCGTTTGTGTAATGTTCTAGGTTGTGAATGAGGCTTGCAAGGCTTGCATATATAGTAATGAGTGAGAATAAATCACATTTAGGAGCCTTTAACCATTGCAATTAAGCTTTGGATTTTGTCTTAACCACCATTAAAGGCCTTTCAAAGCTTGTTCAAAATTTGAATTTTCATGCCTAAATGAGCTTAGCACGAAATTGGTAGGTTGCAAATGCTTCATGAAGGCTATTCAAACCATAAGATACCATTTAATTAATTTTTTTAGATTTACTTGAATTATTATGGATTAAAATGAATTAAATCCATAAAAATTAAATAAAAATAGAAAAATAATTATTTGGTCTTGAAATTGATCATGGGACACGTGGGTGGCATGACAAGGCTGAATCAAGTGGAAAAAAGTGAGCCCTTTTGTCAAAAATTGAAGTTTCAAGGATAGTTGACTTTTGCCATTTCACAAAAATTTCCCAACTTCTCCAATGCATATCTTGCTCAATTTTGATCATATGAACATGTTCTTGGAAATTTTGGAAAGGTCTTGAAGTCCTATAACCAATGCCTTTGGTCCCATGTCATTTTGATTTACCAATCGCAAGTTATGGTCTTTGACTTAAAGTGCCCTTTTGTTGACTTTTGAAAATGACATATAATGTTGAAATTGATAACTTTTTGTGAGAGCATTTCTTGGACTTGGAATGTGAATATGAGTTGTAGTAAATGTCCTCCACTTCAAGATGAGCATTGGATGGGATTTTTCTGATGAACCATGAAAAAGTTATGCCTTGGTCAAGTTACAGTTGACTTTTCAACTGTCCAAAAATAGAAACTTTTGACACCTTGATGATTTTTGAGCCATTCTTGAGGAATCATGATCAAGACTTGATCAAATGAAGATTGTGGCTTCAAAATAATATGTTGACCAAAAATTTTGACTTTTGACTGCCAAATGACCATTTTACCCCTACAGTTGACTGTGAAGCAAATGGGCTCTTTGACTGTGCAACTTGACTTTGTGAGCCTTGAAACTTGGCATGTAGATGCTTGAAAATGTTTATAGGCATGTGGGACTTGATTGAGCCCTTGAAAACCTCAACTTCCTTGCAAGAACCAAAACCCTAATTTGACTGGCTTAGGAGAGTGGTTGACTGTGCAACCCTTGAGTAGACTTGAGCAAATTTAGATGATGCTTGTCAAACTTTGAAGAATATGGGAGGGCAAATTTTGGGGTACAACAGTTGCCCCTGTTCAATCTTCTTAGACCTGAGGATGTAGATTGGCTTGTGTGCCTTTCGTGATCCGAAGGTGGAAGATGATTGAACACTGGAGTGCCCAGAAATTTGCACTCACATAGTAGAGTATCAGCAGTGTGACGGCAGGAATGGGCTTACAGATGCCATTTGGAGAGATGGTGGATAGGAGGATGGGCTTATAGATGCCATCTGGAGATGTGACAGAACCTTGTTGGGAATGTGCTTATAGATGCCATTTGGAGACTATTGATAGGTGGATGGGCTTATAGATGCCATCTGGAGATGTGACAGAACCTTGTCGGGAATGGGCTTATAGATGCCATTTGGAGACTGTTGATAGGTGGATGGGCTTATAGATGCCATCTGGAGATGTGACAGAACCTTGTCGGGAATGGGCTTATAGATGCCATTTGGAGATATGGTGAATAGGAGGATGGGCTTATAGATGCCATCTGGGGGTGTGATTGAACCTTATCGGGAATGGGCTTATAGATGCCATTTGGAGACTGTCTGTTGAGTTGTAATTTTGTGAGTTGAAAGAGGGAACCTGTGTAGGGTTTCCTGATGATGAGCTCGTGTAAAACTGCATCTTGGAAAGAAGGAAACCTGTGTAGGGTTGACTGATGATGAGCCAGTGTGAAGCTGCATCTGTGTAGGGTTTACTGATGATGAGTCCGTGTAAAACAACATCCTTGGAAATGGAGAACCTGTGTAGGGTTTTTGGGTGACGAGTCCGTGTAAAACTTCATCTTTTGGAAAGAGAGAACCTGTGTAGGGTTTTTTTTTGGGATAAGTTCGTGTAAAACTTCTTGAGGAACCGGGGTAAGGTCACCTTGGGATAAATCCGTGTAAGACTTTGGGAGGAACCGGTGTAGGGTTACCTTGAGATAAGTCCGTGTAAGACTTCTGGAGGAACCGGGGTCAGGTTACTGCAGGGTAAGTTCGTGTAAAACTTCTTGATGGACCGGGGTAAGGTCATCTTGAGATAAGTCCGTGTAAGACTTCTGGAGAAACCAGGGTAAGGTTACTGCAGGATAAGTTCGTGTAAAACTTCTTGATGAACCGGGGTAAGGTCATCTTGAGATAAGTCCGTGTAAGACTTCTGGAGGAACCGGGGTAAGGTTACTGCAGGATAAGTTTGTGTAAAACTTCTGGATGAACCGGGGTAAGGTCATCTTGAGATAAGCCCGTGTAAGACTTCGTCTTGAAAATTGAGATGGAACTGGTGTAGGGTTGCCTGATGATGAGTTCGTGTAAAACTACATCTGAGGTTGAGGAGGAACCGGTGTAGGGTTGCCTGTTGATGAGAATGTGTAAGACTTCTTCTGAAAGAAAAGGAACCGGTGTAGGGTTACTTTGATGATAAGTCCGTGTAAGACTTCGTCTGAAAATTGAGAAGGAACCGGTGTAGGGTTTCCTGATGATGAGTTCGTGTAAAACTACATCCGAGGTTGAGAAGGAACCGGTGTAGGGTTGTCTGTTGATGAGCCTGTGTAAGACTTCTTCTAAAAGAAAAGGAACCGGTGTAGGGTTGCCTGAGGATGATCAAGTAGATAATTGTCCTATTTGGTTTCAGATATTAACCCATGATCAATCGTCCACAGAATTTTCCTGGCTCGTTACCGGTGTTGATCTGGAACTGTGAAGGTAGATGGTAATCATCTTTTGATTGACTTTTTTTTCTGAAAAGGCAAAGTATTAATCGTATGCAATGTCATGATGCATGAACTGCATGATTTTAAGATGTTCTCAAAAATAAATGAGATTTGTGTTGTATGATGCGTATGCATGCTATAATGTATGAAGATGTGATGTTTATGAATGTATTCTCGTCTGGGAAAATAAATCCTTGATGAATGCCGGGAGTTTGTTGAATCCTGGGCTGATGTTGAAGAGTAGAGTTCTTCGTTTCCGCTGGGGATAATGGTTGCAAGAATAAACCGGTAGGAGAAGATGACTCCGTCGGGGAATAAACTTGTTGGAGAGATTACTCTGCGGGGAATTACTCTGTGGGAAGAGATACCTTGCTGAGGTTTTGATGATAACCCTGCTGGGGATTCCGTTGATAAGCTCTGTTGGAAGATTTGATGAACTCCGCTGGGGATAGGAAGAGCTTCGCCGAGGACGATCTTTCCGTGGTAATTAGCTGAGGATAACCCAGTTATAAGTTCTGGTGAGGAATAATCTTTGAATAAAGCCGGGGAGATGCGTTCGTACTCTGCAGGGATCAGCTTCCAGAATCTACTGGGGATGAGCTTCCAGAATCTACTGGGGAGATTGATTCAACTCTCCTGGGGAGAATTTTGGACTGCACTGGGGAAGTGGCTCCACTAGGATGTCTGGTGTTCCGCCGGGGAACAATCTTATATTAAGATTGTCGGGGATGCTTGTTTAGGAATATTTGTATACTCCGCTGGGGAACATTGAGATCTTCTGGGGATACCCAACTTTCTTAAGGCTGACAGTAGACTAACTCTGCTTGGGGAGAATATCACTGACTTGCTGGAGATACTGTGCCTTTCCAGGGCTGACGGGAGACCAACTCTGTTCGGGGGAGAGTATTGTTGAACCTTGTCTTACTCCCGGGGAGTGGAGGCCTCTTGGTTATGTTCTTCAGCTGAACCTACCTTAGTACCTTGGTGGACAGAGCAACTAGATCGCTTAGACAACTTATATTGCCCCTGTTTCTGTGGGAGAAGATACATGTGGAGGTGCTTGATGACTGCCGATTGACAAATCTTCTTCTGGTAGGCAAGTGACGAGATAACAGGACATAGTCGTACGCTTTTGATCCCTAACTTTTGCCTGGACCGCTCTTTCGGGTTTTTAGTCCATCGGGATACCCTTTTTTGCCCAAGCCGCCTTTTTAGGTTTTCGACTTGCCGGGTGTACAAATTTTTTCATTTCATCCCTTGTTTTTGCCCGAACCCTTTTGGTTCACCGGGAAGCCCTTATTTTTGCCTAGGTGTGTCAACCTAGCGGGTCTTTTATTATGCATAGTATTTTTTCGACTATGTCTATGCTCTCAGAATGTAGGGATATGCCCCTGTTGTTGTGTTTCCATGCGACCAGAAGATGTTTGATCAGGCAAGATTCGTAGCTGGAACTCATGTCCAATGCCCCAGGTGACTCAGGTAGAGATTTGCCCCAGGCTATTAGGCATTTGAGAGATTCTCTGAATCTTGACTGGACTGCCCCAGATGATGGACAATGATCATGCCCTGCCCCTTGATTGGAGGTGCTTTTGTTCATTAGACATTCGTCGTGCGAACTTCTATGATGTTCAAACAAATAGTCACATGCAAGCAATGTTATATTAAAAATGCAAAGCTTATGTCTGTCTTGAAATTTTTGAAAATGCATTTTCAGTAGAACAAGCAAATTTTGTAAAATGTGATGTCAACTTAGTATTTTACAGCAAGCCTTAAGGAGTCAGGATACCTTTCGTAACAGTATTCCTTCGAACTAACCCATGCTTCAGCTAGGACTTTTTAAGGGTTATAACATGGCCTGGTTCATGGTTTAAGAAACAAAGGATAAAGGCTCAAATTATATTTGTACCCACCCGCTCTTCGTGATGTTCTTCAAACCTAAACTCAGTTGATCGTGCGTTAGACCTTGTTCGAGTCTTTGTCCTAATATTCCCATGATGGTTCGGATGTTGACATTTTATTTTGAATAGGCAGTCATTTCCTTGTTGAGGGTTTGCAGGTCCTCTTTTCTTTTTGATTTCGTTATCCCTGTTTTTTGCCTGAACTGTTTCTTTTGTGATTACAGTCAGCGGGATGCCCCAGTTTTGTAAGTCTCCTTCATAGGTTTTGACTTAATGGGCGTTTATTTTGAGGGATAATGACTACCTGTCTTTATGATTATTCGGAACCATCACTGTCTTTTGTTTTGTGAGGACCTCTTTGGTGCTATTCGTTGTGCACTTGGATCAACTGAGAGAACTACCCTGCCCCAGGTTATGATTAAGGGTTTTAATTTTCGAAAAGAAAAACTCCTACTTCTTTGGCTCGAAGGGGTTGACGAGGGATTATCTTCCTTATAACTCCAGTGTTTAGGAATTGAAAAATTGCCTGTACCTCATCAGCGGGGTCTGTTCAAAAGCATATTGTAGATTATGGTATCGTTTTCGTCATCCTCCCTCAAGAGGCTTAGAATTATTAATTGAGAGTTGACATCAAAAAATGAAAGCAGTTTGAATATAGCGAATGAGAATATATTGATTCAAAACAGACATATGCGATGCATTGATAAAGTAAAAGAGTTTGACATGAACAAATGTTTGAACAATCAGAGAAAAATACAACTTGAACATTCGAATGAACAAAAGCTTCTTAGTTTGCACCAGTCATTTCAGATGGAAGATTCTCAGCAGAAGATTTTCATTTTCCCTCCCGGCATGAACTCCAGCACCCTTCCGTCGATCAAGTCTTGGATCTTGTTCCTCAGGCTCCAACAGTCGTCAGTGTCATGTCCAGGACTGTTAGAATGGTAGGCACACCTTTCATCAGGATTGTACTTTAGGGAGGTTATGTTTAGATTCTTAGAAGGATCCTTTAAAGCAATCAACTTGACCTCCAACAAGCGTCTCAGTATCAGTGATGATGGTATACCAGTCTCCGAGAAATGTCTTCCAGATGTATTTCGCTTACGCCGATTACCCTGTTGACGCTGGTGAGGTTGATGCTGGGCTTGTGACCCTGAAGCAAACTGAGGAGCTTTTCCCTTGTCTTCTTGCCCCACAGGTGGTTGAACAATGGCTTTCTCTTCAACCTTAGATGTTTGCCCCGGTTGGTTATCCCGAAGCAGTTGGTTGACGAGAACCCTGAGCTCTCCTTGTCTTTGAGATAAGTCTTGGATAAGAGCCATTTTCCCCAGCATCTGGGTTCTGTTTACCGTGGGAATTGGTAAACAACCGCTGATCTTCCAAAAGGTTACTTATTTGGTTACTCGCAGGATCGATCAGATTGATCCTAAGACATGGTTGATTTTGGGGTTTTGACTAAGTTTGATAATGGTTAAATGACAAGAAAATAAAGAAGCTTTATGTAAATTGCATGAAGAAGAGAACTTGATAAAATAAAGGAAGGCTTAAAATGAAGGCTTTCGACTGGAAAAGTAAAGGAGAAAGCAAGTAAAGTTGCTGGAAAATAAATGACTTTGATTAATAAAAGTGGTGTTTCACACATACATTCTCAACAATTCTTTCTCTCACGCTGGGTACTCGAATCTATATGAGTGACTTGTATATAATTGTGAACACACGCGAAAAACTGCGTGAACTACTAATATTTATACTAAACATCCCAAGTAACCGTCGGGCAGTTACACTGCTTCGAGATGACTCCACTTGGCACGTTCTCAGCGTTCGACGCTCCAGATCTTTGCACGTTGCACTTGGTAACCGCTGGGAACCGTTTTCCCTCCAAACGTTTGAATTTTAAACCGTTCCACTCTGAACAATCGAACACCTTCATCGAGAAGCATCTTCGACGAGAAACACCTTCGACGTCGAAGGCAACCAAATTCTCCCTTGGAAGAAATTCTCTAAGTACATTGCCATCCTCTGACGAACACTTCGACAGAACCAGCTGGTCGAAACCATCCTTTAGCTTTAATGGCTAATATTAATAAAAACAAGGGTGTCGAATTTAGGAGCCAAAAAATTGCCCCCCAAGAATGCCTTATTTTGACTCTGAAAAGAAAAAGGCATTCTTTGAAATTCCATTCGACACCTATCTTTTCACTCTTAGTCACAAATTAAATTGTGCACTTTTTGTCTTCTACCAACCACTGACAATCCCAAGAAAAAGCCATCATTTCATCCGTACCTAAGACGTCACCTCAGTACGGCGTGCAGCGTGCCAAATGTCTTTTCACAAATTGTCATCATGACAATTTCCCAAAAACGAGGGCGCACGCTGCACCCTTTCATTTCTGCAGAACGGCTATGTCAACAGGGGGACGCCACATGTCCCACTACCTTCTGCAACATTAAATGGCATTAAATGGCCTCGAATTTGGGGATTTCCCAACTACTATAAATAGCGCCAAGTACCCATTGTGGGACTTTTTCACGCTATCTTGCCTTCAAATTCCTTGAACAAAAAATCTCTGCAAACTTTGCAAACAACTTGTTCTTCACTTCATCTTCAACCTTAACATCAACAATGGCCTTAGGTTCTTCTACCGCTCCTAG
This sequence comes from Vicia faba, assembly GCA_948472305.1. Taxonomy (NCBI): domain Eukaryota; kingdom Viridiplantae; phylum Streptophyta; class Magnoliopsida; order Fabales; family Fabaceae; genus Vicia; species Vicia faba. The sequence continues at coordinate 1,156,262,653 of OX451737.1, read as the reverse complement.
TTCTAACATCCCTTCCAGAAATGCTAAACCCAAGATCTTCTCCACTGTCCCCATAGTTACTCCTACAGGCCAACGAAGGGTTCCTGAACCCCTAGACATTGCTGAACGTGAAGCCTATTCACACCAACTCATGATTCCAGTTGGATACTCAAACCAAATCTTCGCCATGTCTGGCCCGCTAAACCCAAGCATCGCTGAAGCCATGAAGATCAAAAGCTTCTTTCCAGTGCTTGAAAAGCTCAAACCTGTTGGATGCTCTAAAAAAGATGCAGAGGATAACGAAGATCCCGCTAAGGATAAAATCGATCTTCGCTTCTTCAATAGGGGTGTTAGGGCTTTCAGGTCTAGCCCTAGCCTCACTCCTGACTATAGTGCTTGGCTGGAAAAAATGGAAAAAAGCCAGGCTTCGATCTGGAAGGATCTGGGGATATTCGACCTAGTTATGTTGTCGAAGACGGGTCTCAACTACTCCTCAGAAATGTTGATAGCTTCCCTGCTTTTCTGGGATTACACTCATTTCACCTTCCACCTTCCCTGTGGAATGCTAACACCCACGCTGTTCGACGTGGCTGCCATCACTGGCCTTCGACCCACTGGGGATTATTTCGACCTAGAGGAAATGTCGGAGGATCAGATTGGATTCTCTGCCACAAAACCAACCTACACCACCTATATCAACCATTACCACGATAAGTCGACGGCCACTGTGTCGGATGTAGAGCATATCGCGTTTCTAGCCCTATGGCTGTCACGCTTTGTGTTCTGCACAAAGTCTTTACAGGTGACAAAGAAGATGTTCATCCTCGCCACCCAACTCCACCATGGCCAAAATATTTGTTTGGCAGAATTAATCTTGGCGAATCTGTACGAGTCGATTAGCAGCGGAGCGACTCTGTTGAAGATCATCGAGAATAGAGCCAGTCTGCTGCTTGCAGGACCTTTTTGGCTACTTCAGCTGTGGCTCAATGCCACCTTCGAGTCTTTCTTAACTCAGAAGACTCAAATAAATGAGCAAGCTCCGGAGATAGAAAATAGGTGCATCGAAGGCACAAGATTGGCTCTACTGGCCCCAACTGAAGATGGGCTGGAGCTTCAACAAACTTTTGCAAACTTCGTCTTGATGTTTGCAAGAAGGAAAGAATTTGTTTCGACCATGGCTCCCTTTGCTCGACGAAAGGTTGGTCCAGAGTGGTTCACGAGGCCCCATCCTAAGTCGTCAAGTGACCCTCAGGTCGAAGAACATACAATAATGTGGGAAGCATTTCTCACACCAAGAATAATGCCCCTGCGCTTCAAGAGCTCCAAGACTCACTTGAACTTGATTGCGTATCAACCAAACTTGGTCTCTCGCCAGTTTGGTATCATTCAAACACTTCCTTCTCCTATTTTTCCCAGGGAGAAGTCTATGTTATATTTTTGCAACGACTATACTGAAGATGCTGCCACCAAGCATATCGGCAGGTATGCTGGTCGAACAGTCCTTTCGTTGTTCGACTATCAGCTTAACTTTCCCTGCTCACCATCCTTCGAAGAGTGGTGGAAAAGTTACTACGCTGAAGAGTTCTTCGACGAGAAGGACTTCGTGGACGAACTTCAGAAGTCTTTTGTTCTTGTCTTGGAAAAAATAAAGAAATGTAAGTTCATTCTTCCAAATTATTTTGTCTTTCCCTTTCGACTGGTAGCCTGTTAATTATTTTGTCTTCTTTCAGTTGTTCGAAAGCCTGCAGCCAAGAAAGCTGCAGAAGGCCATCAGGGAGGAGGTCCCTTGACAAAACCTCCACCACCGGCGAAAACTATAGCACCGGCAAAAACTACAACAAGCCATCAGGGGGAAGGTCCTTCGAAAAAGCCTTCTGCACCGGTAACCAGACTTTTATTATTTTCTTCTGGTTTTAACATTCAGACTTTCGATGTAGCTTCTAAATCGAACTCCAATTGGTTTTTAGGCACCTTCACCCAAGAAACGACCTGCTCTGATGGTCGAATCTGGGAGTGACGAAGAAGACGATTCTCCCACTGCTCCTCTAAAGAGGCGAAAACTGAAGAAAGACATTCCTTCCCCTGAGACTCGAACAATCAGAATAAAGGTTGCTGGGAGAAAACCCAGGCCACCTCCAGTAATTATTGAAGAGCCAACGGAGGAGGAACTAAATTTTCTTCTCAATAAACCTGTCGAAAGCGACAATTCCAGCCCTGGGGCTGAAGTTCCTCTGCAGGTAATTTCTTTGACCCTTTTTAACTCAGGTGTCGATGCTCGCGTTCGATTATGTCTCTCTCTAACCTAGAAGATTCTTCTTCTTCTTTTTTCCAGGAAACCACTGAAATCTCAGTGCCAAAGACTTCTGAAACACTAGATTCTGCTGAACTCAGTAGGCCACAAGAGAAAGAATTGGCGAACGATGAAGCCAATGCTAAACAGATGAAGCCAATGCTGAGACAGAAGAACAACAAACAGAAGATCCACAAACAGAAGAGCAACAACAAAAAGAGATTCAAGTGGTTGATCTGTCGGAGGAACAACATGACGAAGGAGGTCATGCTGATGCTGGTACTGCTGATCTTCAAGTCGAAGAAAGTCAAGTCGAGGCAAATGCTACTCAACAGCCTCAACCCCAAGACAATGCTGCTGCAAAGGTTACCACCTCAACAAAGCATAGGTCGAAAGAATACTTAGCACTCTTGAAGCAAACTGATCCCGTTGGCTATCTGAATGCCATTATCGAGAGCAAGGGAAGTTCGTCTGATATTAGTCAGGAGGCTTCTACTCAGTCGGGGAAGTCCACTGAGACTTCTCCTCTTGATGAGGCTTTGATGAAGGTTAAGGCTCAGTTCTTCAAGAAAGATTTGATGAAAGCTTTGGAGGGGGGCCCTACTGCTCCATCGTATTTGGGGGCTGTTTTGAATGTCGTAGACTTGCTAGCTGTGACTCCGGAGGTTTCAAGCTTTATCATGGAGTTACACTCCATTATTGATCAAGCCTCAGCAGACTATCAGCGACAAAGGGGCTTCAACAGCCAGCTTGAAGCGTTATATGGAAAAAGTTCTACTGCATGGACTGCTGTAGCAGAGACGACTTCTCGAATTGCAGAGTTGTCGAAGCAAAAGGCATCTAAGCAGGAAGAAATTGATGCCATAGATCGAGAGAATGCTTCCATAAAGGCGCAAATCGAAGAGCTAGAGGCCAAGATGAATGCCAATACTAAGCGCAAGGAGGAACTTCTCTCGACTGTTCCAGACACCGAGAGTCATGCTGAAATCACACAAGGCCTAGAGTTTGCTGAGAAAGCCCAAGCCTTCGACGACCAAATTGCCAAGCTTGCCCAGGCGAATGCCTTGTGCAACAAAAGACTGGAGTTGCAGCAGGCGAAGTACCTTCGACTCAAAGATTCGATCCCCTTCTGATTGACTCAGCCCTTTAACCATATATTGTAATATGTATTTGACAATATTGCCATTTTGGCTAATTTATAAAATTTTCCATTTTGGCTTATTTATGGTTAATTTAGTCGTTACTTGCTATTTATTTTTATCTCTTGGAGCATAGGTTTATACTTTTTCAAATATTTGCCATTTACTCTCAAGAGCCTTTTATCTTCACCCAACTCTTCGACTTCATAAGCTCCACCAGAAAAAGTTTGGATAATTCTGAATGGTCCTTCCCATTTGGGTGACCATTTTCCCATGCTTCGATCCCTTCGATCCATGGGAAGAATCACCTTCCAAACTAATTCTCCATGCGAGAATGCCTTAGGTTTCACTTTTTTATTGTAAGAGTCTTCTACTCTTTTCTTCTGAAGCCTTAGTAGGTCGAGAGCGCGCAGTCTTTCTTCGTCTAAATCCACTAGTTCGTCTAACATCATATCCCAATAAACTTCAGAGGGGATATCATGGTGTCTCTGAACCCTTGCAGATTGAAGACAAATTTCTGCTGGCAACACTGCGTCATGCCCAAAAGTTAGCCTATATGGTGTTGTACCTATGGCTTCTTTTGGGGACGTTCGACAGGCCCACAAGATCTGGTCTAACGTTTTATGCCAATTTTTTGGCTTCTTCCCAACATGCTTTTTTATCAAGCCAATCACTACTTTGTTTGCTGCTTCGACTTGACCGTTTGCCTGTGCATAATAAGGCGTTGATGTTAGGAGTTTAAAGCTTATTTCCTGAGCGAATTCTTGCATCTTTCGACCGGTGAAGACTGATCCTTAATCAGTAGTTATAGTCTCAGGGATTCCGTATCTAAAGATAATGTTCTTTTGAATAAATTCAATGACATTTTCTTGGTCTACATTGACTAAAGGAATAGCTTCGATCCACTTAGTAAAATAATCATTGACTACCAATATATACTTCTGGCTCTTTGATGATGCTGGTCGAATCTCTCTAATAAGGTCCAACGCCCATCCTCTAAAGGGCCAAGGTTTCACTATCGAGTGAAGTTCGCTTGCTGGTACATGTTGGATGCCTGTATGGACTTGACATTCTTGGCAACCCTTGGCGAACTCGACACAATCTTTCAACATGGTGGGCCAGTATAGTCCTTGTCGAAACAACAACCATTTCATATTATGGCCTACTTGGTGAGCCCCACATGCTCCAGCGTGCGTAGTCGAAAGGGCTATGTATGCTTCAGTTTCACTTAAGCATTTTAGAAATACCCCTTCAGGCGTCTTTTTAAATAACTCATTACCCATGAGTACGTAACTCAACGCCCTATCCTTTGTTTTTCGTTCTGTCGAAGCTACTGGATTTTGAAGATAATCCACAATGGGTTTCCTCCAATCTTGCTCTGACAAATTGTCTATGAACGAAATTTCGAAGTTACTTTGATCAGCATACCCTAGTCTTGTCGACTCCAAGTCAGTTGGTGACAAACAAGTTGCTTTTATCTTTTCTCGAACTTAGATTGCTCTTTGTAATCTTGTTTTTGAAATTTTGTACCCAGATGCAATTTGTGCCAAATCGTTGGCTATTTGATTTTCCAATCTGGGTATGTGTCGAATGTTGACCATTTCAAATTTTTTCAATAAACGGTTTGCTATCACAAAGTACATAATGAGATTTTCTCTTATGCATTTATATTCTTTTGTGACTTGCTAAATGACTAACTCTGAGTCTCCAATTATTTCGACTCGAGTTGCCCCCAATTCCAACAATATCTTAAGGCCAGTAATTAGAGCTTCATACTCAGCCTCATTGTTCGAACAAGAACCTGATATCTTGTACTTGAATGTTGTTGGAATTTTTTCTGGAGAAATAATCAAGACTCCTACTCCTGTTCCATCTTTATGGCTGGAACAATCGAAGTAGAATTTCCAAGGCTCTATCTCCACATAATTAATACTCTCAACTTGAATTGAGTGGTCGACTATAAAGTCTGCCACCACTTGTCCTTTCACTGCCTTAAGAGGCATAAAGGTCAAGGAGTATTCAGTTAATGCTAGTGCCCACTTGCCAATTCGACTGTGCAAGATGGGTTTCGACAACATGTACTTGAAAACATCAAAATGAGACGAAACATACACATCAACTGGTTTTATATATTGCTTGAGCTTTGTACAAGAGAAATACAGACATAGACACAATTTTTCAACTTCGCTATATCTAGTTTTTGCATCATTCAAAACTCTACTAAGATATTAAATGGGTCTTTCGACTCTATTTTCATCTTCTTGGGCTAACATGCTTCCCAAAGTTTTGTCGGATGCAGCTATGTACAATCTGATACTCCTGTTGCTACAAGGAGGCACCAAAATAGGTGGCTTTGTGAGGTACCCTTTGATTTTGTCGAAGGCTTCTTGTTGCTCCTGCCCCCATTCGAATCCCTCTTTGTTCAATCGAAGTAAGGGTGAAAAGGCTTGAGCTTTCCCACTTAGGTTAGATATGAATCTCCTTAAGAAATTTATCTTGCCTAACAGAGATTGCAATTCCTTTTTGTTCGATGGCGCTTTCGCTTCCAGAATTTCCTTCATCTTGTTCTGGTTGATTTTGATTCCTTTCTTGTGGACAACGAAGCCCAAGAAATCTCCATCTTTCACACATAATGCACACTTCAAAGGGTTCATCTTCAGACCATGTTCTCTCATTCTTTCGAATGATCGTTGAAGGTGGTCTATATGGTTCTTCCTGGAAACAGATTTTATAACAATGTCATCAATATATACTTGCATAAAAGTGTTAATAAAATCATGGAAGATAGAATTCATTGCTCGCTGGTATGTTGCCCCAGCATTCTTTAGGCCAAAAGGCATCACTACCCATTCGTAGGTGCCTAAAACCCCAGGGCATCGAAAAGTTGTTTTCGACACATCTTCTTCAGCGATGAAATTTTGATTATATCCTGAATAACCATCGATCATACTCAGGTACTCATAGCCAGCGGCAGAATCGACTAGCATTTCCGCCACAGGCATAGGATATTCATCTTTGGGTGTAGCAGCATTCAAATCTCTGAAATCTATGCACACCCTCAATGTACCATTTTTCTTAATTACTGGCACAATGTTTGCAATCCATTCGACATACCTCGTAACGCGTATGAATTTGCACTTCAGCAGTCTTTCGACTTCCGTTTTGATCTTCGACAGTATTTTTGGAGCGAAGCATCTTGGACTTTGCTTAATTGGCTTCTTCCCAGGTTTGATTGGCAACTGAAGTTCCACCAATCCTCTGTCGTGACCAGGCATCTCGTCGTAATCCCATGCAAAACAGTTTTTGAACTCTTTCAACAACTGGATTACTTCCAACCTGAGTTCTGGGTCAATCTTTGCGCTAATGTAAGTTGGCTTTTTCTCTAACCCTTCGCCCAAGTTGATTTCTTATAAAGGATCCTGTGCTAGCATCTTAATGTTATTCGCTAAAGGGTCCTTTTCAAATCCCAAAGGCTCATCGTCGTAGATGGCGTCGAGCCTTTGTTCCTGCATCCCTTCTGGCATGATATCAGGAGGTTCTGGATCGAAGTCCTTTCCAAGACCTGTAGAAGATATCTGTTGATCATTGGCCTGTATGGCCATATATTTTACTTCGGCTTCGAGAGCCGTTATCATCTTTGTTTCGGCTACGTAAGCCGAAATTCGCTTCAATGATTGTGACTCAGTTATTGTCACTGAATTCACTTCCCCAACCAGTTGGTTGGATATCAGTTAACCCACTAAAGTCAATGTGGGACAAGTCTTCTCTGTCCCATTGAAAACCATGCTCAGGGTGCAGGTATAGGGAACAAAAAGTATTTGGCGCTGGCGCGAAGTCGAAGTCAGGTGTTGGGCATGGCCCAATGTGAGCCAAGTTCTTGTCGAAGTCTGCCAACCCTAGGTGATTTACTTCGCCCAAGTAATAGATTTGGTCCTCTTCTATGTTTTCGACCATTCCATCAGGACGCCATAGCAGCAACCTCTGGTGCATTGATGATGGTACAACTCCAACACCATGAATCCATTCACGGCCCAACAAAAGATTATAGTTAGGTTTGGCCGATATGACCATAAACATAGTTGGTCGAAGGATAGATCCCACCTTGATGTCCAGTTGGATCACACCCATAGTGGTCCCTATGCCGCCTTCATAATTCGACAGGACCATGTTGTGAGGCTTGATGTTCTCATCACTTTTGCCTATTTTTCTTAGCATAAAGTGAGGGATGATGTTGATGGTTGCCCCACAATCCACCAAGATTTTATTTACTGTGGTTTCTTCGAGTTTAGCCCTTATAAATAAAGGCTTGAGGTGGTTTTTCATCGCCTCTGTAGGTGGTTCGAAGAACCCATTCTGCTCTTCAGTGGCGCCATTATCCATGACGAAATAGCACACTGGCCTATGTTTGGCCATTTCTTGCTCCACTTCCCAATCGCTTGTTTCGACCTCCACCTGGAGGTTGAACTCTCTGGGCAGAACTGAGACTATGTTCACCATGATATCCAAAGTGTCATCCGACTCAGAACCATCATCGTTATCAACTTCACCCTGGTTAGGCCAAACTAGCCTATTGGTTACTGGTTCTCTTTCCAGAGGTTTCCTTTGCTTTCTCTGAGGAACATTTGAACTGGATTCTGCCTTTGGTTCATTAGCAGCTTCCCTCTCAGCTTTTCGTCGCCTCTGGTATCTCCTCCATTGAGATCGAGACATGGGATTTTTCCCTTTGTAGTTGCTTGACACCTGTGTCACTTTAGGGGCAGCAACCTGAGGCTCTTTCTTATGTGTTAAAGACGAACCTCTTGGCACTTCGAAGGAGTGCCATCTTTCCTCGCTTGGCCTCTTTCGACCAGAGGTTTTGTACCATGTATCTACTGGTACATTAGTCGGAGGACTGAAAGTCATTGGCCTCTTTTCTTGGTTTGAACCCCTTTGGGAGGCTCTTCTGGGGTCATGTCGAGTATCAACACTTTCCCTTTTTCTATTTGCTTCTCTTACACCTTGAATATGTTCAGCAGATTTTTTGTCAAAGATCGAACTGCATCTAGGACACAGCATCACCTCTGACTTCTTTTTCTGGCATCTTTGCAGGAAATCTGCCAGATTTTCATTTTCCCGAGGGAAAGCAGTTTTGTTGGCTTGTTCTTGCCTCATGGCCTCCTCTGATGCTTTTGGTTCAGAGACTTCGACCATGTTGACATTCATGGTATCTTTGGTGGCAAGAGTCAACTACTTCATTTGAATCTCCAAGTCCTCTGTCTGGCCTTGAACTGCAGCCAAGTGAGAACTGGGTTTTGTTCCAGATTTTTGGGCTCCAACTGTCTACAGCTTTGGGCTTTCGACCGCCTTTTAAACCGCTTCAATTGTCTTTCTGGATAGATTCCCAGAAAAACTGCCAAAGATTGGCATGTTGACATGGTCCTTTGAGACTTCGACCATTGTAATTCCTGGCCTCTTCGACTGGCTTCTGGATGCCTCGATCATGTTCACCTCTGAAGGTTCAGCATAATGGGCTTCAACCTGCAACGGGTTAGAGTCCATAGTCATGGGGGTCTTGTCAGCAAACTTCAACCTCTCTTCTTCGATAGCGTCTTGCACAAGATTCCTGAAAAGAAAAGACGTTTTATGGCCCAGAAAATTATGATATTTACAAAAGCCTTTCTTCTTTCTTTGATCAAGAGGAGGCACATTTACCCCTGGGGGTACTATCATTTGGCCATCTTTTACAAGCAAGTCAAAGATTTCATCACATTTTGTAATATCAAAACTATAAGTCTTTTTGGGGAACCTATCGTTGGTCCTTTCTGGACCAGTGGGATTTTTCCCACTTGAGGGGACTAACAGTTTGCAAGAGTATGGTGGCCCTTGTTTTAGTTCCGCTAAATCGACCTCGCCTTCTTCGACGGTTATAGTTTCGTCGAAGGTTTCTGGATCTTCGTCATCCATCTCAATATACGCTATCCTCTCTCTTTTATGAGTTTTCGTTGCCTTGGCTTTCTCAGCTTTGAGGCGTTCTACCTGTCGGACTCTATCGGCCAGTTGGGCCATGTCTCTCAGGTATTGAGTGTCTAACTTCTTCCTAATGGAATAATCTAAGCCGCCTGCGGCTATTTCGACTAACTCATGTTCTGGCACTTGTGTAAAGCATCTTGCTTTGAGCAACCTAAACCTATTTAGATATTCGTCTATAGGTTCAGTGAAACGTCTCTTCACACTGGCCAATTCTTTCAGGCTTATCTTGGTTTGTCCCATGTAGAATTGCTCATGGAACAATCTCTCCAACTGGGTCCAATGATGGATCGAATTGGGGGGAAGAGTTGTAAACCAAGTAAATGCGTTCTTTGTTAAAGAACTTGGGAAATACTTAATCCTCAGGTTTTCGTTGTTTGAAATATCTCCTGCTTCGATCAAGTATCTCTCCACATGTTCGACAGTAGATTCTGTCGTGTCCCCAGAGAATTTAGTGAACTTAGGGACTTTACATCTAGGAGGTAAGTCTGTTTGTAACACGTATTCTGACAGTGGGGATGTGAAGTTGGGCCTACGAAAGCCCATGTTCATCCCATTTTGAGTCATGATTCTTTCGATCATGGCTGCCAGATTATTTTCCAAACCCATGTTTTGGTATTGGATATGCTGGACCACTTCGTCAGCATTTTGGTTTCTGTTAACTAACTTTACCTCTGGGGTTATAACCCTAGGTTCTTCGACAGGCTGCTCCAATCGTGCCCTAAGGTTTTCTTCGACAGGCTGCTGGACTTGGTTGATAGTGGTTTCTTCCTCTAAGAGTATACCTTGGTTTCCCCTTATTTGCGCCCTTTGGGGCTGTCGAATAGGTTGGGGTACTCCAAAGAAATCAGCCAAACGCGTCATTTGCGCTTTCATCTGCTGATTCGACTGGGTGGTATTTTGTATTAGAGGATTCAGCACTGTACTTAAATTTTGTGCCAACATTTGAACCATATCATGGTTGCTTTCGTCCATTTGTTGCCTCAAGACTGCTGTCGAGGCATTTGTAAGGCCATGTGCTACTTGGGACGTTCCTCCTAAGAGTTGGGTCCTATTTCTGTTCGCCATACCTACTCCAGAACCTTGGAGTGGCGAAGAGGCACTCACTAAAGGGTCCGAAAAAGTGGACGCAACGTTTGTTAGGCTAGCCAAATCAGACGTTGGCATGCCATAGAGTGGTTCTCGATTATGACTGCCTGTCATAAATCCTGGGGGAACATAAGGCCTTGTGCTTAGATTTCCCCTTGGTGGGGGAGTTCCCAAAGGCACTCTGGGGCCAGTGAACGGAGGTAATGGCCCCGTTGTTGTGACCGTTACTGCTGGTGTTGAACCAGCAGTTATCGCTTCACTTACGGTTGGGATAACCGTTGTTCCCACATTCGTTTGTGGGATTTCGTTATTGTTTGGCGGATTCGCCATCGCTTCTCTTCTTCTGGCAGTATTGGTATTGTTAGTGTATATTCTACCACTTCTCAATAACATGCAATACTTCTCGAAAAAGATGATATTTTGTGTAAAAAGGTTAAACTTCAAAATCAACACAAGGTCCCACCGGGTGTGCCAATTTGTTTACCGTGGGAATTGGTAAACAACCGCTGATCTTCCAAAAGGTTACTTATTTGGTTACTCGCAGGATCGATCAGATTGATCCTAAGACATGGTTGATTTTGGGGTTTTGACTAAGTTTGATAATGGTTAAATGACAAGAAAATAAAGAAGCTTTATGTAAATTGCATGAAGAAGAGAACTTGATAAAATAAAGGAAGGCTTAAAATGAAGGCTTTCGACTGGAAAAGTAAAGGAGAAAGCAAGTAAAGTTGCTGGAAAATAAATGACTTTGATTAATAAAAGTGGTGTTTCACACATACATTCTCAACAATTCTTTCTCTCACGCTGGGTACTCGAATCTATATGAGTGACTTGTATATAATTGTGAACACACGCGAAAAACTGCGTGAACTACTAATATTTATACTAAACATCCCAAGTAACCGTCGGGCAGTTACACTGCTTCGAGATGACTCCACTTGGCACGTTCTCAGCGTTCGATGCTCCAGATCTTTGCACGTTGCACTTGGTAACCGCTGGGAACCGTTTCCCCTCCAAACGTTTGAATTTCAAACCGTTCCACTCTGAACAATCGAACACCTTCGTCGAGAAGCATCTTCGACGAGAAACACCTTCGACGTCGAAGGCAACCAAATTCTCCCTTGGAAGAAATTCTCTAAGTACATTGCCATCCTCTGACGAACACTTCGACAGAACCAGCTGGTCGAAACCATCCTTTAGCTTTAATGGCTGATATTAATAAAAACAAGGGTGTCGAATTTAGGAGCCAACAGGTTCTCATTGTATCCACCTCAGCTTGTAGACGTTTCAGTCGTTCGTCCTTATCGTCTTCAGGACTGTTCCTGACCAAAGTCCCCATGAGGAGTGTTCTCAGCTCTTCCTGCCCCTTGGATATATTTAGGAGGATTTCCCCGAACTGAGTCTCTTGAGCATGAAGATCTTGGTTGTCTTGTTGGGAAGCCATTGCTGAAATAAATAGCGAAGATGGTAAGTGACCTGTAGCAAGGGTACCTGTTATGCAATGATATATGTGATATATGTATGCAATGTTTTCAAGGATCTCGTGGGGTAAACAAGAAAATTGTCAGAATTTGAGTTTTGTAGCTTGATGGAGGGAACTTCATGTTGTTGAGAGTCCTTCTTCAAGAGTCAAGGCTCACCATATCCAGTGGGTCATAGCCCCTGACTCAAGTCATTAACCTTGGCTAGAGGAAAATAAATCCCCTTTTCCCTTTGCTAGACATTTGTTTCATCATGACCTGCACCACAGACCCTTGAGATCCTTGAAATGGGTTAGTCCTTATGTAGGATGTATGCAATGGTATGATGGTATGATGATATGCTATGCGTGGAGTAATGTAGGTAAACCCTGTTATGAGTCCAGATTAAGGACTGTAAACAAAAACCTGCAAGAAACTCAAGTGTTAGACAACAAGCATGCAAGTAGTCAAGTTTGAAGGCACACAAGTCACACAGAGAGCCCTTAGAGTTTAGGCCAGCATGAAGTTTAGGTAGTACCCTCTTGAAGTTGGTGGGCTCAAAAACCTGTCCTATCAAAAGTAACCGGGTTCTAAGGAGCTCAATATCATTGGGTTATTTTCTATGTTCATTGTTTTGATTTAGCCACTGAACTGGCGATCAAAATATTCCAAGAAAACAACCCTCAATGAGTGTAGTATCGAGTATCGACCAACTTCGGACTGCACCAAAGTCAGTCATCTCACTACCCCTAAAGAGGCCAGGATGGTCAAGTAAGGTTCCTAAGGTCAGTTGATGCTTCACGACACCACGCGGAAGCCCCGTACTCTCCTTGACTTGACTCAAGGGTTACCGGTACTCACCAAACTGCCACATCAACATAGCAAACTGCTTCAACCGTGTCGGTATACCCCGCACAGTTCCCTCACAGTTTGTTGCTACTTTCTAGAAGGTATCCCCCAGATCTGGGTTAGGATCTATGAATCTCCCAAGACAGGCCCACAATTTTAAAGCAAGCAGATCAAGCAATTGAAAACAAGATGATGAACTATTCCTAAGGTACACCTCACTTTAAGTGTCCCCAGTAGAGTCGCCAGTTCGTGATCGGTGGAAATAGAACTGACTGTTTTTTAAGCTGGTTCGCGAAATGTCGCGGTAAGCAAGAGTCGCCACCGTCTTTTATATTCTCCAACATGGAAAGGACAAAAGCACAACAAAATTCCTTATTCGAGAATGTTTCTCGGTTCGGGAGGTAGATTTATAAAAAGGGAAGGTGTTAGCACCCTTTCTATCTGTGGTTATCCACGGGCTCTTAGGTACTTGCTCTTATGTTTTCAAAATTTATTTGCTTTTCAAGTGTGTGTGGGTTTTGAAAAATTTTCGTTTGAAAAATTTCTAAGTAACTCTTGTATCAGTCCTCAAGAGTGTATGAAGTGTTTTGTTTGAAAACTTTTTGAAAGTGTGAGGTGCGAAAAGATGTTTTGTTTGTTTGAAAAGAGCAAGTACTTAAGAGAATCTACCTACTCTAAGGAATTAAGCTGTGTAAGAGTCCTTTAGATAGTGCTATCCCACCATTGAGAGGTAGGTAGCACCATCGTTGGAGGTGTTCGGGTCAATTCGATTATCGGGACAGTGTGGTCACCGAAGCAATGGTAGGATACCTTAGAAGTAACCCTAATGTCCTAGATCCTTTTATTCGAGGCAACCGTTTCGAGGCAACTGGATCTTTAGACAAAGGGCGACCTCTAAGACACCCTATACTTGATGACCACGTTCGAGGCAACCAGTGAGGCGTACCCTAGGGGTGGCATGTGCATGTGTGTTGTTTCATGTTAATGTTTATTTTGTACATGTTATTTGTGAGCTACAGATTGATTTTATTTACATACATTCTTGCAGGCATTTTTTAACAGTTAGGGGTGCGGAAAATAAATTGCAGAAATGTAAATTTTAACTATTACAAGGCGCGGGTCTATACATCGCCAAAAACAAAAACCCGTTTTTGAAAAGTAAATGCAGAAAATTAAAGAAAGCAATAAAATCCTAATTACTATTACATCCTCTGTACAGATACATAAATATAATCAGAATAAATAAATACGCGTGAATGGAAATTTAATCGGGAACGTCCTAAGGGTGTTGACCCTTTTTTGAATAAGAATTGAATTTTTGTCCCCTTTTTGCAATTAATGAAATTATGCCTAATTATTAATTAATTTATTTATTTACAAGAAAAAGTATTTTTTGTGTTTTTATATTTTTAATGAAAATAAAAATAAAAATAAGAAATTTAAAGTTAAAAGAAAAAAAACCTAAGTCTAATTCATTTTTATTTATTGGAAAAGGAAATTAAAATTACCCAATTAAACTAAATCAATTTATTAGTGTTTTATTTACAAAAATAATTAATAGTGAATAATAAAAAATATTTACATTTTTTAGTTTTTTTTGAATTTTTATGAAAAATATTAATTATGTTAATTTTGGTGGTAATAATAATAATTAAAAAAACAATTAATAACTAAATTAGAAAATATAAAACAAAAAGAAAAAAGAGTGAACCAAGGGGGGTGTTGGACCCTTAAGGAGGTGAATCTGGATTTTTAGGCCCATTAACCAGCCAAGCCACGTTGACTTTCTGTCTTGCCTATGCACAAGGTTGACCAGGAGCATGGTGTGCGTCATCTTTAGGCCACTGGATGGACGCTTGAGGACACTTGGCGTCTGGATGAGGAAGGTGTATGATGAACCTTCTTTTGGAACCTACACACAAGCATGTAAAGAAAAAAATGTATAGAAATTTTGGGGGACCTGGGAAGAACTTACAACGCGGTATGATGGATCTTAGGACGTGGCAAGGGTTGCTTTAGCTTCAGGGGATGGCAAAGAAGAGAGTCACGTTCTCCTTTTGGCCTGAAAATGCTTGCAATACTCCTTTTGATCTCACACTTTTTTTGAAACTTTTTGGATTTTGCTCTGGCCGTTTGTGTAATGTTCTAGGTTGTGAATGAGGCTTGCAAGGCTTGCATATGTATTAATGAGTGAGAATAAGTCACATTTAGGAGCCTTTAACCATTGCAATTAAGCTTTGGATTTTGTCTTAACCACCATTAAAGGCCTTTCAAAGCTTGTTCAAAATTTGTATTTTCATGCCTAAATGAGCTTAGCACGAAATTGGTAGGTTGAAAATGCTTCATGAAGGCTATTCAAACCATAAGATACCATTTAATTAATTTTTTTAGATTTACTTGAATTATTATGGATTAAAATGAATTAAATCCATAAAAATAGAAAAATAATTATTTGGTCTTGAAATTGATCATGGGACATGTGGGTGGCATGACAAGGCTGAACAAGTGGAAAAAAGTGGGCCCTTTTGTCAAAAATTGAAGTTTCAAGGATAGTTGACTTTTGCCATTTCACAAAAATTTCCCAACTTCTCCAATGCATATCTTGCTCAATTTTGATCATATGAACATGTTCTTGGACATTTTGGAAAGGTCTTGAAGTCCTCTAACCAATTCCTTTGGTCCCATGTCATTTTTATTTACCAATATCAAGTTATGGTCTTTTACTTAAAGTGCCCTTTTGTTGACTTTTGAAAATGACCTATAATGTTGAAATTGATAACTTTTTGTGAGAGCATTTCTTGGACTTGGAATGTGAAGATGAGTTGTAGGAAATGTCCTCCCCTTCAATATGAGCATTGGATGGTATTTTTATGATGAACCATGAAAAAGTTATGCCTTGGTCAAGTTACAGTTGACTTTTCAACTGTCCAAAAATAGAAACTTTTGACACCTTGATGATTTTTGAGCCATTCTTGAGGAATCATGATCAAGACTTGATCAAATGAAGATTGTGGCTTCAAAATAAGATGTTGACCAAAAATTTTGACTTTTGACTGCCAAATGACCATTTTACCCCTACAGTTGACTGTGAAGCAAATGGGCTCTTTGACTGTGCAACTTGACTTTGTGAGCCTTGAAACTTGGCATGTAGATGCTTGACAATTTTTATAGGCATGTGGGACTTGATTGAGCCCTTGAAAACCTCAACTTCCTTGCAAGAACCAAAACCCTAGTTTGACTGGCTTAGGAGAGTGATTGACTGTGCAACCCTTGAGTAGACTTGAGCAAATTTAGATGATGCTTGTCAAACTTTGAAGAATATGGGAGGGCAAATTTTGGGGTACAACAGTTGGTTATACTGCTGAGGAGCAGCAGCAGGCTTTAAAATTACCAATGCATTGACAGCTTGGCGGCGTTCCGGTTTAATTTGTCTTCTGGGACCATAAACAACATTGGCTTCCTTCTGGAAGGGCTTCTTTTCAGTATTCACAGAGGCACCTTTTCGTATCTTCCCCGACTTGATACCAGCTTCTATCCTCTCACCAGTTAAGATCAGGTCTGTGAACCCAGCAGAAGAATTACCAATCAGGTGGTTGAAGAACGGACCAGGCAGGGTCCCCAGGAACATGTCAACAAGTTCACGGTCAGTCAGCGGTGGCTGCACCCTACCAGCCAGGTCTCTCCACTTTTGCGCATACTCCTTGAATCCTTCGCTCGTTCCCAGTGACATACCCTGGAGTTGGGTACGCGTGGGAGCGAGGTCAGAATTGTACTGATACTGCTTATAAAATGCAGTAGCCAAGTCTTCCCAGTTTCGGATACTGGCTCCATCCAGCTGATAGAACCACTCGAGTTGAGCACCTGAAAGGATATCCTGAAAGAAATGGATCCATAGGTTCTTGTCTGCAGTGTAAGGTTGTATCTTCCTTACATATGATTTGAGATGCATCTTCGGGCAGGATAGCCCGTCATATCTTGCAAAAACTGGCACTTTGAACTTCGGGGGGATCAGAATTCCAGCAACTAATCCCAAATCTTCGAAATCTAAGCCGGGAACTCTCTGCAGCTCCATAGCTGCCAACCTGTCTTCCAAGCCCTTGTACTTATCGTCGGCGGGCGGGTATTGTTGCTCAGAGTAGTCTTCATCTTCTTCAGCCTCTCCTTCTTCAGCTTCGGATTCGGAAGGTACTGCAACCACATTCCCTTTACTGGTTCCCTCTTCAGATGTAGGGGAAATTCAAGCACTCTTCTAGCTTCACCCTCAAACCTTCTTC
This sequence comes from Vicia faba, assembly GCA_948472305.1. Taxonomy (NCBI): domain Eukaryota; kingdom Viridiplantae; phylum Streptophyta; class Magnoliopsida; order Fabales; family Fabaceae; genus Vicia; species Vicia faba. Next base: position 1,156,245,567 of record OX451737.1, on the reverse strand, counting down.
CTAGGGTAGCCACCCCGATTCTTTTCTTCTTCTTTTTCACTTGCTCTTTGTTCCCAAGCAGGGCCTTTAGATCCTCCTGACCCTTTGCCAAGGTCATCAGGAGATGTTGAAACTGTGAGTTCTGAGAATGCAAGTCTTTGACCGTCTGTTCGAGATCCATCTTACTGAAATAAACAACAGAAAGATAAGGAAACCTGGTGCGGAGACCTACTTATGCGCATGATGAATGATATGCTTATGTATGCAATGCATTCAAGGATTTAGAAAATTCAAAATTGTTGCAAATAAAAAGAACGCACGTCATATTAATAAGAAGAAATTTGTCAGTACATAAATGCCCCATGGGCCAAATATTACAAAAAAACTTCTCAAGGTAAAAAGACGTTGCGCATCCTCTTTGGTGCGATGTAGGTGTTGAGGGTCTCTTCCTCGTGGAGTCGGCGGGTAAGCTCCAAAACCTTCTTCTCACTGGCGTAGAAGTTGGCTTCAAAAGTATTCCGTTCCTCCTTGAGTTGGATCCAACTCTTCTGCATCTCCTCCCACGATGTAGGCATGTCAGGATATAGGATGGTGTAGGGGACCTCTCCTTCCTCAACGGTCTCTTTAATCACAGGGAGAACATGAGGGTAAGGCATCATTAGACTCTGGGATCGGGTTCGTACCCACTTGAGATAAGGCTCAAGAGGGATGGAATTCTTGTGCCCCAGTGTCTTGCTGTCTACCTTGTTAGGCATCCTCCAAGCTCTGATGAATCTTTGGCGAAGTCCTTGCGCATTGTTGTCGAAGTCAAAAACTAGGTCAGGAATCAACATGTCGTGAGGGCCATCCCTCCGTGCATATCCAAATTGTCTCAAAGCTAGACAGGGGTTGTAGGTAATGCCTCCTCTAATGCCAAGCAATGGAACATTAGGGAACTCTCCACAACGATCGACGATGATGACATTTTCTCTGGACCGAGAACACCCATGTACATCAGAGTGTGTAAGGGTCATCAACCATTGTGAACACCTTAGGCCTTGGTCATTCTTCAAGACAGATTATGGAAGGTGCGAAATAAACCACCTTGCAAGGAGAGGAGTACAGCACATGAGAACACCCCTCTTTCTCATTGTTCGTGTGTAAAATGAGTGAAGAATGTCCCCAAGCAATGTTGGTATTGGATTTCTGGATAAGAAGATTTTGACGACGTTGACATCTACAAACTGGTCAGGATTTGGGAACAAGACCAACCCATAAATGAGGAGTGCCACAATTTCTTCAAAGGCTTGTAGATCCAATGAATTCCAACACTCTTGTGCCTTCTCAAATAAGAATTTTGCCAAGAAGCCTTTGCCACCGCTTCTAGTTTCCAAATGCCCCTTGATGTCAGATGGTTGGAAGTGTAGTGCTTGAGCAACATCTTCAGGCTTTGGTTCTTTTTCCGTACCGTGGTAGGGTAGTTGATTAAGAATAGGAATTCTCAAGAGTTGAGAAAATTCCTCCAAAGTGGGCACCAATTGGTAGTCGGGGAATGTGAAACAGTGGTGAAGGGGGTCAAAGAACTGGAACAACACCTTTACCATGTCCTCTTCAATGCTGGTATTGACTAGGCTGGGCAGTCTACCATGTCTTTCACTGAAGGGAGAGCTTTCCGGAATTCTGGATGTGAGCTCCTTGAGTTGAGGAGGGATTCTCACAAGGTTGACTTGGATAGTTTTCCTGCGAAGAATTTCCATGACCTACAAAACTAGAACAAAGATGAAGATCCAAACCCTTGAAATGGTTAGTGAATGCATATGATGCTTTATGATGTTCATGATGTATGCACAAAACATGTGTACAAGCAATTCACACCAAACCCTAGTTTCAGGCTTGCATGAGGTTTCATAGGTAAGTACCCTCTTGAGTGTAGTTGGCTTAAAAACTTGTCCTATAAATAGTAACCGGGTTCTAAGGAGCTCAATATCATTGGATTGTTTTCCATGTTCATTGTTTTGGTTTAGCCACTTAACTAGCGACCAAAATATTCCAAGAAAACAACCCTCAATGAGTGTAGTATCGAGTATCTACCAACTTCGGACTGCACCAAAGCCGGTCATCTCACTACCCCTAATGAAAGGCCAAGATGGTCAAGTAAGGTTCTAGGTCATTAGTGCTTAGTGACATCACTCAGCGACCCCGTACTCTCCTTGATTGAACTCAAGGGTTACCGGTACTCATAAATATGTCGCACTAATATAGCTATTGCTTCAACCGTGTCGGTATACCCCGCACAGTTTCCATAATGTATTGCTATCTATGAATGTTTCCCCAAATCCAGGTGTAGGATTTCAAGCCCAAACAAGAGAACCAAGATATAAAGCAATCAAAGCAAACAATTAGTCATGCAAGAGGGTGATCTAAGCCCTAAGGTTACTCCACTTTTAAGTTCTCCCCAGCAGAGTCACCAGTTCTATGATACGGTGGGAGAACTGACTTGAGTTTTGCGTTTGTTTTCGCAAATGTTTCGGTTGAGCAAGAGTCGCCACCGACTTTTTATTTTATCCTAAGGAAAGGTTAAAAAGCACAGAAAAAACCTTTGAGATGTTTTCTTGGGTTCGGGGAGTAGATTATAGAAAGGGAAGGTATTAACACCCTTTCTATCCATGGTTATCCATGGGCTCTTAGTTACTTGCTTAGATCACTTGCCTTGCATTTTCAATTGTTTGAAATGGTGCTTTCAATTGTTTGAAATTGTGCTTTGTGTGTGGGTTTGAAAATGTTTTGAAAAGAGGCCATTTGTGGTGGCAACCTTTGTAATGATCCATGTTGGGATGTATACCAAATGTGTACTTATCTTTTGAAAAATTTTTCAATGTTTTGAAAGTTGTTTTAAAATTGTTTGTGGAGTGTGGTTTTGAAAAAATAGGCAAGTGTTTTTGTTTTGCAAGTTGGCAAGTAACCAAGAGTTGTCTACCCTAAATTTCTCAAAGATTTTTCCTATGTTTTTAACCCTTTTAACAATTTTGTTCCACCATTGTATTTGGTTGACAATCTTGTGTTAGGATGTGAACGGGACGGACGCGGGTCATCGTTTAGACCATGATTGCAATTGTGCCAAGTGTCTTTGGCAACTTTTTTCCTTTAAGGGACTTGATCATTTTTAGGCAACTTTCGAAAGCGTCATCGAGGGACTATGATCATTTGATATTGTTTTGTTTTGCCAAAGACACCCAACATGCAATATGGCCCATTATTGAAGGCAACAAGTGGAGTAACCCTAGGGGTGCAAGTGTGATCGGTGTTGTCCATTTTCATGCTTTGTTATCTTTGAATTAGGTCAAGCTATTTGTTTGGTTGATTTTTGCATACAAACCCTAAGTCTATCATGGCATATTTAGAAAGCTTTTAAATGCGAAATTTAAAGTCCTAAACTATTACAACATAATTATGGGATGGGGGGTACAAATGTTCAAATGGGGGTATTTAGCAAGAAAAATTAAATCTAAACTATTACATCCAAATTGAATATTCAAATTATTTAATTGCACAATAATTAAATAAAATAAAATAAATATGCAAGATGCAAAAATGATTTTCATATGTATGTAAAAAAGGTATTTTTCATGTGACAAATAAACAAAAATAAAAATGAATAATTTTGGATATTTTTACATTTTAGGGCAAAACCCTAATTTCCTAAGTAAGAAGTATTTATTATTTATTATATGCAATATTTATTAATTATGTACAAAAAATAAATAAAAAGGAAGTATATTGTAAAAAAGTGATTTTTAAGTTAAATATTAATAAAAATAAAAATGTGTCATTTTTGTATTTTTATCCTAAATATTCTAATAAATATATAAGTATTTATTATTTATTAAATATGTTAAATATATACAAGAAATAAAAATATTTATTATTTACAAAAAAAGTATATTTTTTTAGAAAATGTGTTCAAAAGATAAAATAAAATAAAATCAGAAAATAAAATGTATTTTGTATTTTTTAGTATTTTAAATAAAAGGATATATATGTTATTTATATGTATGAATTCAAATAAAACAAATAAAAATCCAAATAAAATGCAAAAATGGCTGAAAAATATTTTTAATATTTTTTATGTTTTGACAAAAAATAAACAAGTCAGAAACAAAAAGAAAAAATCAAAAATAATAAAAATAAAACACAATGGGCCAAGGGGGTGTATGTGTGAAATAGTGGTGCAAGAAGGAAAATGAATCAGGCCCAGCCCAAAGGACAAGCTTCTTCAACCTCCAGCCATCCCTGTTCTAAAAAACGCGCGCTTCTTTGCCTTGTTCAAACATCCTGATTCTTTGAGTTTTAGCACAAACTTATAACACCAAAAATGTAAAGCATCAAATCACGAATCCATACATACCAAGAACTTGATCTAACTCTCAGAAATGAGAGAGAATTTCTTCTCCCCCAATTCCTGACCTAACTTTTTCCTAATGTTCAGGTTCAAAATACTCTTAGCACACACAATATAAATGAAAAGTAACTATATGGATGGCTTCAGGGCTATGATTAGAACATGCTTTCTTCACAAACTTAAGCCTAACTATGCCTGGATAGAGAGATAGAAGTTCAAAAACTTACCTGTTCAGCTTGAATCGTGTGTGACAATGGAAGTACTTTCAATGCAATGTGAGGACTTGTATAGCTTGCTTGAGGTCCAGGGATGCTTCTCCAACCTCTAGCTTGCTTTGGAACTCACTGAAACGAGCTATGGAAGTTAACTTGCACAACCGAAAAAATGAAAATGGTGAACTTTGTTAGAGGTGTTACAGTTCGTGTCCAATGCTTGGGATAGTTTGTATGGGTGGTAGGGAGTGTGTATGAAGTGGTTTGGATGAAAATGCACGATGGAAATGAGCTGGCCAAGTCAAAGTGCAGAATGCCCTGTTTTGTGCAACAAGATGGGGATTTTATGTATGAGGAGGGATCAAGGGTTCTTTGGTCGTGTTTTAGGTCTGTTAGGGAGTATGTAAAGTGTGGAGAAAGTTTGTTTTAGTTCTTGCTTGCAGGAATGAGAGTTGGTGTTGTGTTTGCAAAGTTGCTTCTATCTTAAGTCAAAAATGCCAAGTTGGGTTACAAGCTTATGCAGGCCCCCTAAACATGCTGCAAAGTTAGTCTTAATCAGTGGGATTAGTTCAATAAATTGTGCCTCAGAGATTTGCATTGTACTTCTTGGATTTGTGTTTGACATAAAGTCAGGCTTTACAAGAATGGATAACTTGCTTTTTCCAAATATGGCTTAATTCTTCATGTAATGTCCAAATGCACAAAATAATGCTAGAACACAATCGATTGGCATTTAATTATTGAGTGTAAATGAGATTAGAGGCCTGTAACTAGCTTGTGCAAGTTGATTTCAAAAATGCAAAGTGTATGAACATGCCTTTGGCCATGAATCAAAATGACTTTTGCCCATATTGACAAATTCGATTCTCCCTAACCACAAGGGTGTTTGAGAAGTTAATTGACATTTTGGAAAGCTTGGAATGTGTACTACAATCCATATTTGTAATGCAATTTGAAATTCCAAGTGGAAGCATGTGAAAAGTGGTCATGAAGTTAGGCAAAAATCCTGCCTAAAATAGGTCAAAATATTTCTAAGTTAAGAATGTTTTGCACCCTTGTTCCAAAAATCATAACTTGAGCTACAAGCTTCTTTTGAGGAAACTTTGTGAATCAAAAATGTATATTTTGCAATGGACTATAACTTTCATGTTTTGAGTTTTGTTTGAATCCAAATGTATCTTGATGAAAAGATGGGACAAAGTTAGGAAAAAATTAGGAATTTTCATAACTTAGAAAAATTCTAAGTTATGAAAATTCTTCATTTTAAACCCTAATTTGTAATTTTTGATTTCTTGATGAACAAGTTTCATAATTTGACATGTCTTGATGAAAAATGAATCTTGACACTTGATTTTGACCAAAAAGTCAAAGTTTGACTTTTCAGTATACAGTCAAATTTGGCTCAGTTGACTAGAAAATTCATTTGTCAATCTTGTGCATTTGGGATCTTTTGAACTTGTTGAATATGTCAAGACAATTCCATTGAGTCCTTGAGTCCATATGTGAGCTTGGTTTGCCATTGGCTAGGTCAAACAGTCAAAAATTGCCTTTGTGCAGTCAAAACCCTAAAAATGACCATTTTGCCCTTTTGGTGATCTGATCAAATTTCTTGTGGAATTGTGATCCAAACTTGACCAAATGGTTCATATGAGTTCATAATGTTGATGTGGGTCAAAAATCATGAGTTTTGACTGTCAATTGACCACAGTTGACTTTTTCCCCAATACAGCTGATTTCTAGGTCAACTGTCCAATTGACTGGGCAAAGATTGGAATCAAGGCTTGAAACTTGGTATGGATAAACTTGTGAGTCCAACATGAAGCATGAAAGTCACTTTGGGCTTTTTAGGTCAAAACATCTTTTTGCAAACACAAACCCTAATTTGGGTCAACAGTGCAAGGAGGAGTCTTGAGCAGAGTAAACCCTAACTTGTTCCTGAGCTCCAAGGGTCTTGTGATGAGAAAATGTTGAGGAAATGGGAGGGAAAATTTTGGGGTACAACATAATGCATGATATGTGTGATCGGTGGAAATGAGAACTGACTGTTTAAAGCTGGTTCGCGAAATGTCGTGGAAGCAAGAGTCGCCACCGTCTTTTATTTTCTCCAACATGGACAGGACAAAAGCACAGCAAAATTCCTTATGAGAACGTTTCTTGGTTCGGGAGGTAGATTTACAGAAAGGGAAGGTGTTAGCACCCTTTCTATCCATGGTTATCCATGGGCTCTTAGGTACTTGCTCTTATGTTTTCAAAATGTTTGCTTTTCAAAATGTGAGTGGGTTTGAAAAAGTTTCATTGAAAGATTTCTGAGTGACTCTTGTATCTGTCCTCAAGAGTGTTTGAAAAATTTGTTTTGAAAGCTTTTGAAAGTGTTAGTGTGAAAAGATTTTTGTTTTGTTTTTTATAGAGCAAGTACCCATGAGTCATCTACCTACCCTAAGGAATTAGGCTGTGTAAAAGTCCTTAAGATAGTGCCATCCCACCATTGAGAGGTAGGTAGCACCACCGTTGGAGGTGTTCGGGTCAATTCGATTGAGGGACAGTGTGGTCACCGAAGCAACTGTTAGGACACCTTAGAAGTAACCCTAATGTCCTAGATCCTTTTTAATCCGAGGCAACCGTTTCGAGGCAACTGTTTCGAGGCAACTGGATCTTGGACATAAGAGCGACCGCTAAAACGTCCTATATTTGTCGACCACATTTCGAAGGCAACGAGTGAGGCGTACCCTAGAAGTGGTGTGTGCATTGTGTGTTGTTTTCATGTTATGTTTTATCTTTGATCATGGCGTTGTGAGCTACGAGTTATTTTTAGTTATCATACATTCTTTCATGCAAGTTTAGCAGTTAGGAGTGCGGAAAATTAAATACAGAAAGATAAAAGCTACGCTATTACAAGGCGCGGGTCTATACATCGCCAAAATACGAAGACCCGTTTTTGATAGAGATGCGGAAAGTAAAAAAAAAACAATAAACCTAATTACTATTACATCCTTGAACAGTTACATAATAATCAATAAGAAAAAATAAGAATAACGTGCGAAAGAATAAAACCGGGAACGTCCGAGGGTTTTGGACCCTTTGCTTGAAATTAAATTGAATTAAAACCTAATTAATTATTTAATTAAAGAAAAGAAAGCGTGTTTTTATGTTTTTTTGTATTTATGAAAATAAAGAAGTTAAAATTAAAAGGAAACCCTAGATCTAAGTTTATTTTACTTATTAATGAAAAAGGTCAAAATTAGGCTAATTAACTAAATTATTTAATTTACATGTTTATTTACAAAATAATAATAATTTATAATGATCATAATAATTAATTAAGAAAAGATAAAAAGTGTCAAAGCCTAATTCTATGTAATTTTTATTTATTAAGAAAAAGATTGAATTTTAAAACTAAATTAACCTAGATTAGTTATTAGAATTTATTTACAAAAATTATGTTAATGGAAAATTTAAATAAATAAATAAATAAACATTTTTGAGTTTCTGATTTTATTGGAAAAAATTAATTTATGGTGAATTAAGAAAAAAAAGTTAAAACAATTAAAAGTATTAAAAAGAAAAGAAAAGAAAATTTTAAATATGCAAACCAAGGGGGTGTGATGGCCCATGAGGAGGTAAAATGCTGGAATTCAGGCCCAAGAAGCACAAGGCCTTGTTGACTTTCCTGATCGTGTGCATGTTCATTGACCAAGGCATAGAGTGTTCATCACCTCCTGGCCTTCAGATTATGGATCAAGGCCACTTGGCAGGCTAACGCGTGAGGCTCATGGTAGGACGTTGGATGAGGCGCTGCACTAGAATACGTTAGAACAAAAATTATCAATTATGTGGGGGGGACCTGGGAATCGAACCCAGGTCCCAGTGATCATTGGACAAGTCATCTACCACCAAGCCAAACGCGTGCTTTTGTTAATATACTGGGTGATGAATATTATATAAGAAAACAAATATTATGACGTGAAATCAAAATAACGCGTGCTGAATTTGAATCTTCCAACCACAGGCTGCCACCTATTGTCTTCTTCGTTTTTACCTGTAAACATAAACAAGATAGTGGGGGTTTTAAACCCCCACAAAGTAAAAGTCCCAAGAATAGCGAATAGCCCTATGGATCACATAAATTGAGCGCGAGGGTTTGGTTGAATTCGTATGGCCTTGCCGAATTCAACCATAGTCATGAAGTGGTCCAATTTTTCCTTATGCCTAAAGCCCTAATTGCAAGCTTCAGAAACCCTAGATTTCGTTCATGGTGGATTTTGATTCAGGCAGCGTTAGTTCAATTCAACTGTCTCATTAGCTTCAGAAGGTCCCTAACAACACACACCAATAAAAAAATGGATTAAAAGCACGTGAAACATGATATGCAAATTTAAAGAATAAGGCAAACCGTGTGGCTTATTGTCTTTGATTATTTGCGTGTTTAGACTGGTTCTTGATGCCAATAGACTCCTGGAGACTCAGGCAAGGTGATTGAATCCTTTTTAGGCTTTGAAACGCGCTGCAAGTAGGAAATCAGTTTCACACTTTTCTTGAGTTTTTTGCAATTTGGCTATGGAGTATTAGCAGCTTTCACGTGTGTTCTACACTAGGGTTGGCCTCAGCATATGTATGTGATGTGAATTAGGTTAAGATTAAGCCCATAAATCCATTGCAATAATGACTTGAATGTTTGATTGCTAATCATATCTTTTTTCAATCTTTTCTTTCATGAAACTTTGCCAATCATGGATATTTTGCCTTGTTGATTGAGAAACGAGTTGCCAGCTTTCCCTAGTCATATTTGTTGCACAAAAAGATCTAAAGAAGCATCTTTGAATTTTCCTATAATTAAAACCAATTAAATGAATTAATATAAATATAAATTAAATTAATTAATTAAAAATAAGAAAATAAATTATTTTGAGCTCAATGGGTCGTGCATAGGCTTTGGGTAAAGATTCAAGAAAGAATTTGAGGCCCATTAGCAAAAATGAAGTGTTTTAGGCAAAGTTGACTTTTGAAAGTTCCCAAAAATTTCCCAACTTCTCCAATGCATATGTTGCTAAATTTTGAAGTTATGAACATCTTCTTGGACATTTTGGAAAGGTCTTGAAGTCCTCTAACCAATGCCTTTGGTCCCATGTCATTTTGATTTACCAATCTCAAGTTATGGTCTTTGACTTAAAGTGCCCTTTTGTTGACTTTTGAAAATGACCTATAATGTTGAAATTGATAACTTTTTGTGAGAGCATTTCTTGGACTTGGAATGTGAAGATGAGTTGTAGGAAATGTCATCCCCTTCAAAATGAGCTTTGGATGGGATTTTTCTGATTAACCATGAAGAAGTTATGCCTTGGTCAATTTGCAGTTGACTTTTCAGCTGTCCAAAAATAGAAACTTTTGCATCTTGAGACTTTTTGAGCCATGCTTGTGGAATCATGATCAAGAATTGATCAAATGATGATTGTGGCTTCAAGATAAGATGTTGATCAAAAATTTTGACTTTTGACTATCAAATGACCATTTTGCCCCTGTAGTTGACTGTGGAGCAATTAGGGTTTTTGACTGTACAATTTGATGCTGTGAGTCTTGAACCTTGACATATGGATGCTTGACAATGTATATAAGCATATGGGACTTGATTGGACCCTTGAAAACCTCATTTTCCTTGCAAGAACCAAAACCCTAATTTTGACTGTGTTGGGAGGCAATTGGATTGTGCAACCCTTGAGAGATTTTGAACCATGATCTTGCCAAATCTTGAAGAATATGGGAGGGCAAATTTTGGGGTACAACAGTTGCCCCTGTTCAATCTTCTTAGACCTGAGGATGTAGATTGGCTGGTGTGCCTTTCGTAATCCGAAGGTGGAAGATGATTGAACACTAGAGTGCCCAGAAATTTGCACTCGCATAGTAGAATATCAGCAGTGTGATGTAGGGAATGGGCTTACAGATGCCATTTGGAGATATGATGGATAGGAGGATGGGCTTATAGATGCCATCTAAGGACTGTTGGTATGTGGATGGGCTTATAGATGCCATCTAGGTGTCGATCGCGTAAGAGATTCCTTAGCGAGAACTTGCGTACCTGAGAAAGAAAGATAATTACCTGGTCTGTTACAGGGGTTTATCTTCAAACTCTTTATGTGGATGTGCCCTGGCTGGATACAGGTATCGAATCTTCAATCAGTTACTCACAGACGTGCCCTGGCTAGATACAGGAATCGAACTTGGAATTAGTCGTCAACAGATATGCCCTGGTGTAGCGTTAAAAAATGTAGCGGGGTAAATCGGAGATCGAATTATTGATTAATTCATCTCAGAAAAGCAAGAGTCGCCACCACGCTTTATTATTTCCAAGGGAAAAGGGGAAAGAGCGAAATAAAACCCTAAATATGCAATGTAAATAATACTTTTTTAAAAGTAATAAAAATACAAGGCATTTTTGAAAAGAGATCTATGGTTCGGTGGTTGGTTATACAGCGGGAAGGTATTAGCACCCAATGTATCTATAGTACTCTATAGGAACCTTTTGAAATATCTGTTTTATTAAAATTGACCGTTTGATTAAGAAATAAACTGTTTTGGCCGAAAAGGGGTACGGACGGGTTTTTGAAGATATGACGACCTAATGTCGAAGTTTTTGCTTAAACGGTATAAGTTTTGGAAAAGATTGAATATTTGAGGAAAAATTATCCTAAGTTTTAATGAAATGCGAATGTTCGCGTGATCGGACTTGAGGACATGAAGTCAACAAATTTAATCATTTTTCCCTTGGATTTGGACATAAACGGAATAAATAAGTAAAGGCGAAATAATTGACGGAAAATTATGCAGATAATGATATATAACAATTAAATAAAAGACTAAAAGGGTGTAAATATGCATTTTTTGGATTTTTGTTTAATATTAATAACGCAAGAGAATTAATAAAATGTTTTAATAGTTTTCATTTTTTTTGCATTTTTAATATGGACAAAAGCATGAGAATTAATTAAAAAAATAAAAATGTTTTTTAGTTCTTAAAATTTCTATTTTTTTTATATGTTTTTTAGCATTAATATAAAGTATTTATTTAGTAAATAGATCTAAACTAAATTAAACTTTAAAAGTTATTTAACTAAACCTAAAAAGATACTAAAATTACTAGATTAAACCTAATGTTAAACTAATAGAATTGATCAAATATTAAAATTGTTTTCATTAAATTATCTATTATTTAATTAAGTTTTACTAATTAACTAAAAAAACTAAAGAAAACAAATAGAAGTCAAGAATCAAAAAGGGGGGGTAAAAATAAAGACAAAGCAAATGGGCCAAAGGCTTAAGGGAGGCCTAGTCAGAAAGCAACAGAAACGGGAGTGTATTAGAAATTTCGCTGAGCTTTGGCAAGCAGGGTTAAGTCCATTCTCATAATTGTTTTTTTAGGGTTAAAATTGTTTTAGCTTATGGAAAGAGTGGATTAAGGTTTGGTTACGCAGCGTCGTTCTTCCTCTCGTTCACGCGTTCGTCTTCTTTGATCTCTCTTCGTCTTCCTCAAGCTTGCTTCTGCGTTTTCCAAGCCCAAGGCCACCAGCTTCTCAACCTTCTCTTCCCTCCAACGAAAATGCCAGGGACGATGGATTCACGGTAAATTTTGTGTTCTATTCGTTAGGTTTTCATTATAATCGCATATTCATGATTTTCACCTATTTGATTTTAATTCTCTATTATTGTGTTGATTTGAGGCATTTTTGAAAAAAAAGAAAAGAGAAGAGCTACCTTTGGAGACGGAGGAGGGGTTGAGGCGAGCTAGGAGGTCAAGGCGAGGGGAAAGCAGGAACGACGCGCTTGGAGATCCTAGTTTGTCTTTTCTATTCTTGCTTGCTTCCGTATGCTTGATGCTGGGTTGCCTTCGTTGTATGCTTTGAACAACTGCCTTGATGCTATTGTTGAAATGTTTATTTTGATTAGCTTACCCTCTTCTTCTTTCTGACTTCTGTTGCCTTCAGTTGCCTTTTTATTTTGCCTATGATGATGTATTCTGAGGCTTGGTTGCCTTGAACATTGGTTATTGGTGCATTGGTTTCATGGTTTATGCTTAGTGGTTATGGTTGATGGTGTTCATGCTGGCTTATCAGTTTTCTAGGCCATGGTTACTGGTTTTTTCGTTGGAGATGGCAGGTTTGGAATGGTTTTATGCAGTAGGTTCTAACTGGTATATGCAGGTTAATGGTTGTTTTAACTGGTATATGCAGGTTAATGGTTTTAGGCCATATTATTTGATGGTTTATGCAGATAGCAGGTTTTGAAATGGTTCTGGTGTTGTTTATGTTGGTGGAAGGCTTTTGGTCATATTGGTTTGATGGTTTATGCAGATGGCAGGTTTTGAAATGGTTTATGCAGTAGGTGTTTATGTTGATAGCAGGTTTTTGAAATGGTTCTGAGAGAAATAGTTTGTATATTTGACAGTTTTTAGTGTGGAAGGCCTTTTTTGCAGGTTATGAACCCTTGACCATTTGAAGGGGTTTGTAATGTTGTATAACAATTGCTGGCTTGGTTTACGTTATAGGTTTATGGTATATTTTAATATATTCTGCCTTTGACCTCTGCACATTACTGCTCCATCAGTTTGTTGGTATTCTTATTTCATGCTTCTTTTTTTTCTTATGAGATGCTGCTGTAGTTGTTTTGTAACTCTTTCTGCCTAAGCCAAACCTGTAAAACCATACTTCTATCTCTCTTCTCTCTCTTAGTACAATGAAACACTAAACTGTTGTGTACTTTAACTGTTCTAAAAAAGTAAAAATGCTGGAAAATGATGAGAATAGAAATGCATTGCTTGCATAAATTGATTTTGAAACTGCATATTTTCTCTTTGTCTTGCATGGGAGCCTATTTTGGCCTCTTCCTATATTTGCATGTTTACGTTGGCTTTTGTAGGAAACTTGCATATGCTGTTGATTTTTTGTATGCTGTGTATATTTTTTGAAATATGCAGTTTTTTGACAAAAAGAAATTATGCATATTTGAAATATGCAGTTTATTTTAAAAATGCAGTTTTGACAAAGAATTTGTGCATTCTATTTTAAAAAATAAAAATTCATCCCTTTTGTGAACCGGGAGAAATCCCGTGATTTGCAAAAAGGGTAAAACTGATTCCAGCCGTTTGCTTTTAATGATGAACACTAAAAATAATTTTCTACTTTTAATTATTTCTTTATCTCTGACTTTTTCTCTTTTAATTGTTTTGCAGGTAAAATTAAATGAACAAACAGAGAAGCATTGGATAGAAGATTTAGAATTTAGGAAAAATTAGAATAGTTTTTATTTCATTTTAAACTTTGTAAAAATTATTATTGTAAATACGTTGTAAATAAAATACAGTATTTACACAACAATTGTACAATTAGAATAAAATGAATAAAACTCCAATATTTTATCAATTAATTCTTTTCTTCTCTCTAGTTATTTATTTTATCGTTTATAATTCTTTAAATTATATAATAACTGAAAATAAATTTCAATTACTTAAATTCAGAATGATAAACAATTAAATAAACACCATTTGATCAATAAACTTTTCTTCAATTATTTAATTCATTATTCATAATTCTCTAAATTATAATAATTAAAAAAATAGAATTTCAATTATTTAACTTAGAACGATAAATAATTAAATAAACATCATTGATCAATTAACTTCTCTTCAATCTATTCCATTATTTATAATTCTCTAAATTATAATAACTGAAAAAAGTAAATTTCAACTATTAAACTTAGGATAATAAATAATTAAATAACATTGTTGATCAATTAATGAACTTCCCTTCAAATATTTATGATATTGTTTATAAATCTTTAAATTATATAATAATTGAAAATAAATTCCAATTACTTAAATTTCAGATAATAAATAATAAATAAACATTGTTTTAGCATTGATCAATTACTAAATTTAGCGTTAAAAAATAAACAGCTCTCGACTTGGAAAAGTTATGAATTTAAAATCTGCTTTGAAAATTGATAAAAATATGCCAAAACCCTTGCAATGTAATGATGCCGATGGAAGATGGTATCTTAGGTCAAAATTTGGGGTACAACAGCTGCCCCTATTTAAGTTTCTTCTATCCGGAGATATGAAGATTAAAATCTTCGTTTCGACGAGATTGAAGGTACTTAAATACATAATACACAAATTTTTCCCTAAGATATCGCCATTATGTTTGATATGAATGTAATGATTGAATTCACAGAGAAAGATTTGTATGAGACAAGACGATGCTGGAGGAATCAAACACCAACAAAACACAGAGACGTAGATTATACACTACTGGGGAAACGAGCTATCGACTTCAAACGACAGACTCTTGACAGCGAATAAAATTGAGGGAATACGACCTCTGACCCTAACAAAGAAGGCATCTTGCATAGGCCATAAAACAGATTATTGACCCAAAACAGTGAGTTCACAACTCGAGGTCAAAGATAGACAGAGAGTATCAAATTTGCTGGCGACAGATTACTGACTTCTGAAGGTAAAGATTCATAACAAACTTTCTCTGCGAGATTTCCGGAGATATACTCATTAATGCTGAGATAATAATAAGATTGTAGATACGCAAGCTGCTCAAAAGAAGCTGCCACTTGCCGTCTTCCCAAAATATTATGACATACAAGCTACTCAAATAAAGAGGCTGCCACTTGCTGTCGTCCAAAGAAAATACCAATAACATACAAGTTGCTCAAATAAAGAGGCTGCCACTTGCTGTCGTCCAAAGAAAATACCAATAACATACAAGCTGCTCAAATAAAGAAGCTGCCGCTTGCTGTATTCCAGAAAAAATAATAACGTACAAGTTGCTCGTGAAGAGCTGCCGCTTGTCGTTTTCCAAAAAAAATAACAATAACGCACAAGTTGCTCGTGAAGAGCTGCTGCTTGTCGTTTTCTAACGATGTCTATAACGTACAAGTTGCTCATGAAGAGCTGCCGCTTGTCGTCTTCCAATAATAATAACGCACAAGTTGCTCGTGAAGAGCTGCCGCTTGTCATTTTCCAAAAAAATAATAATATACGTACAAGTTGCTCGTGAAGAGCTGCCGCTTGTCGTTTTCCAACGATGTCTATAACGTACAAGTTGCTCATGAAGAGACCGCCGCTTGTCGTTTTCCAAAAATAATAATAACGCACAAGTTGCTCGTGAAGAGCTGCCGCTTGTCGTTTTCCAACGATGTAACTCAGGAAGAAGTTGCGATGACACTGGCAGAGAATAAAATCTTCGTCAAAGAGAATCATGAATCAATCCTTCCCGAGGAGATCATACTTAAACATGAAAAATAAATGCACCATCCGTCTAGGTCGTGATTTCACTGGGGAAAATCAATGAGATAGCCTATGCAAGAGACAACAACTTCATCCAGGAATAACTAGAGAGAAAACAGTCAAACAAGACTCTACCCAATGAGAAAGTAACTTGATCGGGGATTCATCCTATCCAGAGATGGACAAGGTGAGCTAAATAAAAAATCATCCATGAGGATTAGCTCAGTTGGGGAATTTAGAAAGGAAGCACATTTTCTGCCTGAGCTAACCTTCTACTTGGAAAGAAACATGTACGTTGTTTGAATAAACACAGTACAACCCAAAATCAATTGCAAATGTGAATATGCATGCTGATATGAGTGTAAATGAATAAATGAATGTTATGATGACGAAACGAACAGAAGGAATATCCTGAAGACGATAAGATGTCACAAAAAGATAGATACTCGGCCAATCTTGAAAAAGACGGAAAATAACTGGAACTGGAACCACACAGCAATGTCGGAGCGTAACACGCTATGAGGCCAAGTCTTCTGAGGAGAAAAGCATTCAAATCCAATCTTACAATACCAATAGACCGCTGGCAAGAGACAAAGCGTACCACACTTCCGAAATCTGCTCAAATAAAGATAACTGAAACAAATCTTAACTGGAACAGTTGGGGAGTCACCAAACTTAGTACCACCAGAAACACAAGCTTACACAACCAACACCTCATGACGATTTTTAAATAAAACATGTTCATCATGCAAGGATAAACTACTGTACTGTTTCGCATTTCATGGCTTGACCATCCTTGGAACAACTGTTAATATTCCTTTCGTTATTCACGACACATTTTTAAAATAAGAATACTTTAAGTAAATTTGCTTCAAGTATTTCCATAAAAATTAAAATTTTGCCCACAAAAGGTAAATGCTCAAATTTCATTAATAAGATGGTAGTTCGCTAACAATGCGACTCCAACGGTTTACAAAAACTTGGGAAATAGTACATGAAAGGAAAAGGTTACACAAAAACAATGATCGCTATTCTCCCTAACAACTTCGAATCCCAAAATGTGCTCAAATGCCAAGACTGGTCTGACCAAAAGCTTGCCTAAGCCGCCCCTTCGGGTTTTCAACTTATCAAACTGTCAACTCAAACCTATGCGAAATACTTCTTGACTGCGTCGGCGTTCATGGGACGCGGGAGCTCTTCACCGTCCATATTGGTGAGAATCAAAGCACCTCCGGAGAAAACTCTCCTAACGACATACGGTCCTTCATAATTCGGAGCCCACTTGCCCCTAGAATCAGGTTGGAATGATAATATCTTCTTGAGCACAAGGTCACCTTCTCTGAACTCGCGTGGTCGAACCTTCTTATCAAAAGCCTTCTTCATTCTCTGCTGATATAATTGACCGTGACACAAAGCTGTCAACCTCTTTTCTTCAATTAAATTCAACTGATCATACCTACTTTGACACCATTCGGCCTCAGAAAGTTTGGCTTCCATCAACACTCTCAGAGACGGAATCTCAACCTCCACGGGGAGTACTGCTTCCATACCATAAACCAGGGAAAATGGGGTTGCGCCTGTTGAAGTTCGAACTGAAGTACGGTATCCATGCAGAGCAAATGGAAGCATTTCATGCCAATCTTTATAAGTTACCACCATCTTCTGGACAATCTTCTTGATATTCTTGTTAGCAGCTTCAACAGCCCCATTCATCTTCGGTCTGTAAGGAGAAGAATTATGATGTTCGATTTTGAACTCTTCACAAAGCTCTCTCATCATCTTGTTATTCAAATTCGAACCATTATCAGTGATGATCTTGCTCGGGATGCCGTATCGACAAATGATCTGATTCTTGATAAATCTGACTACCACCTGTCTGGTTACATTAGCATAAGATGCTGCTTCCACCCATTTAGTAAAATAATCGATCGCTACCAAGATGAAACGATGACCATTTGAAGCTTTGGGTTCAATCATTCCAATCATATCAATGCCCCATATAGAGAAAGGCCAAGGTGAAGAGATAACATTGAGGAGGGTCGGTGGCACATGCATCTTGTCCGCATAAATCTGACATTTATGACATTTCTTCACATACTTGCAGCAATCAGATTCCATTGTCATCCAATAGTAACCGGCTCTCAACATCTTTTTAGCCATTGCATGTCCATTGGCATGAGTGCCAAAAGATCCTTCATGTACTTCTTGCATCAGCATGTCTGCTTCACGTCTGTCTACACATCTGAGCAAGACCATGTCGTAATTCCTCTTATACAAAACTTCTTCATTGAGGAAGAAACTGCTTGCTAATCTTCTCAACGTCTTCCTATCTTTATTGGATGCCCCAGGCGGGTACTCTTGAGTTTGAAGAACACGTTTAATGTCATAGAACCACGGTTTGTCGTCGATAACCTCTTCTACTGAGAACACATGAGCAGGTCTATCGAGGCGCATAACCCGGATTGTAGGCACATCGTTCCAACCATTCACTTGAAACATTAAAGACAAAGTAGCTAAAGCATCAGCCATTTGGTTCTCATCTCTAGGGATATGATGTAATTCCACTTTATTGAAGAAAGTTAACAATCTTCTAGCATAGTCTCTGTAAGGGATCAACCCAGGATGACGAGTCTCCCATTCTCCTTTGATTTGATTAATTACCAATGCCGAATCTCCATAAACATCAAGAACATTAATCCTTAGATCCACTGCTTCTTCGAGACCCATAATACACGCCTCATATTCAGCCATGTTGTTCGTGCAGTCAAACTTCAATCTCGCCGTGAACGGGATATGAGTACCTCGGGGAGTGATGATGATTGCCCAAATTCCATTTCCATAAGAGTTCACAGCTCCGTCAAATATCAAACCCCAATGGGATTCGGGATCAGGTCCTTCTTCAGGTAACGGCTCTTCACAATCTTTAGCTTTCAAGTACATAAGATCTTCATCTGGGAAATCAAACTTGATGGATTGATAATCGTCAATTGGTTGGTGAGCCAAATGGTCGGCTAAAATACTCCCTTTGATTGCTTTCTGAGTGTGATACTCAATGTCATATTCAGATAACAACATCTGCCAACGGGCTATTCTTCCAGATAAGGCGGGCTTCTCAAAGATATACTTGATAGGATCCATTTTGGAGATCAACCAAGTAGTGTGGTTAATCATATACTGGCGTAGACGGCGAGCAGCCCAAGCTAAAGCACAACAGGTTTTCTCAAGCATTGAGTATCGAGACTCACAGTCTGTGAATTTCTTAATCAGATAATATACGGCATGTTCCTTTCTTCCAGTCTCATCTTGTTGACCAAGCACACATCCCATAGAGTCTTCCAACATAGTCAGGTACATAATCAAAGGTTTTCCTTCCATCGGAGGAATCAAAATGGGAGGTTCAAGAAAATATTCTTTGATGCTATCAAAAGCTCTCTGACAATCTTCTGTCCACACACATCCTTGGTTCTTTCGGAGAAGCTTGAAAATCGGCCCACAGGTAGCAGTCATATGAGATATGAATCTGGAAATATAGTTCAGTCTCCCAAGGAATCCTCTTACTTGTTTTTCCGTCTTGGGTGCGGGCATTTCCCGAATAGCTTTGACTTTATCAGGATCTACCTCAATACCTTTCTGACTGACAATGAAACCCAGAAGTCTTCTAGAATGAACACCAAAAGTGCACTTGTTGGGATTCAGACGGAGTTTATATTTTCTCAAACGCTGGAATAACTTCAACAAATGTTCCAAATGATCTTCCTCAGTTTGTGATTTGGCAATCATGTCATCCACATACACTTCTATCTCCTTATGCATCATGTCATGGAACAAAGCAGTCATGGCCCTTTGGTATGTTGCGCCAGCATTCCTTAAACCAAACGGCATAACCCGATAGCAAAATGTTCCCCAAGGTGTAATGAAAGCGGTCTTCTCCATATCTTCTGGTGCCATCTTGATTTGATTGTAACCAGAGAAACCGTCCATGAAAGAAAAGACTTTGAACTTGGCGGTACTGTCGACCAATACGTCAATGTGAGGTAATGGGAAGTCGTCCTTCGGACTAGCTCTATTCAGATCTCTATAGTCTACACACATCCGAACTTTGCCATCCTTCTTAGCAACAGGCACTATATTGGATAACCATTGAGGGTAGACCGATGTAACAAGGAAACCTGCATTAATCTGCTTCTGAACTTCCTCTTTGATCTTTTCAGCCATATCGGGACGAGTACTTCTCAGCTTCTGCTTAATCGGCGGACATTCAGGTCTTAACGGTAAACGATGCTCCACAATATCGTTGTCCAAACCCGGAATATCTTGGTAGGACCAAGCAAACACATCAACATACTCTTTGAGAAGCTCCAACATCTTCTCTTTGACTTCTGGGGTAAGCAATGCTCCGACTTTGACTTCCTTTCTATCTTCTTCATCACCCAAATTGACTAACTCTACAGGTTCTTCAAATGGCTGGATAATCTTTTCATCATGCTCAAGCAAACGGGAAATTTCAACAGGAACCTCTTCACTATCCTCTTCTTCAGCTCTGAACACAGGGAATTCAAAGTTGGGAGAGGGCATAGGATCATTGTTTTCGATGGTTAAGTCATGGATTAATCTGCACAGATGATTATGCTTTAATTTAGAAATCGATTTGTGCAAATAAAACAAAAGGTTATTATATTTCCTATTACTACCAATTAATTTTGATTATTATTTCCCAGAAAAAAGTGAAAAAATAAAACAGTAGTGGACAAAATGACATTTTTATTCATTGAAGGGAAATACTTGAAACAAAGAGCCCAGACATTTCTCTTTTGCCTTGGGCAGAGCAAAAGGAATTATTTTTATCATAGCCCGACATAAAATACTTTTCGCCTTGGGCAGAGCGAATTTTTTCAAAGAAAAACAAAACAAAACATTACTCAGAAATGTGCATAACAATAGGAACATCAACAACTATCCAGTTTTGGCAAGCCACTCCAGGCGTCACAAAATCGGGCAAATCTTCCTTGGAATCATCTTCTATGATAGCATCAACCTCAGGATGTATAAAACCTGCACTTCGGAAAACCTCTTGAATCGGACGAACAACCACCTCTTGCTTGACTCTCGCAGACACGGGACGAAAACCAAGACCTTCTCCAGATTTGTTCTCGGGCAAAGTCAACACCTGGCCCCATCCTTCGGCCGAACCACTTTCCACCACACGTCGCGCATCCTCAAAAGAAGAAATGGATGCCCCTTGCTTCTTCACTTCATTCTTGGCAACAGATAGACCTTGGAACTGGGTTCCAACATCCTCATCAGCATCAATAAAAGAGAAGGATGATAAATGGCTTACCACCATAGCCTGGTCTCCACCGATCATTACTAGCTTCCCATGCCTCAGAAAATTCAGTCTCTGATGGAGCGTGGAAGTGACTGCCCCTACATCATGGATCCATGGACGACCCAATAAGCAACTGTAGGCAGCACGAATATCCATTACTTGGAAAGTGATTTGAAAAGTATGAGGACCAATTACTATAGGAAGATCCACTTCACCAATGACAGTCTTCCTAGAACCATCAAACGCTTTAACAATTACTCCACTAGGTCTCATGGGAGCACCCTGATATGAGAGCCGAGATAAAGTAGTTTTGGGCATTACATTCAACGACGAACCTGTATCTACCAACACACTTGATAAGGTATCATTTCCGCAACTTACTGAGATATGCAAAGCCATATTATGGTTTCTCCCCTCTTCCGGGAGTTCTTCGTCACTGAAACCAAGATTGTTACACGAAGTAATATTTCCCACAATCCCATCAAACTGGTCAACTGTCACATCATGATCCACGAATGCCTGGTCCAAGACCTTCATCAAAGCTTCTCTATGGGCACCAGAATCTCTCAGTAAAGCAAGCAAAGAAATCTTGGAAGGAGTTTGCAAAAGTTGGTCCACAATCTTATATTCACTTCTCTTGATAAGCTTCAGAATCTCATCATTCTCAGGGCGAGGGATAGGTTCACTGGATCGGCCTATCTCAACCCTTGGTTCAACATTTCTCACTGGAATTTCTGCAGGTATGGGTCTCCTGACTTGAACTTCTGGTCTCTTCAAAGGTACTGCTGCAAAGACACGTCCACTTCTCGTAACTCTACTCACATCAGCAATGTTAACAAAAGACGGTCTTGTTGGTATAGGGACTTCTACCCCATTCTCAATCATTGTGGCATTATACTTATACGGTACAGCTTGGTCCGAGTTGTAAGGCACAGGACCAGGTGGATAAATAATCAAAGGATCAACAGGTGCAGTCTGATTGTCGTAAACGATCTCTACTGATTCAGGCAAATTGAATTGTGGAATTATAACATTCACTTCATCCTCCGGATTTTGGTCATATGTAATAGTGATAACTCTTTGGTCT
Source organism: Vicia faba (assembly GCA_948472305.1). NCBI lineage: Eukaryota > Viridiplantae > Streptophyta > Magnoliopsida > Fabales > Fabaceae > Vicia > Vicia faba. The sequence continues at coordinate 1,156,223,301 of OX451737.1, read as the reverse complement.
AACAACTTTTGAATATCCTCCTTCACAATAGGACAATCAACCTCTCTTGAACAAAATTCACAAACATCATAATCATGCTGATGTCTAACAAAGGCAAGTCTTCTCAAACTCTGATGTAACCTGATCAACGACTCTCTTATGTGTTCAACTTGAAAAACTCGAAACTTTCCCGGACAACCTTCCACCATATTCACTGAAGCTGCCCCATGTCGAGGCAAAGGATTATCTCTAACATTTGGATTAACATCTTTGAAAGACAAGATACCATTCTTAATCAATATCTGCACGTCCGCCTTCAAAGCAAAACAATTCTCAAGGTTGTGCCCCGGCGACCCTTGATGATATTCACAAAACTGATCCGCCTTGTACCACGGAGAAGTACTATTCGGTGCGACAGGAGGAGGCTTTTTCGTTATGAGATTCTTTCTGATAAGAGCAGGGAACAATTCAGTATAAGTCATAGGAATGGCATCGAACTGCGGTTTTCTGGGTGAACGGTTCTGATTGTTGAATGGATAAGCCTGTTGTCGAGGCTGCTGCTGAAATGGCCGTTGTTGAGTTGGTGGGGTTTGATGAACTGGGGTCATCAAAGCTGGGCGGACAGCCGGAGTGACTGCCGCAACGTGAGAGTAACCTCTCCTTGGTCTCCCTGGGAACAATGCGCTGACATCTTGCTCTTTTCTTTTCGGGAAAACACTTCCAAACTTCTTAGTACTGCTAGACGGACTTCCTTCTTTAACCAAACGCCCTTCACGAATCCCTTCCTCTAACCGCATGCCCATGCTTACCATTTCAGTGAAGTCACTGGGTGCGCTGGTGATCATTCTTTAATAGTAAAAGGAACCTAAAGTCTTCAAAAATATCTTAGTCATCTCTTTCTCCTCAAGAGGTGGATAGATTTGAGCAGCAATTTCACGCCACCTCTGGGCGTATTCCTTAAAAGATTCTCTGTCTCTTTGCGACATTGCCCAGAGTTGATCCCTGTCCGGTGCCATGTCAACGTTATACTTATACTGGTGAACAAAGGCTTCACTAAGATCGTTGAAGTTGCGGATCCGAATACTGTCTAAACCCATATACCACTTTAGAGCAGCACCCGTCAAACTGTCTTGAAAATAATGAATCAACAAGTCATGATCATCGGAATACGTAGACATCTTTCTCACGTACATAGTCAAATGACTTCGAGGACACGAATCACCCTTATATCTCTCAAAGTCTGGCACTTTGAATTTTGCTGGAATCTTGACATTCAGAACTAAACAAATGTCATGCGTGTTCTTCCCAAACAAATCCTTCCCCTTTAACGCTCTGAGCTCCTTCTGCATTTCTTGGAACTGATCTTGAAATTCTTCCATTCTATCAAAAAGACCCAAACTTTCAGCAGGCTCGGCAGGATAAGTAGGTTCATTCAAGTATGGCACAGAGTGAACCACAGGAGCGACAATTGTCATTACCGGTTGCAGAAAAGGTGTTACAGACGGGATTACCGGCGGCAAGGCCGTTGTCTCTGGTTGAGGAAGAGACAAAGCAGGTTGAAATAAAGGTTGTACGACAGGCTGATACCCCTCTGGCACAAAGTTGTAAGGCATTCCCCACGGAAAACCTTTCGGCATCTGATGCTGAAGCGGAGAGTTGATTTGAGTCACAGATGTTGGAATGGTGACAATCTCGGAAACCACAGGAGTTGAAGTCTGAATCTCAACAATTGTAGTCGATGGCTGATTCTGAACAGCCACCAAACTTTCCACTAACGCAGTTAACTTTTCCATATCGATACGAAGGGTAGCAACTTCCCCATGAAGCTCATGGTTTTCCTGTTCCAGATCTTCCATCTTCCTCTGACGATTGGCTCGAGTGTCGTATCGGTGAGACAGCTTGACAACCCTTTAGAGTGGAAAAAGAAACAAGGATAAGACTCTAGAAAACATGTGAAGTGGAATGTCGGATGATGCATGATGTGCGATGCAAATGACGGTTCATTTTAATAGTTTTTCGAGGAACTTCGATAATTTTGCACATATCAATGGTAAAGGAATTTGGAACAACAAAAACTCAATCCATTAATCAAAAGCGGTAAACTACAACTTACAACTTTGGAATAACAAAACAATAAATTACAACTTTGGGATAACAACCCAATAATAAAAGCAGTAAACTACAACTTTGGAACATGAAGTCCATAATAAAGCAATAAATTACAACTTTAGAACATGAAGTCCATAATAAAAGCAGTAAATTATAACTTTGGAACATGAAGCCCATAATAAAACAGTAAATTACAACTTCGGAGCATGAAGCCCTTTTACAAAGTTTTACAAAATAAAATCAATAAAAATAAAACTGAAAGCTAAAGATCACTCGGAATCATCAGATGAAGGACCAAACACCAACTGTAAATGGAGCTTCCTGATCTTCGTTTCATGAAAGTCTTCCATCTCTTTCTTCTCAGCTACCAGTCGATCAATGATTTCCTTTTGCGGATTAGGAATAAGAGCAACGCTTACCGAACCTTCCTTCTTTCTCTTCCTTTCACTAGCATACTTCTTCAGCAAAGCATCCTTTTGACGAAGCTTCTCATCATGATTAACGAACCAGCCGTCTTGAATAAAGAGTAACTCCTCCTTTTCCTTTAGCTGTCGAGTCAGGACTCGATTCTCATATTCAGACATATTGTACTTTTCTTTCCAAGCATCTCTCTCGGACTTCATCCTGGCCATATTTCCTTGATATTCTCCTATATTCGCGATAGGGATAACAACAGATGATGATGCAACGGTAGGGAATAAAGGTTTCTCAAGTTTATAGGGCATCTTGAGAGCACAAGCCCTAGCACGGACCCATTGTAGGTAAGGCTCCAAAGAAACGGCACCCCTATGTCCTAACATCTCTCTCCCTTTCCTATGGATGTGGCGCCAAGCTCCTTCGATCTCCCTCTTAGCTGCCTGATGATCTTGTCCTTCCTGTAGAAAGAAACCACTCACATGGATGTTGTTTGGCTTATCTCTCATCGGGTACCCAAACTGACAGCGCGCGAGAACAGGGTTATAGTTGATTCCACCTCTCGTACCAAGAAGAGGCACGTTAGGAAAAGCACCACAGCTATCGATGATCTTCACGTCATAGTAAACTCGATTATACCAATCAATGTCGAAATGAGTGAGTGCCGTAATCTTTGGCGCCCAACGCGGCTCCTTCTCGAGATCCTAGAAAACATCAGACCCAGGTAGATGAGAAACATACCACTGATACAGCAACGGTGCACAAAAAATAATCATTCCTCCTTGATAAGAGTTTCGAAGATGGATGGAGTAGTAGGTATTTCCTAGCAGCGTAGGGACCGGATTTCCAATCAAGAAAATTATGATGGCGTTGATATCCACAAACTTATCAACGTTAGGGAACAAGAATAGACCATAAGCGAGTAAAGCAAAGACATCTTCAAAGGCAATAGTATCTTTTATCTCAGCAAAATGACGAGCTTTCCTCAACAAAAACTGCACAGACAAGCCTCGGATTCCCCCTTTTGTAGTCATGTTCTCCTCTATCTCTAACTTCTTCAAGTGGGTGATGGTCGCTATCTCGTGAGATTTGGGTTCCTCTTCTAATCCAGAAAAAGGAACACAGTCGGTGATCGGCAAACCAAGTATGTAGGAATACTCTTCTAAGATGGGCATCAACTGGTAATCCGGAAAGGTGAAACATCGGTACAAAGGATCGTAGAATTGAACCAACGTATTAAGAATGCCTTCCTTCATCTTGCGCTTCATGAGAGGTATAATGGACCCATACTTCTTCTGAAAATCCGTCGGGTTCTCGATCTTCGGAATAAAACTCTTCAGTTCTTCAATCTCGGGCTCCTTAAAACTAAAACTCCGAGTGTTTCTCCTTCCAAATTCCATAATATTTGAGGCGTCTGCAAAAATCATTCCTAGGTTCCTTGAAAAATAAGTTTTTTACAAAAATGTTGATGAATGCATGAATGAATGATAATGCAACAGTTACACACAAGTTTGCAAACATGGGGTTCAAAGGTTCAACGTTCGGCATGGAGTCGAGGGTAAAGACCACCCCAAGGTATGTACTAATGGTTCAATCACACCTGTAAGACAAAGTTCTAAGAGTTCCCAGAGTCTACATTCCTCCTTCGGATATTGCCAACGTCTTGATTACTCGATAATTAGCAATATTCTCAAGAGAAACTCATCTGAGCGTAGCATCGCGTGACAACTACTTCCGAATTACTCCGTGATAGTCTCTGCGCTACACCTAAAAAGGCCAAGATGGGTTAGGGTTCTACGGTCCTCAATTTCTCTGGCTCCTAGGTCGAAAATAATAATGTCCTCCCGATTACTCGGTAAACAAATATTAAGTTCAAGAGGGCCTTCCATTGAGTGGGGGATCTCATGCCTCCTTCTTCGGGATTACTCCCTCAAAGTTAACATGATTGTACCGCCCGTCCTATTCCTTAAGTGTAACTTAATCCGGGTATAGGATTCGTCCTTTGCAAAAAACCCAAACACCCCAATTTAAACACATAATCAAACAAATCAAAATAATAATAAAACAGATAAAACAAATTAGGCTTAACCCACTTAGGGATGGACCAGCAAGAGGTCAATCTATCCCCAGCAGAGTCGCCAATTCTGTAGCGATAAAAAATGTAGCAGGGTAAATCGGAGATCGAATTATTGATTAATTCGTCTCACAAAAGCAAGAGTCGCCACCGCGCTTTATTATTTCCAAGGGAAAAGGGGAAAGAGCGAAATAAAACCCTAAATATGCAATGTAAATAATACTTTTTTAAAAGTAATAAAAATACAAGGCGTTTTTGAAAAGAGATCTATGGTTCGGGGGTTGGTTATACAGTGGGAAGGTATTAGCACCCAATGTATCTATAGTACTCTATAGGAACCTTTTGAAATATCTGTTTTATTAAAATTGACCGTTTGATTAAGAAATAAACTGTTTTGGCCGAAAAGGGGTACGAACGGGTTTTTGAAGATATGACGACCTAATGTCGAAGTTTTTGCTTAAACGGTATAAGTTTTGGAAAAGATTGAATATTTGAGGAAAAATTATCCTAAGTTTTAATGAAATGCGAATGTTCGCGTGATCGGACTTGAGGACATGAAGTCAACAAATTTAATCATTTTTCCCTTGGATTTGGACATAAACGGAATAAACAAGTAAAGGCGAAATAATTGACGGAAAATTATGCAGATAATGATATATAACAATTAAATAAAAGACTAAAAGGGTGTAAATATGCATTTTTTGGATTTTTGTTTAATATTAATAACGCAAGAGAATTAATAAAATGTTTTAATAGTTTTCATTTTTTTTGCATTTTTAATATGGACAAAAGCATGAGAATTAATTAAAAAAATAAAAATGTTTTTTAGTTCTTAAAATTTCTATTTTTTTATATGTTTTTTAGCATTAACATAAAGTATTTATTTAGTAAATAGATCTAAACTAAATTAAACTTTAAAAGTTATTTAACTAAACCTAAAAAGATACTAAAATTACTAGATTAAACCTAATGTTAAACTAATAGAATTGATCAAATATTAAAATTGTTTTCATTAAATTATCTATTATTTAATTAAGTTTTACTAATTAACTAAAAAAACTAAAGAAAACAAATAGAAGTCAAGAATCAAAAAGGGGGGGTAAAAATAAAGACAAAGCAAATGGGCCAAAGGCTTAAGGGAGGCCTAGTCAGAAAGCAACAGAAACGGGGGTGTATTAGAAATTTCGCTGGGCTTTGGCAAGTAGGGTTAAGTCCATTCTCATAATTGTTTTTTTAGGGTTAAAATTGTTTTAGCTTATGGAAAGAGTGGATTAAGGTTTGGTTACGCAGCACCGTTCTTCCTCTCGTTCACGCGTTCGTCTTCTTTGATCTCTCTTCGTCTTCCTCAAGCTTGCTTCTGCGTTTTCCAAGCCCAAGGCCACCAGCTTCTCAACCTTCTCTTCCCTCCAACGAAAATGCCAGGGACGATGGATTCACGGTAAATTTTGTGTTCTATTCGTTAGGTTTTCATTATAATCGCATATTCATGATTTTCACCTATTTGATTCTGATTCTCTATTATTGTGTTGATTTGAGGCATTTTTGAAAAAAAAGAAAAGAGAAGAGCTACCTTTGGAGACGGAGGAGGGGTTGAGGCGAGCTAGGAGGTCAAGGCGAGGGGAAGGCAGGAACAGCGCGCTTGGAGATCCTAGTTTTTCTTTTCTCTTCTTGCTTGCTTCCGTATGCTTGATGCTGGGTTGCCTTCGTTGTATGCTTTGAACAACTTCCTTGATGCTATTGTTGAAATGTTTATTTTGATTAGCTTTCCCTCTTCTTCTTTCTGACTTCTGTTGCCTTCAGTTGCCTTTTTATTTTGCCTATGATGATGTATTCTGAGGCTTGGTTGCCTTGAACATTGGTTGTTGGTGCATTGGTTTCATGGTTTATGCTTAGTGGTTATGGTTGATGGTGTTCATGCTGGCTTATCAGTTTTCTAGGCCATGGTTACTGGTTTTTTCGTTGGAGATGGCAGGTTTGGAATGGTTTTATGCAGTAGGTTCTAACTGGTATATGCAGGTTAATGGTTGTTTTAACTGGTATATGCAGGTTAATGGTTTTAGGCCATATTATCTGATGGTTTATGCAGATAGCAGGTTTTGAAATGGTTCTGGTGTTGTTTATGTTGGTGGAAGGCTTTTGGTCATATTGGTTTGATGGTTTATGCAGATGGCAGGTTTTGAAATGGTTTATGCAGTAGGTGTTTATGTTGATAGCAGGTTTTTGAAATGGTTCTGAGAGAAATAGTTTGTATATTTGACAGTTTTTAGTGTGGAAGGCCTTTTTTGCAGGTTATGAAACCTTGACCATTTGAAGGGGTTTGTAATGTTGTATAACAATTGCTGGCTTGGTTTACGTTATAGGTTTATGGTATATTTTAATATATTCTGCCTTTGACCTCTGCACATTACTGCTCCATCAGTTTGTTGGTATTCTTATTTCATGCTTCTTTTTTTTCTTATGAGATGCTGTTGTAGTTGTTTTGTAACTCTTTCTGCCTAAGCCAAACCTGTAAAACCATACTTCTATCTCTCTTCTCTCTCTTAGTACAATGAAACACTAAAATGTTGTGTACTTTAACTGTTCTGAAAAAGTAAAAATGCTGGAAAATGATGAGAATAGAAATGCATTGCTTGCATAAATTGATTTTGAAACTGCATATTTTCTCTTTGTCTTGCATGGGAGCCTATTTTGGCCTCTTCCTATATTTGCATGTTTACGTTGGCTTTTGTGGGAAACTTGCATATGCTGTTGATTTTTTGTATGCTGTGTATATTTTTTGAAATATGCAGTTTTTTGACAAAAAGAAATTATGCATATTTGAAATATGCAGTTTATTTTAAAAATGCAGTTTTGACAAAGAATTTGTGCATTCTATTTTAAAAAATAAAAATTCATCCCTTTTGTGAACCGGGAGAAATCCCGTGATTTGCAAAAAGGGTAAAACTGATTCCAGCCGTTTGCTTTTAATGATGAACACTAAAAATAATTTTCTACTTTTAATTATTTCTTTATCTCTGACTTTTTCTCTTTTAATTGTTTTTCAGGTAAAATTAAATGAACAAACAGAGAAGCATTGGATAGAAGATTTAGAATTTAGGAAAAATTAGAATAGTTTTTATTTCATTTTAAACTTTGTAAAAATTATTATTGTAAATACGTTGTAAATAAAATACAGTATTTACACAACAATTGTACAATTAGAATAAAATGAATAAAACTCCAATATTTTATCAATTAATTCTTTTCTTCTCTCTAGTTATTTATTTTATCGTTTATAATTCTTTAAATTATATAATAACTGAAAATAAATTTCAATTACTTAAATTCAGAATGATAAACAATTAAATAAACACCATTTGATCAATAAACTTTTCTTCAATTATTTAATTCATTATTCATAATTCTCTAAATTATAATAATTGAAAAAATAGAATTTCAATTATTTAACTTAGAACGATAAATAATTAAATAAACATCATTGATCAATTAACTTCTCTTCAATCTATTCCATTATTTATAATTCTCTAAATTATAATAACTGAAAAAAGTAAATTTCAACTATTAAACTTAGGATAATAAATAATTAAATAACATTGTTGATCAATTAATGAACTTCCCTTCAAATATTTATGATATTGTTTATAAATCTTTAAATTATATAATAATTGAAAATAAATTCCAATTACTTAAATTTCAGATAATAAATAATAAATAAACATTGTTTTAGCATTGATCAATTACTAAATTTAGCGTTCAAAAATAAACAGCTCTCGACTTGGAAAAGTTATGAATTTAAAATCTGCTTTGAAAATTGATAAAAATATGCCAAAACCCTTGCAATGTAATGATGCCGATGGGAGATGGTATCTTAGGTCAAAATTTGGGGTACAACACCTGGCTGGATACAGGAATCGAATCTTCAAACTCTTCAGACGTGCCCTGGCTGGATACAGGAATCGAGTCCGGAATAGTCGTCAACAGATATGCCCTGGCTGGATACAGGAATCGAATCTTCAAACTCTTCAGACGTGCCCTGGCTGGATACAGGAATCGAATCTGGAATTAGTCGTCAACAGATTTATCCTGGCTAGATACAGGAATTGAATCTTCAAACTCTTCAGACGTGCCCTGGCTGGATACAGGAATCGAATCTGGAAATTAGTCGTCAACAGATTTACCCTGGCTGGATACAGGAATCGAATCTTCAAACTCTTCAAACATGCCCTGGATGGATACAGGAATCGAATCTGGAAATTAGTCGTCAACAGATTTGCCCTGGCTAGATACAGGAATCGAATCTTCAAACTCTTCAGACGTGCCCTGGCTGGATACAGGAATTGAGTCCGGAAATAGTCGTCAACAGATATGCCCTGGCTGGATACAGGAATCGAATCTTCAAACTCTTCAGACGTGCCCTGGCTGGATACAGGAATCAAGTCCGGAATTAGTCGTCAACAGATATGCCCTGGCTGGATAAAGGAATGGAATCTTCAAACTCTTCAGACGTGCCCTGGCTGGATACAGGAATCGAGTCCGAAAATAGTCGTCAACAGATATGCCCTGGCTGGATACAGGAATCGAATCTTCAAACTCTTCAGACGTGCCCTGGCTGGATACAGGAATCGAGTCCGGAAATTCTCGTCAACAGATATGCCCTGGCTAGATACAGGTATCGAATCTGGAATTGCGACAGTTGATAGTAATCATCTTTGTATTGACTTTTGTCCTGAAAAGACAAGACGTTAGTTGTATGCGATGTCATGATGTATGAAATGTGTTATGTTCTCAAAATAAATGAGATTGTATGTCCATGATGCGTATGTGCATGCTATAATGTATGAAGATGTGACTTTTATGAATATATTTTCGTCTAGGAAAATAAATCCTTGACGAATGCCGGGAAATTGTGGAATCCTGGGCTGATGTTTAAAGAGTAGAGCTCTTTGTTTGCGCTGGGGATGATGGTTGTATGAATAAACCGGTAGGAGAAGATGACTCCGTTGAGGAATAAACTTTGCTGGAGAGATTACTCTACGGGGAATTACTCTGTGGGAAGAGAGGTACTTCGCTGAGGTGTTGACGATAACTCCGCTGGGGATTCTGTTGATAAGTTATGTTGGGGAATTTGATGAACTCCGCTGGGGATAGGAAGAACTTCACCGAGGACGATCTATCCGTTGTTAATTTGCTGAGGGTGACCCAGTTATAGGCTCTGGTGGGGGATAACCTTCTGAATAAAGCCGGGAAGAGTCGTTTGTACTCTGCAGGGGATAAGCTTCCAGAATCTACTGGGGATAAGCCTCATGAATCTACTGGGGAAACTTTTCAGATTGGACTGGGGAATGGCTCCACTGGACATTCTGTATTCCGCCGGGGAACAATCTTAGATCAAGATTGTCGGGGATGCTTGCTAGGAATGTCTGCATACTCCGCTGGGGAATATTGAGATCTTCTGGGGGTACCCAACTTCCATAAGGCTGACTGTAGGCTAACTCTGCTTGGGGAGAGTGTCACCGACTTGCTGTGGGCACTGTGCCTTTTCAGGGCTGACGGGAGACCAACTCTGCTCGGGGGAGAGTATTGTTGATTCTTGTCTTACTCGGCGGGGAGTAAAAGTATCTGGGTTACATTCTTCAGCCGAACTTACCTTAGTACCTTGGTGGACAGAGCAATTAGATCGCTTAGACAACTCATTATTGCCCCTGTTTCTGATGTCACCTGTAATTAATCCTTTATTTCGCATGCAAATATTTATGAGTTAGCCATTAGTGTCAAATGCATATATCACAATTGAACATTGGACGTTCTTCGCAAGACAAAACAGAAAAAGGAAAAATAATTGGCAATTTATCTGAAAAGTGAATTTGTATTGATTTTTGAATTGGCCTGTAAATAGGCGTTTATGTACAAGAGGCTGACGTCCTAGTAAGAGAACGCCGCCGAACAAACAGAGTTTATACAATTTTGTACAAATAAAACAAAACAGTTGTGCGAAAAGAGTAATCCCACTGGGTTCCAACTCTGCTATCGCCTTTATATCTTCGAGCGTCTCATCACTTGGCTGCTTAGTTGAAGATGAAAATGATTGATCGATGCCGTCTGAACCTGATAGTTGATACAAGATTCTGGATGCAAGGTGATTCAATGAGACATAGTATTACGCTTTAATCCCTAACTGTTGCCTGGACCTCCCTTTCGGGTTTTCGGTCCACCGGGATACCCATTTTTGCCCAAGCCGCCTTTTCAGGTTTTTGACTTGCCGGGTGTACAGATTTTTTCATTTCATCCCTTATTTTTGCCCGAACCCTTTTGGTTCGCCGGGAAGCCCTTATTTTTGCCTAGGTATGTCAACCTAGCGGGTCTTTTATCATGCGTAGTATCTTTTTACTATGTCTGCATTGGCGGGGTGAGGAAGGTCATCACCATCCATGTTGGTTAGAATCATGGCTCCTCCTGAGAACACATGTTTAACCACAAATGGCCCTTCGTACGTAGAGGTCCATTTTCCCCTGGGATCACTTTGAGGAAGAATGATGCGTTTCATTACCAGGTCCCCAACTTGATACTCTTGTGGTCTGACTTTCTTGTTAAATGCCCTGATCATCCGTTTTTGATACGTTTGACCATGACAAATAACAGCGAGTCTCTTTTCGTCAATTAGGTATAACTGATCAAGTCGAGTCTGGATCCAGTCATCTTCACTCAAGCCTGCATCCTTCATTATCCGGAGAGAGGGTATCTGGACTTCAATCGGCAAGACTGCCTCCATGCCATAGACCAAGGAAAAGGGAGTTGCCCCGGTTGACGTTCTTGCTGAGGTACGGTACCCGTGAAGAGCAAACGTAACATCTCGTGCCAATCTTTATAGGTCACTGTCATCTTTTGCACAATCTTTTTGATATTTTTATTAGCTGCTTCTACAGCCCCGTTCATCTTCAGCTGGTAGGGAGAAGAGTTGTGGTGCTGTATCTTGAATTATTCGTAGAGCTCAGTGATCATCTTGTTGTTAAGATTGGTACCATTGTCCGTAATGATCCTTTCCGGGACGCCGTAGCGACATATCAGATTTTGTCGAATGAACCGTGCCACGACATTCTTGGTTACGGTAGCGTAGGAAGCTGCTTCAACCCACTTTGTAAAGTAATCAATCGCTACCAGGATGAAGCGATGCCCGTTGGATGCCGTAGGTTTAATCTCGCTGATCATATCAATGCCCCACATTGTAAAAGGCCAAGGTGCATTCAAGACATTCAGAGGGACTGGAGGAACGTGCACCTTATCAGCATAGATTTGGCACTTGTGACATGTCCGAGAATGTTGGTAACAGTCGGCTTCCATTGTGGACCAGAAATATCCTGCCCGAAGGATTTTCTTTGCCATGGTGTGTCCACTAGAATGCGTTCCGAAGGTACCTTCATGCAGCTCTGCCATGATCTTTTCTGCTTCCGTCTTATCCACACAACGCAGTAAGGTTGAATCATGGTTTCGCTTGTAGAGAATGTCGTTGCTGAGGAAGAACTTTGCAGCGAACCTTCTCAGGAACTTCTTGTCGTTGACAGATGCACCTTCGGGGTATTCTTGAGCTTCAAGATACCTCTTCACCTCATGATACCAAGGTTTTTCAATTACCACCTCAGCCTCAAGATCACAGCAATATGCAGGTTCATCCAGCTTCCAGATAATGATCCGGGGAGCCTCGTTGTCCCATTTGACTTTGAACATGGAAGACATTGTAGCTAACGCGTCCTCCAGCTGATTCTCCTCTCTTGGTAAGTGTTCAAAAGTTATCTCCGTGAAATGGGGGATCAATGTCAACACGCATTCTTTGTAAGGGATAAGGTTTGGGTGTTTCGTATCCCACTCTCCTTTGATCTGATTGATCACGAGAGCGGAATCTCCGAAGACACTCAAAAACTTGATCCTTAGGTCAATTGCAGCTTGAAGACACATGATGCATGCCTCATACTCCGCCATGTTGTTGGTGCAGTTTAAACATAGCCGGGAAGTGAGTGGAGTATGGGTTCCTTTTGGGGATATGATCACAGCGCCGATACCGTTACCCAAAGCGTTGGAGGCTCCGTCAAAGTGCATAGACCATCGGGATCCTTCCTCAGGTCCTTCATCCGGTCCAGGTACTTCACAATCAGTCACCACCATGATGCTCTCGTCTGGAAACTCAAAGTTCATTGACTGGTAGTCGTGTACTGCCTGGTGTGCCAAGTGGTCTGCCAATACACTTCCCTTGATAGATTTCTGAGTTGTATACTGGATGTCATATTCTGTCAAGATCATCTGCCATCTTGCTATTCTTCCAGACAGAGCAGGCTTTTCGAAGATGTACTTTATTGGATCCATCTTTGATATTAACAGAGTAGTGTGAGTCAGCATATACTGTCTCAGTCGGCGAGCAGCCCATACCAAAGCGCAACAAGTTTTCTCGAGCAGTGAGTATCGGGTCTCACAGTCGGTAAACTTTTTGCTAAGGTAATAAATGGCGTGCTCTTTTCGGCGAGACTCGTCATGCTGCCCCAGCACACACCCCATTGAGCTGTCAAGTACTGTCAGGTATAGTATTAGAGGTCTCCCTTCAACCGGTGGCATAAGGATGGGTGGTTCTTGGAGATACTCTTTGATTCTGTCGAAAGCGGCCTGACATTCATCGTTCCAACGTACTATCTGATCTTTCTTCAGCAGCTTGAAGATTGGTTCACAGGTAGCAGTTAGGTGCGAGATGAATCGGGCAATGTAATTCAGACGCCCTAGAAAGCCTCTGACTTCTTTCTCTGTCTTGGGAACTGGCATCTCTTGTATGGCTTTAACCTTGGCAAGGTCCACTTGAATACCTTTGTCGCTCACGACGAAGCCTAGCAACTTTCCAGATCTTACCCCAAATGTGCACTTGTTTGGGTTCAGCCTCAGCTTGTACAACTTCAACCGGTCAAACAGCTTCTGTAGATGGTCAAGGTGTTCCTCCTCAATTTGATACCTTGCAATCATATCATCGACGTATACTTCAATCTCATGGTGGATCATGTCATGAAATAAAGCGACCATGGCACGTTGGTAGGTTGCCCCAGCATTTTTCAATCCAAAAGGCATGACCTTGTAGCAGAAGGTGCCCCACTGAGTAACAAAGGTAGTCTTTTCCATATCTTCGGGAGCCATCTTGATCTGATTATAACCTGAAAAGCCGTCCATGAAGGAGAACACCTTGTGCTGAGCAGTATTGTCAACCAGAACGTCGATGTGAGGCAGGGGGAAGTCATCCTTGGGGCTCGCCCAGTTCAAATCCCTGTAGTCCACACACATTCGGACCTTACCATCTTTCTTTGGCACTGGAACCACGTTGGCAACCCAGTGAGGGTAAGAAGTCACTGCTAGAAACCCGGTATCAAATTGTTTCATAACCTCAGCTTTGATCTTCTCGGACATCTCTGGACGCATACGGCGGACCTTTTGTTTTACCGGAGGGCAGTCTTCCTTGGTAGGTAGGTGATGAACCACAATGTCAGTATCCAACCCAGGCATGTCTTCGTAGGACCAGGCAAAGATTTCCACATAATCATGCAACATCTAAATCAACTGCTGTTTCACGCTGAGCTCTAGATTGGCACCGATCTTGACTTCCTTTATATCTGTCTCAGTACCCAGATTTACTGTTTCCACTGGCTCTTCATGTGGCTAAATGGCCTTCTCTTCCTGGAGTAACAGTCTTGCAAGCTCACCAGGCACTTCGCAATCATCTTCACCTTCGTCTTCGGCTAAGTTGATCGGATTTTCGAAGTCATAACTGGCAGTAGCAGAGTCGTTACCAGTGAGATCCAGAGTGGATTGAAACCTGTATGAGTGAGTGTGTGTAAATATAGCTGTTTTGCAATAAAGAAAGAAAGAAAGGGAGCACAAGATTTGAAATGCGAAAACGTCCAATGTCTTTATTCATGATATATGGAAATGACAAGTAATAAGCCCTCACAAATGAAGCCAACGGTGCCCCGGGTAAGACACCGGGCCATAAAGTTTCAAATTATTGTTCATTACAATTTTAAAAACAAAGGAGTTCATTACTGAGTAACAAAAGTAACAGGTATGTGGTCTTTAGCAGTCCAATTGTTCAGTCCACCGTCGGTCGTCAGGTAGATCCAGCTGTCAAACTCAGATTCCTCCGCATCGCCTTCAATAGCATTCACTCCCGGGTTGGTGATGAACACGGGAGGTCTTCCGATCCTTGCTTTGCGTACAGCCCTCTGAGCCTCTGCAGTGAAACCCAGCCCAAACTTGTCAGTCTTTGGAGTAAAATCAGGGAGCCTGCCCCAGTTTGCACATTCACCTTTTTTAATCACAGCCCGAGCGTCTTTCAAGGAAGCCATCTTCAAAGGAGAGTCTTCTTCAATCACTGTCTCTGCTGACGCCAATGTTGGAGGCACCTCTTCAAAATGTTGAAAGGGGGTTTCAATGAAGTCCCCGTCCATCTCTATATACCGGAACGAGTTCAGATGACTAACCATGTATTCCTCCTCCCCCTGCATTGTAACAATCTTCCCTCTAACAGGGTATTTGAGCTTCTGGTGTAGAGTGGAGGTCACAGCCCCAGCCTTGTGGATCCAAGGGCGACCCAGCAAACAAGAATAGGATGGACGAATGTCCATCACATAGAACGTTGAGTCAAAGACTTGAGAACCAACCCGGATCGGAATATCTACTTCACCGTGTACCATCCTCTTCGACCCGTCAAAGGCTCGGACCACGATGTTACTAGGCTTCAACTCCAAACCCTCACAATCCAACCTGTCTAAGGCCTTCTTGGGCAATACGTTCAGTGAAGAACCAGTGTCTACCAACACATGGGCGAGAGTAGTGCCCCTGCATTCAATGGAGACATGAAGGGCATCATTGTGGTTCTTTCCCTTGGCGGTCAGATCAGCATCAGAGAAAGCCAACCCATTGTCAGCGGTCAAGTTGGCCACACAATCAGTAAATTGATCAGCAGACGTTTCTTGTGGCACATGGGCCGTCTTCAGGAATGAAATCAGGGCCTTGGCATGGGCCTCTGAGCACAACAACAGTGATAGCATGGAGATCTTAGAGGGGGTATGCCCCAGTTGTTCAACGACGTTGAAATCGCTCTTCTTAATGATCTTGAGAATTTCCTCCATCTCTTGCTGGGACGCTTCAACATTAACAGTCTTAGGTGCCTCCATCTGGGCAGGCATATCAGTAACAATCCCCTTGCCCCGAGTGTCAGATGACTCAGCAGCAGGGGTAGAAGCTTGATCAGGAGGGGAAACAGGCGCACTTGTAGGCGTGATGATAAGAGGTCTTCGGATGATTAGTGGCGCAATGTCAGGCGAGAAGAGCCTGCCACTGCGAGTAACTTTAGCGGGACCGGTGATGTTACTGATGCCGGTACTAGTGTTGAACTCCTGCTTCACTCCAAGCACATAAACATCTTCCCCATACTGCCATGGGACAGCCTTGTCGGATTTATAGGGGAGGGGCCCCGGAACAGTAATGATAATAGGTGCAACAGACATGATTTTGACGGGCTTCCTCGGGGGAGCCTTGGTAGGATTGTTGAAAATGGTGACAACGGATACTTCTTCGGTAGGAACAATAGGAACAGCAGTCTTCTTGAACAAGATCTCTTTGCTATCCATCAGGTTTTGGACGCCTGACTTCAGCAACGGATAACCAACAGGTGAAACAGCACATAGAAGGCAACCCTTGCTACAACCTGGAAATAAACCGGCCAGCAACAGGTTCCTTTTGATAGTCAAATAAAGGGGTAGCAACATCATCCATAAAAACTACATACGGGTCTTCCTCAATAGCATTTACTCCATGCTGGGGCATAGGAGCAGTCACAATGTTGGGCCTTTCGGGTGCCTCAAACTGTATTTCCTTGGTATCGATAAGATCCTTGACCTTTTTCCTCAGGGCTCAGCAATCATTAGTAGAATGCCCCGGGCTATCAGAGTGATAAGCACAACGGGCGTTGGGATTGTATTTCGGAGAGGTTATGTTTACCACCTTCGGAGCTTCTCTGACGGTTACCAAGTTAGTCGATAGCAGTTGTGGCAAGATCTGCGACAAGGTCATACTAAGCCGAGTATATTCTCTTCTGGGTCTCTCACCCCTTGGTTGGTTAGGTTGCCGAGGAGCGGCAGCAGGCTTTGCAATTACCACCGCGTTGACAGCTTGGCGGCGTTCCGGTTTGTTTTGCCTTCTGGGCCCATACACAGCACTGGCTTCCTTCTTGAAAGGCTTCTTCTCAGAACTTGAGGACGCACCTTTCTGTATCTTCCCTGATTTCATCCCTACTTCTATCCGTTCACCAGTCAGAATGAGGTCTGTGAAACCTGCAGAAGAATTACTGATGAGGTGGTTGAAGAACGGCCCGGATAGGGTCCCTAAGAACATGTCCACGAGTTCGCGGTTGTTTAACGGAGGCTGCACCCTGCCAGCCAGGTCCCTCCACTTCTGCGCGTACTCTTTAAAACCTTCTCCCGATCCTAGCGACATACCCTGGAGTTAGGTACGTGTAGGAGTCAGGTCGGTATTGTACTGATACTGCTTATAAAAAGCAGTAGCCAAGTCCTCCCAGTTACGAACCTTGGTTCCATCCAGCTGATAGAACCATTCGAGATGAGTCCCTGAAAGACTCTCCTGGAAGAAATGGATCCATAAGTTCTTGTCCACATTATACGGCTGGATCTTCCGCACATAAGATCTGAGATGCAGCTTAGGGCAGGACGCCCCGTCATACTTTGCGAAAGATGGTGCTTTGAACTTGTGTGGGATCACCACACCAGAAGATAGACCCAGGTCTCCAAAATCCAACCCAGGCACCTGTTGAATTTCCATGGCATTCAGGCGGTCCTCTAACTGCTTGTACCTGTCTTCAGCGGGAGGGTACTGCTCTTCATTTAAATTTGTCTCGTTGTCAGAGACCACAGGACTAGGAACCCCTCCCCCCTGGGGACTGCCTTTCCCTACAGAAGAACCAGCTTGGTCAGCCTCATTTGCAGTGTATTGCCAAACCTCCGGCCAATGTTGAATAGTACAGTTCTCTTCTTCTTCTTCTTGACCAGCAGAGCCTTCAGTTCCTCTTGACCTTGGGCTAAACTCATGATCAGCTCTTGGAACTGGGCGTTTTGGGCCTGGAGGGCCTTGATGGATTTCTCAGTAGATGATTTAGGATTCATGATGAGACGAGCTGAAATAAACAGCGAAGAAGATTAAGCAACCTGTAAAAAAGAGTACCTGTTATGCACATGATGCATGATATGCTGTTTATGCAATGCATTCAAGGGTTCGAAAGTTCAAATTTGTTGTAGACAAAAGGAACACACGTTATCATTAAGAAATAATTGTTCAGTACATCAAGGCCTCATGGGCAAAACATTATAAAGTAAATTAATCCCAAAAGACACTGCGCATCCTCTTTGGAGCTATGTAAGTGTTGAGAGTCTTTTCCTCATACAGTAGGCGGGTGAGCTCCAAGACCTTCTTCTCACTGGCATGTAGACTGGATTCAAGAGAAATCCGTTCTTCCTTAAGCTGGATCCAGCTTTTCTGAATTTCTTCCCAGGATGTAGGCATGTCAGGATTTTGAATGGTGTATGAGACCTCTCCTTCCAACACTGGCTCTTTGATCACAGGGAGAACATGAGGATATGGCATCACTAACTTCTGGGAGCGGGCTCGTACCCACTTGAGATAAGTCTCCAATGGAATGGAGTTCTTGTGCCCCAGTGTCTTGCTGTCTACCTTGTTGGGCATCCTCCAAGCTCTGATAAATCTCTGGCGAAGTCCTTGTGCATCGATGTCGAAGTCAAAAACTATGTCAGGAAGCAACATGTCATGAGGGCCATCCCTCCGAGCATATCCGAACCGTCTCAAAGCCAGACATGGGTTGTAAGTAATACCTCCTCTGATTCCAAGTAAAGGAACATTGGGAAACTCCCCGCAATGATCAATGATAGTGACGTCTTCTCTGGACCGAGAACACCAATGTATATCAGCATGCGTAAGAGTCATTAATCGTTGTGACCATCTCAAACCCCGCTCGTTCTTCAAAACTGATTGTGGAAGGTGCGAAATAAACCACCTTCCCAGGAGAGGGGTGCAGCACATAAGAACACCTCTTTTTCTCGTGGTTCGAGTGTAACATGAGTGAAGGATGTCCCCAAGCAACGTAGGTATAGGATTCCTGGACATGAAGATCTTGACAGCATTGATATCTATAAGCTGATCGGGATTCGGGAACAACACCAACCCATAGACAAGGAGAGCCACAACTTCTTCAAAGGCTTGTAGGTCAAGGGAATTCCAACATTCTTGGGCCTTCTCAAACAGGAACATTGCTAAGAATCCTTTGATACCGCTTCTAACTTCCCAATTTCCCTTGATGTCAAATGGTTGTAGGCGTAATGCTTTAGCAACCTCTTCAAGTTTTGGTTCCCTTTCCGTACCGTTGTAGGGTAGTTGACTAAGGATAGGGATTTTCAGAAGCTGGGAGAACTCTTCCAAGGTAGGCACCAGTTGATAATCCGGGAAAGTAAAGCAGTGGTGCAACGGGTCAAAGAACTGGAAGAGGACATTTATCATGTCTTCCTCAATGTTGGTGTTGACCAAGCTGATGAGTCTTCCATGTTTCTCACTGAAAGAAGAGCTCTCGGGAATCCTGGATGTAAGCTCCTTAAGCTGAGGAGGGACCCTTACAAGGTTGATCTAAATGGTCTTTCTGCGGATAGTTTCCATGTCCTACAAAACGAGAACAAAGATGAAGATTCGAACCCCTGAAGTGGTTAGTGGATGCATATGATGCTGTATGATGTTATGATATTATGATAAAAACACACCACAAGTATCCACAACAAGCAAACATGGTAAGGCACACAAGTCATACAAGACAGCCCTTAGAGTTTAGGCCAGCATGGGGTCTAGGTATTACCCTCTTGAAGTTGGTGGGCTCAAAACCTGTCCTATCAGAAGTAACCGGGTTCTAAGGATCTCAATATCATTGGATTGTTTTCTATGTTCATTGTTTCGATTTAGCCACTGAACTGGCGATCAAAATATTCCAAGAAAACAACCCTCAATGAGTGTAGTATCGAGTATCAACCAACTTCGGACTGCACCAAAGTCAGTTATCTCACTACCCTAAAGAGGCCAGGCTGGTCAAGT
Source organism: Vicia faba (assembly GCA_948472305.1). Taxonomy (NCBI): domain Eukaryota; kingdom Viridiplantae; phylum Streptophyta; class Magnoliopsida; order Fabales; family Fabaceae; genus Vicia; species Vicia faba. The sequence continues at coordinate 1,156,203,539 of OX451737.1, read as the reverse complement.
AAGGTTCCTAAGGTCAGTTGATGCTTCACGACACCACGCGGCGGTCCCGTACTCTCCTTGACTTGACTCAAGGGTTACTGGTACTCACCAAAGTGCCACATCAACGTAGCAGACTGCTTCAACCGTGTCGGTATACCCCGCACAGTTCCCTCACAGTCTTGTTGCTACTTTCTAAGAGGTATCCCCCAAATCTGGGTTAGGATCTATAGAACTCCCAAGACAGGCCCAATAATATTAAAGCACACAAATCAGGCAATTGAAAACATAAGTATGATCTATCCTAAGGCACACCTCACTTTAAACAGTCTTCAGCAGAGTCGCCAGTTCTGTGATCGGTGGAAATGAGAATTGACTGTTTAAAGCTGGTTCGCGAAATGTCACGGAAGCAAGAGTCGCCACCGTCTTTTATTTTCCCCAACATGGACAGGACAAAAGCACAGCAAAATTCCTTATGAGAACGTTTCTCGGTTCGGGAGGTAGATTTACAGAAAGGGAAGGTGTTAGCACCCTTTCTATCCATGGTTATCCATGGGCTCTTAGGTACTTGCTCTTATGTTTTCAAAATGTTTGCTTTTCAAAATGTGAGTGGGTTTGAAAAAGTTTCATTGAAAGATTTCCGAGTGACTCTTGTATCTGTCCTCAAGAGTGTTTGAAAAATTTGTTTTGAAAGCTTTTGAAAGTGTCAGTGTGAAAAGATTTTTGTTTTGTTTTTTATAGAGCAAGTACCCATGAGTCATCTACCTACCCTAAGGAATTAGGCTGTGTAAAAGTCCTTAAGGTAGTGCCATCCCACCATTGAGAGGTAGGTAGCACCACCGTTGGAGGTGTTCGGGTCAATTCGATTAAGGGACAATGTGGTCACCGAAGCAACAGTTAGGACACCTTAGAAGTAACCCTAATGTCCTAGATCCTTTTTAATCCGAGGCAACCGTTTCGAGACAACTGTTTCGAGGAAACTGGATCTTGGACATAAGAGCGACCGCTAAAACGTCCTATACTTGACGACCACGTTTCGAAGGCAACGAGTGAGGCGTACCCTAGAAGTGGTGTGTGCATTGTGTGTTGTTTTCATTTTATGTTTTATCTTTGATCACGGCGTTGTGAGCTACGAGTTATTTTTAGTTATCATACATTCTTTCATGCAAGTTTAGCAGTTAGGAGTGCGGAAAATTAAATACAGAAAGATAAAAGCTACGCTATTACAAGGCGCGGGTATATACATCGCCAAAATACGAAGACCCGTTTTTGATAGAGATGCGGAAAGTAAAAAAAAACAATAAACCTAATTACTATTACATCCTTGAACAGTTACATAATAATCAATAAGAAAAAATAAGAATAATGTGCGAAAGAATAAAACCGGGAACGTCCGAGGGTTTTGGACCCTTTGCTTGAAATTAAATTGAATTAAAACCTAATTAATTATTTAATTAAAGAAAAGAAAGCGTGTTTTTATGTTTTTTTGTATTTATGAAAATAAAGAAGTTAAAATTAAAAGGAAACCCTAGATCTAAGTTTATTTTACTTATTAATGAAAAAGGTCAAAATTAGGCTAATTAACTAAATTATTTAATTTACATGTTTATTTACAAAATAATAATAATTTATAATGATCATAATAATTAATTAAGAAAAGATAAAAAGTGTCAAAGCCTAATTCTATGTAATTTTTATTTATTAAGAAAAAGATTGAATTTTAAAACTAAATTAACCTAGATTAGTTATTAGAATTTATTTACAAAAATTATGTTAATGGCAAATTTAAATAAATAAATAAATAAACATTTTTGAGTTTCTGATTTTATTGGAAAAAATTAATTTATGGTGAATTAAGAAAAAAAAGTTAAAACAATTAAAAGTATTAAAAAGAAAAGAAAATAAAATTTTAAATATGCAAACCAAGGGGGTGTGATGGCCCATGAGGAGGTAAAATGCTGGAATTCAGGCCCAAGAAGCACAAGGCCTTGTTGACTTTCCTGATCGTGTGCATGTTCATTGACCAAGGCATAAAGTGTTCATCACCTCCTGGCCTTCAGATTATGGATCAAGGCCACTTGGCAGGCTAACGCGTGAGGCTCATGGTAGGACGTTGGATGAGGCGCTGCACTAGAATACGTTAGAACAAAAATTATCAATTATGTGGGGGGGACCTGGGAATCGAACCCAGGTCCCAGTGATCATTGGACAAGTCATCTACCACCAAGCCAAACGCGTGCTTTTGTTAATATACTGGGTGATGAATATTATATAAGAAAACAAATATTATGACGTGAAATCAAAATAACGCGCGCTGAATTTGAATCTTCCAACCACAGGCTGCCACCTATTGTCTTCTTCGTTTTTACCTGTAAACATAAACAAGATAGTGGGGGTTTTAAACCCCCACAAAGTAAAAGTCCCAAGAATAGCGAATAGCCCTATGGATCACATAAATTGAGCGCGAGGGTTTGGTTGAATTCGTATGGCCTTGCCGAATTCAACCATAGTCATGACGTGGTCCAATTTTTCCTTATGCCTAAAGCCCTAATTGCAAGCTTCAGAAACCCTAGATTTCGTTCATGGTGGATTTTGATTCAGGCAGCGTTAGTTCAATTAAACTGTCTCATTAGCTTCAGAAGGTCCCTAACAACACACACCAATAAAAAAATGGATTAAAAGCACGTGAAACATGATATGCAAATTTAAAGAATAAGGCAAACCGTGTGGCTTATTGTCTTTGATTCTTTGCGTGTTTGGACTGGTTCTTGATGCCAATAGACTCCTGGAGACTCAGGCAAGGTGATTGAATCCTTTTTAGGCTTTGAAACGCGCTGCAAGTAGGAAATTAGTTTCACACTTTTCTTGAGTTTTTTGCAATTTGGCTATGGAGTATTAGCAGCTTTCACGTGTGTTCTACACTAGGGTTGGCCTCAGCATATGTATGTGATGTGAATTAGGTTAAGATTAATCCCATAAATCCATTGCAATAATGACTTGAATGTTTGATTGCTAATCATATCTTTTTTCAATCTTTTCTTTCATGAAACTTTGCCAATCATGGATATTTTGCCTTGTTGATTGAGAAACGAGTTGCCAGCTTGCCCTAGTCATATTTGCTGCACAAAAAGATCTAAAGAAGCATATCTTTGAATTTTCCTATAATTAAAACCAATTAAATGAATTAATATAAATATAAATTCAATTAATTAATTAAAAATAATAAAATAAATTATTTTGAGCTCAATGGGTCGTGCATAGGCTTTTGGTAAATATTCAAGAAAGAATTTGAGGCCCATTAGCAAAAATGAAGTGTTTTAGGCAAAGTTAACTTTTGAAAGTTCCCAAAAATTTCCCAACTTCTCCAATGCATATCTTGCTCAATTTTGAAGCTATGAACATGTTCTTTGACATTTTGGAAAGGTCGTGAAGTCCTCTAACCAATGCCTTTGGTCCCATGTCATTTTGATTTACCAATCTCAAGTTATAGTCTTTGACTTAAAGTGCCCTTTTGTTGACTTTTGAAAATGACCTATAATGTTCAAATTGATAACTTTTTGTGAGAGAATTTCTTGGACTTGGAATGTGAAGATGAGTTGTAGGAAATGTCATCCCCTTCAAAATGAGCTTTGGATGGGATTTTTCTGATAAACCATGAAGAAGTTATGCCTTGGTCAATTTGCAGTTGACTTTTCAGTTGTCCAAAAATAGAAACTTTTGCATCTTGAGACCTTTTGAGCCATGCTTGTGGAATCATGATCAAGAATTGATCAAATGATGATTGTGGCTTCAAGATAAGATGTTGATAAAAAAATTTGACTTTTGACTGTCAAGTGACCATTTTGCCCCTGCAGTTGACTGTGGAGCAATTAGGGTTTTTGACTGTGCAATTTGATGCTGTGAGTCTTGAACCTTGACATATGGATGATTGACAATGTATATAAGCATATGGGACTTGATTGGACCCTTGAAAACCTCATTTTCCTTGCAAGAACCAAAACCCTAATTTTGACTGTGTTAGGAGGCAATTGGACTGTGCAACCCTTGAGAGATTTTGAACCATGATCTTGCCAAATCTTGAAGAATATGGGAGGGCAAATTTTGGGGTACAACAATATGTATCAGGCAATGATGTTCTCAAAATAAGTGAGATTGCGTTGTATGATGCGTATGCATGTCATGATGTATGGAAATGTGATGTTTTTAGCTGGGGAAAATAAATCCTGGATTGCTGCTGGAGAAAAGAGTTGAATTCTTCGTTTCCACTGGGGATAGTGAATAAAGATGATTGTTAGAATAAACCTGCGGGAGAGGATAACTCCGTTGGGGAATAAACTAATGAGGAAATGACTCTGTGGGGAGGACATAATCTTTTGGAGGATCTGTTGATTTGGAAGAATAACCTCAACCAGGGATGAATTACCATTGTTGTCGATAATGAAACCTGTTGGGGATTTGAGTTTCTGTTTGTGAAAGGAATGAAATCCGCTGGGGATGATTTTCCAGTTGCGACTTCACTGGGGAGAACCTTTTAGGATCTATTGGGGATAATTCTCCAAAATCCACTGGGGATAATTTTCCAAACTCCACTGGGGATAATTTTCCAGTGCTGATGATAGATAAACTCGTCTTGGGGAGAATTTTACCGACTCATTCGCGGTTGCGAGCCTCGGTTGGGGAGAGTTAACACTACTGTCTTTTTTCTTACTCTGCGGGGAGTGAATGTACCTTAGTCATATTCTTCAGCTAAATCTATCCATGTACCTGGTGGAAAGAGCAACTGTAAGGTCTGGACAATTCTTATTTGCCCCTGTTCCTGATATTACGAGTAATCGTCTTTTGTTTCGTATGTAAATATTTATGAACAACAATTATTGTCAAATGCATATATCAAAAATGAACATTGGATGTTCTTGCAAAACAAAACAAAAAAAGAAAAACCATTTAAAATTTATTTGTGAAAATGGCTTGTATTGATTTTGAATTTAGCCTGTAAATAGGCGTTTTTGTACAAGAGGCTGACGTCCAGGTAAGAGAATGCCGCCGAACAAATAGAATTTATACAATTTGTGAAAGACAAAGAAAAACAGCTATGTGAACAATCCCACTGGGTTCCAACTCTGCTATTTCCTTTATATCCTCGAGCATCTCATCACTTTGCTACTTGGTTGAAGGTAGATCAGATTGATTAGCGCCGTCCGAGCTTGATAGTCGATACCGAAGTCTGGTTGCAAGATGATCCAATGAGACATAGTGTTACACTTTAATCCCTAATTTTTGCCTATACTGCCCTTTCGGGTTTTCAGTCCACCGGGATACCCCTTTTTGCCCAAGCCGCCTTTTCAGGTTTTCGACTTGCCGGGTGTACAGATTTTTTCATTTTCATCCCTTATTTTTGCCCGAACCCTTTTGGTTCGCCGGGAAGCCCTTATTTTTGCCTAGGTCAGTCAACCTAGCAGATCTTTGATTAGGCGTAGTATCTTTTCACTATGTCTTCATTGACGGGGTGAGGAAGGTCGTCACCATCCATGGTGGTTAGAATCATAGCTCCTCCTGAGAAAATGTTCTTAACCATAAATGGCCCTTTGTACGTAGGGGTCCATTTTCCCCTGCGATCACCTTGTGGTAGGATAATGTTCTTGATCACCAGATCCCCGACTTGATACTCTTGCCGTTTAACTTTCTTGTTAAATGCCTTGATCATCCGCTTTTTATACGTTTGACCATCACAAATAGCAGTAAGTCTCTTTTTGTCGATTAAGTTCAGCTGATCAATCTGGATCTTAATCCAGTCATCTTCGCCCAAACCTGTATCTTTCATAATCCGGAGAGAGGGTATCTTAACTTCAATGGGCAAGACGGCCTCCATGCCATATACCAAGGAATAGGGGGTTTCCCCTGTTGACATCCGCGCTGAGGTACGGTATCCATGAAGAGCGAATGGTAACATCTCGTTCCAGTCTTTGTATGTCACCATCATCTTCTGCACAATCTTCTTGATATTCTTATTAGCCTCTTCAACAGCCCCATACATCTTCGGCCGATAAGGAAAAGAGTTGTGATGCTGTATCTTGAACTGTTTGTAGAGCTCGGTGATCATCTTATTACCATTGTCCATAATGATTCTCTCTGGTACACCATATCGACGGATCAGGTTGTGCCGAATGAACTGTGCCACGATGTTCTTGGTTACTGTAGCAAAGAAATCTGCCTCAACCCACTTTGTAAAGTAATCAATTTCTACCAGGATGAAACGATGCCCGTTGGATGCAGTAGGTTTGATCTCGCCAATCATATTGATGCCCCATATTGCAAAGGGCCACAGAGATGTCAAGACGTTTAGAGGAAGTAGAGGTATGTGCACCTTATCAGCATAGACTTGGCACTTATGACAGGTTCGAGAATGCTGATAACAATCGGCTTCCATTGTGGACCAATAATATCCTGCCCGTAGGATATTCTTTGCCATGGTGTGTCCACTGGAATGAGTTCTAAAAGTACCTTCATGTAACTCCGCCATGATTCTTTCCACCTCGTTCTTATCCACACATCACAGTAAGGTTGAATCATGGTTACGCTTGTAAAGGATACCATTACTGATGAAGAACTTCGCCGTGAATTTTCTCAGAAACTTCTTATCGTTAACAGATGCACCCTCGGGGTACTCTTGAGCCTCGAGATACCTCTTTACCTCATGAAACCAAGGTTTATCTGTTACCTCTTCAATCTCAATGTCGCAACAATGTGCGGGTTCGTCCAACCTTTCAATGGTAATCCGGGGAGCCTCGTTGCCCCACCTGACCTTGAACATAGAAGACATAGTAGCTAGCGCGTCCGTTAACTGATTCTCCTCTCTAGGGAAGTGTTCAAAGGTTATTTATTCGAAGTGTGGAAGCAACGTCAGTACATACTCCTTGTAAGGAATAAGATTTGGATGTTTCATATCCCACTCGCCTTTGATCTGACTGATCACGAGAGCGGAATCTCCGAATACACTTAATGTGATCGGTGGATTTAGAACTGACTGTTTAACGCTGGTTTGCGAAATGTCGCGGAAGCAAGAGTCGCCACGGTCTTTTATTTTCTCCAACATGGACAGGACAAAAGCACAGCAAAATTCCTTATGAGATTGTTTCTCGGTTCGGGAGGTAGATTTATAGAAAGGGAAGGTGTTAGCACCCTTTCTATCTGTGGTTATCCACAGGCTCTTAGATACTTGCTCTTATGTTTACAAAATGTTTGCTTTTCAAGATGTGAGTGGGTTTTGCAAAAGTTTCATTGAAAGATTTCTGAATGACTCTTGTATCTGTCCTCAAGAGTGTTTGAAAAATTTGTTTTGAAAGTTTTTGAAAGTGTCGGTGTGAAAAGATTTTGTTTTTGTTTTTTAGAGAGCAAGTATCCATGAGTCATCTACCTACCCTAAGGAATTAGGTTGTGTAAAAGTCCCTAAGGTAGTGCCATCCCACCATTGAGAGGTAGGTAGCACCACCGTTGGAGGTGTTCGGGTCAATTCGATTGTAGGGACAGTGTGGTCACCGAAGCAACAGTTAGGACACCTTAGAAGCTACCCTTATGTCCTTGATCCTTTTTTTAATCCGAGGCAACCGTTTCGAGGCAACTGTTCCGAGGCAACTGTTTCGAGGCAACTGAATCATGGACATAAGGACCGCTAAAACGTCCTATACTTGATGACCACGTTTTGAAGGCAACAAGTGAGGCGTACCCTAGGAGTGGTGTGTGTATTTGTGTGTTATTTTCATGTTAACATTTATCTTTGATCATGGCATTGTGAGCTACGCTTGTTTTTAATTAGCATACATTCTTTCATACAAAGTTAGAATTTAAGAGTGCGGAAAGTTAAAAGACGGAAAGATAAAAGCTACGCTATTACAAGGCGCAGGTCTATACATCGCCAAAATACAAAGACCCGTCTTTGATAAAAAATACGGAAAGTAAATAAATACCTAATTACTATTACATCCGGAAAGCAGTTACATAATAATCGATAAGAAAATAATGCGCGAAAGAGAAATTAAAATTGAACGTCCGAGGGTTTTGACCTTTTGCTTGAAATTAAATGAAATTAAAGTCTATTTAATTATTTAATTAAAGAAAAGTGTTTTTTATGTTTTTGAAATAAAGAAAAGAATTTACAAGGAAACCCTAATTCTAGATTATTTTTAGTTATTAAAGAAAATATGAAAGTTAACCTAATTTACGCTAATTAATTAATTTACATGTTTATTTACAAAAATAATAATTAATAATAATAATAAATAATGAGGAAAAATTAATTAAGAAAAAGATAAAATGTCAAAAACCTAATTCTATGCATTTTTTATTTATTAAGGAAAGTGTCAAAATTAAAACCTAATTTAACTAAGTTAGTTATTGAAATTTATTTACAAAAATATTTTAATGGTGAAATTAAATATAATTAAACATATTTTACAATTTTGATTTTTCTGATTTTATTATGAAAAGTTGATTAATGGTGAATTAATGAAAATAATTAAAACAATTAAAAAGAATTAGAAAGAAAAGAAAATTAAATTAAAAAAATATGCAAACCAAGGGGGGGTGTCAGGCCCATATGGAGGTTAATTGTGCAATTCTGGCCCATTAGAACAGAGGCCTTGCTGACTTTTCAGGGATCATGTGCACGTTGGTTGACCTAGGCGTATGATAGACCTCATTCTGTGGCCTTCAGATTGATCATCATAAGCGCGTGGCAGCCTTAGGCGTGAGGATGCATGGTGGGATATTGGATGAGTGGTGTACCTGAACGTGTTAGAACAAAAATTATGAAGAATATATGGGGGACCTGGGAATCGAACCCAGGTCCCAATGCTTGCAACACATGTCCTCCACCATCTGAGCTAGGCAACGCGTTTGTTCATATAATGGAGAATAATTATTATATAAAAAAAACAAATGTTAGTGGTATAAACAAAAAAAAATACGCGCGCAGTTTGAATGCTCCAGTTACAGGACGCCACGCATGCTTCTTCTTCGTTCTTCCTGCAAAATATAAAACAAGTAGCGGGGGTTTTAAACCCCCACTAACCATAGCCACAAAAAATAGCGAATAGAAGAGGCGTTAATATAAATTGGGCGTGAGTATCTCAATGAATCAGGCTTCTTGCAACGAGTTCATCCATATTGGTCTTGAGGTCCAATT